>CM042838.1:113855229-114247729 GCA_023653725.1 Bungarus multicinctus
CATGACTCACGCATGCACTCATGACGCTAATAGACAGAACCGGTAGTTATACCAATCAGATCCCATCCCTCATTCCATGCATATTGAAAGGACAATCTTGTTTGACTCCTAAGTATGTGCCGTGATTTTCATTTAAAAGTAAGCACAACCATCCAAGCTAGATTATTAAAATCTTGAAGAGGGAAAGGGAGTGTATGTAAAATCTTGAAGAGGGAAAGGGAGTGTATGTCAACTGGTTATGTGTTCATATTTTTTTTATCTGTGTAATATGTTGAGAGTGGATAATAACATTAACATTTTCCACCTATTCATACAGTATATCGGCCTACAATCAAAACACATTAAATGTTGGATTAGCAAAGCACAATTATGAGATCCAAAGTTCAATGCAGATCTGAAGTTCTGATACAGCTCAATTGGAGACGGGTATGTAGACATATGTGAGCATTTCCAACACCCTGTGTATCTTAATCTGTTGTGAAATGATTGTATTTTTAGTTTAAATATCTGAAAAGGTGCTATAAGCATGTCAGGCTGGGTGCATATATTATATTAAGAACTGGTTTTCTCTATTGATTCCTATTCTCACCGTTTTTCCCTTCATTTTTTTCCTTCACTTCCATTCACAGTTTGTAAAGTTTGGAAAAAACAGATGAAAATAGGAGACTTCAGGGGATTCAGAAAGTTAGCCAATGACTTAAGTCCAATTTTTATTTTCCTTATCTTTTATTTTAGTTGAACAGAGAAAAGATTTGTCATCTAGGTTCCTCTGGTTGTTTTCCCATTACATGCTCTGCCTGTGATCTCTAATCCCAATCAAACTATACTCTATAAACTTTCAGTATTTCTCTTGGGGTGGGGGAAGTTTCATTCAACTAAACAGGTGGCAGCTATCAGATTTCTTTTGTGGAGCTTTGATGGTAGTTTATGGCTATATCAGAAATGCTGTATTTTACAGCTCCTATCTATTCATAGTTTTCCTTAGAAGTCTCAGTAAAGTGTCTATCACTATCTTCATGCTTCACATTAGATAGGTTTTTCAATTCATCCCTATCGAGTTTCCAAATCACTACTACTGTTTAGAAAAAAATTGCTGAAAGAAACCTAATTACAAATGAAATACTGTAAAATATATGGGACATAAGAATAGAACTTTCATATAAGTTACCAAAATATGAACTGAAGGGCTATAGGCATGCGCAACCAAGTATGTTGAATATTCTCTGTATATCTAAAACTCTTTAGTGCATTTTAAGGGATTAATAGGAGCAGAAATACAAATGCAACATACATAGTTTAGAATTAAAAGTGTCTCCTTGGTATTCTGAATTCTATTTACATTCACACGTAGAATATATCTTGCTTTCTTGTTTTATGTAAGCCTAATCCTTACAGACTTGTTATTTGACTGAATCAATATACAGTAGAATTTACCTCCTTTAACCCACAATTGAATGTTATGTTTCTACTCCTCTGTTTGCCAAAGTTCAACACTATTTTCTTTAGAGAGTCTCATGTTCTGCTGGGAACAGAACTACTGAAAATGCTATGGCAGTAAATAAAGTTACCTAAAAGTTGACACTTGATGATGCAGTTTTTATTACAGAATGATAATTCTTATGAATTCAGGGAACTTTTTATTAGTCAGTGTAAACTCTGCTCCAGGATACATTGCACATGGATTATGTGTGGTGTCAAGGCAAAACCTTTCAATTATATCTGAAACATAAGAAGGAACAATGACAGTGTCAGGCTTCATTTTTTTTTACACAAAAGCTAGTGAATAGCCATGACTTCAGTGTTCCATTAGTGAATTCCTGGGAAGCCTTCCAAATCCACTGTCCTCCAGATGTATTGACCTAAGACTTTTATTTATAGTGAGTATGGAAGTTGAAATCCAAGAGACCAAAAGGACGAGAACAGATGTCACACAACCAATTCTTTCAGTCCTCTGTTAAAATTTTATGGGATCTATTCTAGCTGGTCAAATGTCAATTGAAACTCTTGCGCTTATAATATTTGTGTTGTAGTAGATTTTAAAAGCTAAAAGGTATCATTCATGCATATTTGTGAATGTTCTGTTCCACAGTGTCTGCAGGCTGTTCAGGTCTGAATGGAAACAAATTGGCTCTGACCCTAGCAAGGCTGAGTGGTTGTGGGTATTTGAATCCTGTGGCATCAATCAATCTGTTAAACTACTCAATCTATCTGTTAAACTACTGAAGTTTGCAGATGATACAACAGTGATTGGTCTCATTCGAGGCAACAATGAATCCGCATACAAATGGGAGGTTGAACAACTAGTCTCATGGTACGACCGGAACAATCTGAAACTGACCACTTTCAAAACTGTAGAAATGGTGCTAGATTTTAGGAGAAATCCTCCCATATTACCACCTCTTACAATACTAGACAACACAGTATCAACATTAGAGACCTTCAAATTTCTAGGTTCTATCATATCACAAGACCTAACATCAAAAATGTAATAAAAAAAGCACAACAAAGAATATTCTTTCTGTGCCAACTCAGAAAGCTCAAACTGCCCAAGGAGCTGCTGATACAGTTCTACAGACGAATTATTGAGTATGTCACCTGAATCTCTATAACTGTCTGGTTTGGTTCTGCAACCCAACAAGACAGACAGACTTCAGAGGATAATCAGGATTGCAGAAAAAACAATTATTACCAACCTGCCTTCCATTGAGGACCTGTATACTGCACAAGTCAAAAAGAGGGCTGTGAAAATATTTACAGAGCCCTCACATCCTGGACATAAACTGTTTCTCCCCCTACCCTCAAAATGACTCTATAGAGCACTGCACATCAGAACAACTAGACACAATAACTTTTTCCCCAAATGCCATCACTCTGCTAAAGAAATAATTCCCTCAACACTGTCAAACTGTTTACTAAGTCTGCTTTACTATTACTGTCATCATTCCTATCACCCATTCCCTCCCACTTGTGACTGTACGACTATAACTTTGTTTCTTGTATCCTTAGGATTTATATTGACTTTTTCCTAGTATGATTTGATTGCTTATTTGTACCGTATGACTATCATTATGTCTTGATGAATGTATTTTTTATTTTTATATACACTGAGAGCATATGCACCAAGACAAAATCCTTGTGTGTCTAATCACACTTGGCCAATAAAGAATTCATTCATTCATTCATCAAGTTTATTTTTTCATCTCCAGCTCTGGATTGTGAGGCACCACAATCCTAAGGGCCCTCCTAAACTCACCTATTGGAACAGCGGGTGGCAACAGTTACTAGGAGTGTCTTTGCATACCTCTGGGAGGTATACTGGAGCACTCATTCCTGGAGTAGGAGGTGCTGCTCACCATTATCCATGCTATTGGAACCTGTCAATGCATTCTACATGGGGGTGGCCTTGAAGAGCATTCGGAAATTTCAACTGGTGCAAAATGTGGCTGCAAGTTAGTAAAGAGTGCAAGACATGGGTAACAACACAATTACATGAGCTGCACAGGTTACCAGTATATTTCTGGATAAAATTCAAGGTGCTGCTTGTTATCTTTAAAGCTCTAAATGGCTTGGAACTGGGTTACTTGAGGGATTGTCTTTTACCAAGAGTCTCTACTCCTCCAGTTTGATCCAGGAGATTGGGCAAGGTACAGAACCAATGAATGCTGATTGGCAGGAACTGTCTGCTACAGCCTCTATTTTGTGGAATATTTGGAGATTAGTGGGGCCCCAACCCTACTGGCCTTTCACAAGGCTTTAAAAATGTGGCTATGTATCCAGATGTGAGGTTCAAAATGTGTTAAGCCCCCCATTGCTTGGCTTTACTATTATTAGTTAACAGTCTTGATGTATATATTTTTTATGTTTTTACTGTTATTATTTTCAATGACTTTAACTATTTTATAGTTTTAGAATTGTAAGCTACCCAGAGTTATTCAGCTGTATAAATTGAATGAATGAATGATGGATGAATGAGTAAATGAATTAATTAATTAATGAATAAATAAGTCTGCTTTTCTACACAATGATAAAAGATAAATGAAACCCATAGATCCACTGAAAAACAGCCTATTAACACTTGTATTATTTAAATTTAAAAGAAATCTGGAGAAAAACCAAAAGTATGCATATGACTGGATAAGAATGCCTAACCCTAACCCTAACCTTATCTTCTGCAACAGCTCAAACTCAATATATGGCCTACAAATACAAGAACTCTTTTCAAACAGTGGGCACAGTATGATCAACTTTTGTCTTACATCCTCACAAAGAGGATCATAATGATGGATCCCCAAAATACAACTTCAAAAAAACCAACTATGATCTCATAGATGCTGACTTATCATCTCTTGATTGGCACATTCTGTTCTCTAGCTGTAATACTACAGAAGACCATTATAATGCATTCTTGTTTGAACTTGAAAGAATCATTAAACTATATGTACCATTAGTAAACGCCCCCCCCAAAAAAAAACAAATTACCCATAACAGTAAGGAAACTTCAATTAAAAAAAGATTGCTATGGCATAAAAACAAAAGTAGCTATGTAGCAAACTTTAAAAACCAATACAAACCCTATGCCAACAGATAAAGGCAAGAATGCACAAATTACCACTGCAAGCAAGAGGAAAACCTCATATGTACAAAATCCACCCGCGCCTTCTACAATTTTGTTAACACCAAACTTAAAGACTCAAGAACCATCCCACCTCTATAAGGACCAAATGGGAAAGACTGCAATGATGAAGCTGTTAAGGCCAATCACTTCAACACATTCAGTCTTTGTAAACAGCAATGGCTCATGCCCCACATTTCCTAGTCGTACCACAACTAATTGTAATGACCTACTACATATTGACTTTACAGAAGATAACATAGAAAAGGCATTATGTAACCTAAAACCATCCCTATCTATTGGCCCCAATGGATTATGTGCATATTTTTCGCAATCTGTGTTGACCGGGGGACAGAGATCGACCCCAAGGCCCCTTCTCTATGGGGTACCTCAGGGGTCGGTACTCTCTCCCCTGCTGTTCAACATTTATGTGAAGCCGCTGGGTGAGATCATCCGTGGCTTTGGGGTGGAGTTCCATCAGTACGCTGATGATACTCAGCTGTACATCTCCACCCCAAACCACCCCAACGAAGCCGTCGAAGTGATGATCCGGTGCCTGGAGGCCGTGCGGAGTTGGATGGGCCGTAACAGGCTTCGTCTCAACCCGACCAAAACCGAGTGGCTGTGGTTTCCTGCTCCCAGATTCAGTCAGCTTATTCCATCGCTGACCGTGGGAGGAGAGATTTTATCCCCTGTGGAAAAGGCGCGCAATTTGGGTGTCCTCCTGGATGTACGGCTGTCTTTGGAAGAACATATTGCGGCCGTCGCCAGGAGAGCTTTTTATCAGATTCGTCTGATCTACCAGTTGCGACCCTTTCTGGATCTGGACGCACTTCGCACAGTCACCTCTGCCCATCATCTCCCGCTTGGACTACTGCAATGCTCTCTACATGGGGCTCCCCTTGAAGATTCTCCGGAGGCTACAGTTAGTTCAGAATGCAGCCGCGCAGATAATCGTGGGTGCCCCTCGGGACGACCACGTAACACCACTTCTCCGCAGGCTGCACTGGCTTCCTGTGGCCTTCCGGATTCGATTCAAGGTGGTACTAATAGTATTTAAAGTGCTCCATGGCTCGGGACCTGGATACTTATGGGACCGCCTGCTGCCACCAACATCCTCCCACCGCCCAGTACGCTCCCACAGAGTCGCCCTGCTTGGGGTACCGCCACTCGATCGCTGTCGGCTATCGACACCAAGATTACGTTCCTTCTCTGTGGGAGCCCCCTCCCTTTGGAATTGTCTTCCCCCGGAGATACGAGCCATGTCAGACATCCTAACCTTCAGGCACGCAGTTAAGACCTTACTGTTCAAACAAGCCGGTCTGGCCAATTAAGGGTGTTTAGGGTTTTTTGGTTTGGGTTCTTATTCTTAACTAATTGAGACTAATCATATATTTATTTATTTTAATTTTGATTTTAATTCTGTTATCTGTATTTCTTATTTGTTTAGAGTGTACACCACCCTGAGTCCCTTTTTGGGAGAGGGAGCGGTATAGAAATACGAAAAAATAAATAAATAAATATTTCTTTAAAAAGCTCTCCTCTGCCATAGTAGAACCCCTAAGAATTATATATATGATATCATTCAGAACCAGCTGCTTACCAAACCTATGGTCCTTAGCTAAGGTCATCCCTATCTTCAAAAAAGGTGACACCAGCCTGGTTGAAAACTACAGACCAATCTCACTGTGTTGTGTCATGTGCAAAGTCATGGAATCAATCATTAATCATTTCATCACTCTCCACTTAGAGTCAAACAACCTACTCTCCAAAAAACAATTTGGTTTCAGAAAAAAATTGTCCTGCAATCTTCAACTCCTACACTGCAAAAACATATGGATTACTCTACAGTACTTGACCAGGGTAAAGCTATAGATGGAATTTACATAGACTTCTGCAAAGCCTTTGATTCAGTGGTACATGACAACTTACTGTTAAAACTAAACTCTTACAGCATTTCTGGATCCCTTCATAAGTGGATTACTGCGTTCCTGTCAAACAGGCAACAAATAGTAAAAATAGGGAGGGCTATATCAAAACCTGCTCCAGTTAACAGTGGTGTCCCCCAAGGCAGTGTTCTAGGACCCACACTTTTTATACTCTATCTAAATGACCTTTGTGATCATCTTATAAGTAACTGTGTCCTCTTTGCAGATGACGTAAAGCTATTCAACACCACTGACAATGCTACTATCCTTCAAAGCAACCTTGATTATGTGTCTGAATTGTCAAACATCTGGCAACTCCAAATCTCAACCAACAAACGTTTTGTCCCACACATTGGTAAAAAAAATCAGTACACCAAACACAAACTAGGCAGATATGACCTCGTTGATGATCCTCACTCTGTCAAGGACCTTGGAGTTCTCATATCAAATGACCTAAGCACCAGAGCTCACTGTAAATGCATTGCCAAAAAGGCATTAAGAGTTGTAAATCTAACCTTATGAAGCTTCTCCTCCAGAAATATCGAATTGCTAACTAGAGCATACAAAACCTTTGCCAGATCAATACGCAAATACAGCTCATCAGTCTGGAATCCGCATTGCATATTGGACATTAATACAGTCGAGTGAGTCCAGAAGTATTTCATGAGAAGAGTACTACATTTCTCTGCTCGAATATCCTATATCACCAGGCTTGAGATTTTGGGATTGGACAACCTTGAACTACGCTGCCTATGGTTAGATTTAAGCGTAGCACACAAAGTTATCTGCTACAATGTCCTACCAGTCAATTACTACTTCAGCTTCAACTACAACAATATAAGATAACAGATAACAGATAATCAGAATTGGAAGGGACCTTGTAGGTCATCTAGTCCAACCCCCCACCCAAGTGGGAAACGTTACACCATTTCTGACAAATGGCAGTCCAATCTCTTCTTGAAAGTCTCAAGTGATAGCGCTCCCACAACTTCTGAGGGTAAGCTGTTCCATTGGTTGATTGTTCTCACTGTCAGAAAGTTTCTCCTTATTTTCAGGTGAAATCTCTCCGTGTTCCATTTCCATCCATTATTCCTTGTCTGGCCTACAGGCATTTTAGAAAATAGCTTGACCCCTTCCTGCCTATAGCAGCCCCTCAAATATTGGAAGACTGCTATCATGTCTCCCCTGGTCCTTCTCTTCACTAGACTAGCCATGCCCAGTTCCTGTAACCATTTTTCATATGTTTTAGTCTCCAGTCCCCCAATCATCCTGGTTATCTTTTCCAGTATCTTCCTGGGTATTGATGTTAGGCTGATTAGTATACAGTTTCCTGGGTCTGTTTTTTTCCCTTTTTTGAAGATGGGAACCACATCAGCTCTTTTCCAGTCCTCTGGTAGTTCCCCGGTGCTCCAGGAGTTTTGAAAGATATGGTGCAGTGGTTCTGAAATGACCTCTGCCAGGTCCTTTAAAGCTCTGGGATGTAATCCATCAGGCCCCAGTGATTTGTTTTCATCAAGATCAGACAGGTATTCTCTTACTATTCTTTTGCTTATTTTAACTTTTGTTTCTGGTCTGTCTTTTACAGTTATGTTTTTGATGGGTTGAGCTACAGTTTCTTTTTGAAGACGGATGCAAAGAATGAGTTAAGCAGTTCTGCTTTCTCTCTGTTGCCTGTTACTTCCTTGCCATCTTCTCTCTTTAATGGACCGACTGTTTCCTTGATTTTTTTCTTGTTATTTATATGTTGGAAGAAACTTTTTTTTTTAATTATCTTTGACTTTTGTTGCAAGTCTTTGTTCGTTCTGAACCTTTGCTATCCTGACTTCGTCTTTGCAGATTCTGGCTATCTGCTGATATTCTGCCTTAGTTGTATGTCCTTCTTTCCATTTTTTGTACTTGTCCTTTTTTTCTTTCAATTTGCCAGAGAGATCTTTGTGCAGCCGTGCTGGTTTCTTCTTGGATTTCTTGTTTTTCTTTCTCAGTGGTATCGTGCTGGTCTGGGCTTCTATGATCATACTTTTTAGAATTTCCCAAGATTCTTGAGTTGTTTTCCCCTTTAGGATTTTCATCCATGGAATCTTTCCCAAGTTTTCTCTGAGTTTATTGAAATCAGTTCTTTTAAAATCCAAGGCCCTGGTGTCATTATGTTCTGTTGCTTGTGTTTGTGTTATGTTGAATTCTAGTATGACATGGTCACTCTTACTCAGGGTTCCTACAGTTTCAACTCTCCCTAACACTTCTTCTCTTTTTGTAAGAATTCAGTCCAGTATGGCTGTCCCTCTAGTTTCACCCTCTACCTTTTGGACAACAAAGTTGTCAGCTAGGTTGGTTAGGAACTTATTTGATTTCTCACTTGGTGCAGAATTAGTTTTCCAATTGATATCAAGATAATTGAAGTGTCCCATTACTATTGTTGTGTGTTTCCTGCATATGTTTGTTAGTTGGCTGGCAAAAAGGACATCTATATTTTCTGCTTGATTGGGTAGCCTATAATATACACCTATGGCCATGTCATATCAGATAACGTATCACACAACAGATACAAACTCAATGTAAACCGCTTCAAACTCGATTGCAGAAAGTATGACTTCAGCAACAGAGTAGTCAATGCCTGGAATGCACTACCTGACTCTGTTTTTACATCCTCTAACCCCCACTTCTTTAACCTCAAACTAACCACTATTGACCTCACCCCATTCCTAAGAGGTGTGTAAGGGGCGTGCATAAGTGCACATCATGCCTCCCATCCCTGTCCTATTGTCCCCATTTATTTGTACCTATTTCCTGTATTCTTACTCATGTTTATACTTATACCTATTATTTTGTAAGCGATTGACAAATCAAATAAATAAAAATAAAATAAATAAAATTCATTAGCTTCAGGAAGCATCACTTGATAAGTTGAGTATTAGGTAGCAAGAGGAGTCTAACCAGTGATGGGATTCAAATTTTTTTACTACCGTTTTGTGGGCATGGCTTGGTGGGCATAGTAGGGGAAGGATACTGTAAAATCTCCATTCCCACCCATTCCAGGGGAAGGATACTATAAAATCTCCATTCCCCCCATTCCTGGGAGAAGGCTACTGTAAAATCTCCATTCCCTCCCCATTTCTAGGGGAAGGTTACTGCAAAATCCCATTCCCTATTTACCCCAATAATCTGTTTTCCAGCTCCATTCTCTTATGCAGGACAACAAAAGAAGACCCAGTCAATCAGCTGGGACTCAGGAGGCAGAAAATAGGTGGGGGCAGGCCAGTCAGAGATGGTATTTGCCAGTTCTCCAAACTAGTCAAAATTTCTGCTACTGGTTCTCCAAAACTGGTCCGAACCTGCTGAATACTGCCTCTGAGTCTAACCCAGTAGTTAAATGCCCAAAAATGTATTTTAGCTTTAGTTGAATATGTTTCTGTATAGAGAAAGGAGTTAGGAGTACTATGGGGTACATGAAATACAGTTCTAAAGGGCTTATTTTAAAAGAATTCCATGTAGTAAGAGAGGAATATTTTCCATAAGTCTACTGCATTTAAAACATTAAAGACTCATTTGATTTTTAAGCTTGTGAAAATTTGAAGGTTACCACTCCTATGCCAGAACTTTACTATTTCTGCCAAACCTTTCTTTGTTTTTATTTTTTGTGCCAAGTAATAATAACGTTAATTATCTGTAAGAGGAAATTTTATTTATATTATGTATCACATTTTTCCTTTTGTACCTTTTCCTTCCACTTTCCACAAATGTCCCCAACATTCAGGATTAGACAATTTGAGGATTAGACAAGCCTATCTGAGAATAAGTTATAAACACTATTGTATGCAAAAAAATGGAAAGACACTTTGATACCTACCATGGAAGAATGGTTGCAGAAGTTGACGGAGTTGGATAAAATGGCAAAACTGACTACTCTGATTAAAGAAAAAAACATAAGTACTGTTGTTTCCATATGGAAACTGCTTCTGAATTTTATGCTTGATGTGGAAAATGTAATTTTAACTTTGGGTTTCATCAGAGGTGATATTCAACAGGTTCTGACCAGTTCTGGAGAACTGGTAGCGGAAATTTTGAGTAGTTCGGAGAACCGACAAATACCATGTCTGACTGGAGATTTTACAGTATCTTTCTCCTGCCACACCCACCAAGCCACGCCCACAGAACCGGTAGGAAAAAAAATTGAATCCAACCACTGGATTTCACAGATTAGACTGATGGATCTTTTCAGAAATGACTTGTTCATATTATTATGGAAAAACAAAAAGCTGTGATTTGATGCTTATGTCTTATTTTACTGCAACAGAGAGAGTTGAAAGTCAATGCTTCTTTTTCTTTTCTTTTCCCTACCTTTCCTCATTCCTTTTTCCCCTTTCTCTTCCCTCCTTATTGCTCTTTTATTTATTTACTTTTGTATTTTATATTTTATAATATTTAATAATTCAATAAAAATGTTTGAAGGAAAGAATAAGTTATAAACACTAAGTCATCTGCATAAAGCAATATGGACATGTTCTTATTTCACATTTTTACTGGAACAAAAAAATCTCTTCTCAGGGCTGCGATGATATAATTAATACATTGATTAAATAGGAGTCATATTTCCTTATTCACTCCTTGAGAGGTCTTGAAATTATCTGTCAGTTGGCCTACTGTGGTGAACGTGTTTGTCTGATGCCACAATTAAAATAAAAAACCTTCTATTCAGATTCAACTGGTCTAACTTAATCCATTGTTTGCTTCTGCATGGAAATCCACAAAAATAACACACAGCTTCTGTGATTTGATTTTTAAATCAAATAATCTAATACAAAACCATAATCAATGGTTGAATATTCTGCTCTAAATTGTGCCTATTCCTCTGCAAGCACATTGTTATCAATGTTCCAGTCCTCCAATTTATTAGCTTGATTGTTTGCAGAAATTTTGCCCAGGATGTTAATCAGGCTAATTGGTCTATAATTCTCTGACTGGCTGCAATCACCTTTTTTTGTATATTGGGATGCTTGTGTTCTGCCCTGGGGGAGCTGACCTGAGGAGTTAACATTATTAATACATTAAACCAAAATAGGCTTCCACCAAAAAAAAAAATTAGCTTTTAATAAATCTCCAAGGATATACTCTCCTGGGGTTTTGCCTGAGGAGAAAGCCAGGATCAGAGATTTGATTTCTTTTAACATTACTGAGATTCAGATTAACTGGAAAATTAGCAGGTGTTTGATAGAGAGCAGATAGTCTAGTATGATAAATCTCCCATTCTTTTTTGGACACTTTAGCTGTAAATGGTGTGGAAATAAATTTGGGAGACCAAAGGAAGAGGTACAGAGTAGGTAGTGGTCAATGAAGAGTTGCTGAGTTCACAGAAGGTATGAGGGTATGACATACATCTCAGAACAGCTCCCCCAAGTTTCTTGATCTGTAAAGATGAGCCGAAGAAGGGTACTTTCAGACTGAAAGATTGATGTCAGCCTTGCAAAGTAGTCCAGATAAGAAGCACAGCCATATGAACTAATTCACAAAACCTTGCAAGGCTGAAAGCACATGTCTCTACCCCTTCACCTTTAGGAAAGACTAGTTAAATATTGTTGTTCTATTTGTCAATAAATATGTATAAATACCAGAAGAAACTCAGGTGGGGTGGGGAGACCCACTCAAAATTTGAAAATTCAATTTCTTTGGTAGATTCATGAATGTAAGGCCTGTCATTCAAAGCATAAGGGAATGTATAATGAAATTTATCAATGTCAAGATTTATGCCATTTTCTTACTTTAATGTTTATCAGCCCCTATTCCTGCATGAAAATCACCCACCTCAGACTTGCAAAAATAACATTAGTTTTAACTTTCCTACTAAGCTGATTCTTGGTCTGGTTTACTGGGTGGGTCTGATAGCATTCTTCCCAGTCTGATTATACTGCACTTCCTTCACTTTTTTATGTGAATTACAGAGATGACAACTGCATATTTTCTTATTCTTTTTTTTCTTCTGCTTCTTAGAATTATATGGTTTCTCTTTCATTGCTTTGTTGAATCTCCCCTATTTTCATCAAGGTCACCTGCCTTAGTCAGTGTGGCTGTTTCCAAAAGATGGTTTAAATGAGAGTTGACCTAATTTCTATTGAGAAGCTATTCCAGACATTGCTATTAAAATCTCCACCTACAAACAGCAACTTTCTTAGCAAGATTGAATTGGTCCAGTCAAATAGAAAATAGAAGAATATGGTTGTATAGGTAATTTGGCACTAAACAATAAAGAGCTTTATAGCTCAAGATCATAGGTTAATCATACATCTATTGATAAAAGTGCAGGGCTTGTAACAAAAGCATAATGTGTTCCCATTGTTAAGTACTGGCTAATATATGGGCTATTTTGAACCCAATGGAGCTTATGAGTAGCATTTAAAGGCAGTCCCATATAATGCAGGTTACAGTAGCCCAAATTAATGGTGATAAATTAATGAGTCACTGTAGCAAGTTCCTGCAGAACCATGAGTCCTGAAGGACACCAAAATGATAAACCTGCTCCTTCAGGATAGTACTTCTCCACCAAAGTAGACAAACTTGATCCTCTGAAGAAAATTATAGGATTAGTTTATTAGTTAACTGCCTATTACCTCAACCCTGGAAAAATTAAGGCTCAAAAGATGTATAAAACTTCATTTTTCACTTTTTCAGTGGCTTTTTAAAGGCTTCTTAGGCAAATTGTAACTAAAGTGATGAGTTCAATAAAGCAATTTTTTAAAAAAAAGTAATTTTGTTATATTTAGGGCTTTATGGGTTAAAGAGAAGAAGAAAGATTTTAATTTTTCTTTCTTGTTTTCTCCAATTATAACTTAACATAACGTCTGAACTCTGCCACAGAAGGTTCCACATTTTGTAATGTTTCCCAGCCATCCTACCGGTTCAGGCAAATTTTGTATTATCATGTGATAGCTGGCGGCTGAGTTAATAGTGATTTCTCTTCCTCAATGTTCAGCTAGCTTTTGAATCCATGAACTTTGCATTACGTGAGACCTACGATCTTAGAGAAGCAAGCTCCCAACTGATATGAGTTGGCAGTTCTGAATCAAATGAATTTGACTGTAATTCATATCATTCTTGATCCAGGCAGAGGAAAGCCAGAAACCTGCATTTCTGCAGTACTTGATACTTGACTATGATAATTCCTCAGCAAGGTCTATACCTGCAGATTGAAATTGCAAGTTTTAGATCTGATAATCTGCATTTTCATATCTGGGAGAGAAAGTTTCAATAGTATTTTGCTGAAATCCTTTTGGTCCTGTAATCTGCCTAGAAACTTTCATTAATCTAAAAATACCATTTTAAAAACATTGTTTATCTTCCTAGGTATCCGGCTAAAGGTAATGAGACTGGAGCTGAAATGACTTCAATTTTATGTTTTATAGCTCAATTGATGGTAGGACCACTTTTGTGTTATGTACAAAAAAAAAAGAAGACATAAAAGAAAAGGAAAAATGTATTTGAACTATGGTTCAGAAGGGAAATTGATTTTGCTAGACTTGTATACTGTTTTTACTGTTGTTATTTTAAAACAAGTTTAATATTGATTTTACATGGGAACTTATATTTTATTCACTTTCTAAAAGTAATACTGCCTATACAGGTGGAGGAGATAAGAGAGAAAGAAGCAGCATAACAAATAAAACTTTGATTTCCATCTGCAAAATCTTTAAATGTTTGCAAATATATTTAAGAAACCTCATAGGAACTATAAACCAGGGAAAAATAAGTTGGCTGCTGATTTTGCAACCCAGTAAGAGCTTGTTCGTCTGTTTAGTGTGGAAAATGTTTATATTATCCATGAATTTTTAAAACGGGTCAGTTGCACAATTATCTAACTATGTTACCCACAAACTCCTCATTTTTAGTACCATCCATTTAGTACCATCCATCCAGTATCTAAGCACTCTCCAAAAATAGGGGGGAGATGAATTTTCCAGATAAAATTAAGGGCTTATTCAAACTTTTCCCAGAAATAGTTCAGATATATTACATTCCAACTCCCATAATTGGGAGAGGGGGCAGAGAGAAGGAAAGTTGATAAGAATTAAATTGAAACTCAAATGATTTCAGAAAGTTTTTCTAGAAAAAAATAATTAGCAAAAATGTGAAAATTAAATGCAATTTCAAAACTAAAAGTAAAGTGTAGTCCTTTCCTGCAATTTCAGAAGTTGTCTTAAACAGACAAAGCTCATAATTCTTGGTTCTTCCTAAAAGTATGTATATATGCATACATGCATGCATACATACATACATATATATATATACACACATACATGCATATATATATATGAAACAGATACATACATACATGCATACATACATACATTACTGTATAAATAGAACTATGGCAGATGTTCAATATGGAATAGTCTCATCATTGCTACAATCTAAAAGAAGAATACAATGGACCATGAATGGAAGTAATAAATAATTGCTTTTGGAATTTGATAGATAGTAACAAGTGCTTTACATTCACTCTGATTTGATAAATTAATTTTTCATCATTTGTTTTGTGTAAGATAAGGCCAGTCTGATGCTGAATGTGTCTTATATACAGATAAATACCACCAATATTCATCAGTCCAGTTAAAACTTTAAATACTGGTCCAGCCTCTATTCTTTCAGAACATTTTTATGAATCAGAGAACTCTAATTCCCTATAAAAACAGCATAAATTTGCCAGCTCTGATGCCATATCCATAAAATGGCTAGTTTGCCTTTCCTTGCCTGTGTTTTGACCAGTGCATGGATAACAATCAAATGATAACTAA
Organism: Bungarus multicinctus; assembly: GCA_023653725.1. Classification (NCBI taxonomy): domain Eukaryota; kingdom Metazoa; phylum Chordata; class Lepidosauria; order Squamata; family Elapidae; genus Bungarus; species Bungarus multicinctus. The sequence goes on from CM042838.1 coordinate 113,870,550, forward strand.
TGCCATTAAATTCAAGATAGAAAAGATGAAGCTGATATTAGCAGCTTTGTTCCCTATGCCATCCATCTGGTAAACTTGCAAGATTCATTTTTCTCGCCATGGTCATCCAAACTAGACTGTGTTGTTTCTCTGTGTCATATAATATATATGGTATATGCATAATTTTGCATTTATTTATTTTGTCATGTTTATGTAGTATATATTGGAAGTGGTGACCCTTTATAAACTGTATGAAACAAAATTTCATTTTAATGTATGCAGATTAGTGTACATTCAAAGTGACAATAAAGTTAGTCTAAGTCCATTAGGAAGAAGTGTTTCTGTCCAATAGGGCAGTATTTAAAAACCCTGAAGGTGATGAGAAAGAATCCCAACACAAGAAACAATGGATGGAATCTAATCAAGGAAAGAAGCAACCTGGAATTAAGGAGAAACTTTCTAACAGTGAGGACAATTAACTAGTGGAACAGCTTACCTTCAGAAGTTGTAGATGCTGTATCACTGGAGGTTTTTAAGAAAAGACTGGAAACCACCTATCTGAAATGGTATAGGATCTCCTGCTTGAGCAGGGGGTTGGACTAGAAGACCTCCAACATCCCTTCCAGATCTATTCTGATTGATATTGATTGATTACAAAAATGTCGTACCAATGGTCATTCTCACACATTTGCCTCAGCTATTCTGTTTTTAGTAATAAATAAATGTGGATAATATACCTATGATGGAATTAGTAGGCTAGAATTGTAGGAGGAAGTGGGTGCCTTTCAGAGGAATAAGAGACAACTCAGTTCAGATATTTTGTATGAAAGAAAGAGGGTAAATACAAGCCCTCCATAATAATTCTCAGAATATCCACTTTTTATAGATAGTAGAGTACTTTAGTTTGGCAAGATTCCATTTATGGTGTGGAATAAAAAAAAATCTGCTTGGAGGAATTATTCTATCAATATTCTAGCAGCTATGAAAGTTTTGAGCTAAAGTTTATGTGTCCTAATAGCTTCAAGATTTGTTCTTTTTGTATTTTCATTAAGTTGGAAATAGTTCAACCAAAAGGTTCTGCAGGCAATGTTTTCAATACTTCAGGTGTCCTAATAAAACACAGTATCACCAATAGAGACCTTCAAATTTCTAGGTTCTATCATATCACAAGACCGAAAATGAACACCTAACATCAAAAATGTCATCAAAACAGCACAACAAAGAATGTTCTTTCTGTGTCAACCCAGAAAGCTCAAACTGCCCAAAGAGCTGCTGATACAGTTCTACAGAGGAATTATTGAGTATGTCATCTGCACCTCTATAATTGTCTAGTTTGGTTCTGCAACCCAACAAGACAGACACAAAGTTCAGAGGATAATTAGGACTGCAGAAAAAACAATTACTACCAACCTGCCTTCCATTGAGGACCTCTATACTGCACAAATCAAAAAGAGGGCTGTGAAAATATTTACAGACCCCTCACATCCTGGACATAAACTGTTTCAATTCCTACCCTTAAAATGATGCTATAGCACTGCACACCAGAACAACTAGACACAAGAACAGTTTTTTCCTGAACGCCATGACTCTACTAAACAAATAATTCCCTCAACACTGTCAAACTATTTACTAAGTCTGCATTACTATTACTATTAATTGTCCCATCCTTGCTTTCACCCATCTCCTCCCACTTATGACTGCATGACTATAAACTTGTTGCTTGTATCCTAATGATTTTTATTGACTGTTTTCTGGTATAATTTTATTGCTTATTGTGCCCTATGACTATTATTAAGTGTTGTACCTTATGATTCTTGACTCTTGATGAATGTATCTTTTCTTTTATGTACACTGAGAGCATATGCACCAAAACAAATTCCTTGTGGGTCCAATCACACTTGGACAATAAATAATTCTATTCTATTCTATTCTATTCTATTCTATTCTATTCTATTCTATTCTATTCTATTCTACTCTACCCTACCCTGTTCTATTCTAGTCTAGTCTAGTCTAGTCTAGTCTAGTCTAAAAGAATATGATTGGAATTAGTTCTGATCAGCTTCGCTCTTCCTAATCACCAATTTAGCTAGGTTTCTTTCCTATGTTAGCACCCCTTGTAGTAATTGTACAATTTTAAATTTCGAAATGTCTTCTTTTGATTTTTCACTTAAAGTCTTATAATCTCTGGCATAGAAAAAGCTTCACAAAGCAGGAGAAGAATAATGTTGACTCTGATTATGAATGGGATTTGCTTAAATTAATAAGGAGCAGTTATTCTGTTGGATTTTTCACTGGTTTTTTTTCAACTAGCCTTATCTATTTGTCCACTCTCAAACAATGAAGAACATTTATGTAACCCTGCTCAATGTTTTACCATCATCAGTCTTGAAAAACAGATCCAAAATTCCTATGGGGAACCAGAGTTATGTCTCAGGAGAAATTGAGTTGTTAACTCATGATTTATTGCATTGTGTACTTATCAGTGTATCTGCTTTTGATTAACCTATTAACCTATTTTAAATTTTTTTGCTTTTGGCAGTTACAGATTTGGATGTGGCCAACTTTATTCTGTGTATTGTGCTGTCAGCCAAATGATGCTTTGGGATTTGGCCCAGAGTTCTGTTTAGTGTATGCTGATAATCTATTATTTTTGCTTTGTTAAGCTGTCATACTTTTATTGAGTACTGGTTAAAGACTGTAATAAAATAACATATATGTTTGTGTATATCCCAACTTTACACATTTATATAATATATTTCTTGCTATATGCATTATTACTGCATAACGTAATCAAAAACATTTATTATAATTTTGTGAGAAATGCAAAAAATGATCAAACTCTTATTTTAACTTGCATGTTGTGAAACAGAGATTATGATATCTATGATATCTCCCATATTTACCTCTTGCCATTTGTTATACAGGCTAACATTAATCCTAGATCCATTAGTAGAATCGGATTATATTGCATATTGGATGTATAGGAAGGGGAGGTGTTTGTATCTCCATTACTTCATTTGTGAAGCATGCAAATTGTTAGCAATGAGACCATTTTCTGGGGACTTACCATCATTTTATCATGGGAAAGGTACAAAGGTAACAACAACAACAACAATTGTTATCTCAATTGTAATTGGAACTCTTGGAGCAATACCTAAAGGGCTACCTCACTATTTGGAATTCTGAATTTATCAGACTTGAATACCCCATTCTACAAAAAAAAAAACGCCCTACTTGGAACAGCTTATACCCTCCTATGCTACCTTAACAGTTCCTAAGTCCTTGGTTAGGACTTGAGCTGTTGAGCTACCAACCAGCCCCAAAGGCTGCAAAACTCACCAAAAATTAACCACAATAACAATAATAATAATAATCTTTATTTTCTTCTTCTTTCTATTCTATCTAGATCTATTCTATCTAATCTAGTCTATCTATCTTTTATTTTCTATCTAGCCTAGTCTATCTATTCTGGTTCTGGTTCTGGTTTTGGTTCTGGTTCTATTTCAAATACTGTGCGGGTAAGACATCCCTAACACCCCAGTAGAAGCCTTAAAACGGCTTCTACTGTACAGAACAGTGGACTTGCCATGGTAATGGCCTCACAGTACTCCACAAGGGGACTCCCTTTTGTGGAGGAGTAGAAGAATTTTGACACTGCGACCACAGAATTTTCCTGTCTAATACAAGATTGGGATAAATAAATACCTGGGCAACATCGGGTTATCAGCTAGTATGTAATATAAAACTCTTGGATATCTTCATAAACAAGTTACATAAAGGAATAGTAGGAGAAGTCATTAAATTTGCAGATAATATCAAGCAGACAGGAATATCCATCATCCCAGAAGATAGGTTCAGAAACCAGAAGGATCCTGACAGACATGAACACTGAACCTATCTAACAAAATAAAAGTCAATGGTGAGAAAAGTAAGATTTTAAATTTAAGCAAGAAAAACTAAATGTACAGGTGTAGAATAAGTAGAACCTGGATCAATAATAGCAACTGAGAGAGGGATCTAAAGACCCCTAGTAGACAACCAATTAAATATGAGCCAGCAGTGTACTGCAGCAAAAAAAACAATTGTATCCTAGACTGCATTAAGAGAGTGATAGAATTAAGATCATGTGAAATGTTAGAAACACTTAATAATGGCTGTTCAGATTCACAGAAAAAATAGTGGAAGCTTGGAATTCTGCTGAAGCCACATAGGCATTTTCCATTTGTCTTATACACAGAAACATTTTTTTAAAAAATATCATAGCTCATAACAGTGTTACAGTTTAGGCACTTGACTAAAACATTGATCTTAGAGATTAGTTATCCTAGCACTGATGAATAAATAAAAGCCCTAAGTAAGTCACCTATTGGTAAAATTTAAAGGGCTATTATGATATTTCCCATTTATCTAGGAAATGAAATAAGATTACATTTTGGATAGCACTTAAATAGACCATAGTTGGCCCTCAGAAAAGAATGGGGTAGGCTTTTGATTTTTCTGAACAGTAAAAAAAAGTTTTAGAATGAGCCACTTGATTAAAGGCATTCATGAGAAGAATTCAGTTCTTTACTTGATTAAACTTAAGCCACCTGGTGCACTTCAGTTATTCTGCTGCTGATCCGAGGAGAATAAATATCTGTCCCAAAGATGGGCCATTAATGAGTGTACTCTGTAAGGAATGTCTTTGAGTCTGTTTTTGACTTCTGGTGACTGTTTGGACAAGTCCCTATAGTCTTACTGGCAAGGTTTTGAGAAGTATTTTGCCTTTGCCTGTTTCTTAGGCAGACTGATTGGCCCAAAGTCACCCAGATAATTCTGTGACTAAGGTGGAACTTACACTCATCAAGAAGGTCTTCACTTTCTGCCTTTAGAGTGGTATCATCTGCATATCAGAGTTTTTTGATATATGGAGAATCTTATAAATACCTAATACTGTATCTTAGAAGATGTATGTCATGGAATTCTGGTACATTAATTCTAATATAGACCTCTTAAGTCTTAAACATTTGTTATGAGTTTTGATTTTTTTAGTACATTTGTAAACATCTGTCAGTTGATTGGCATTATAATATGACATAAAAATCACAGAGTTGGAAGCAATATGCAATTTAATGAGCCTAGCCTCCCATTCAGTCAGGACAATCCATAATTCCATATAGTCATTCACAAGAATAGCTTTCCAGCTTCTGTTTCAACACACATTCAATAAAAAGAATATCAGACCCTTTGGTGATTTCTTCTATATTTGCATTGTTATCATTGTTCAAATTCTTTCCTAATATCTCTCATTTTGTTTGTAAAGGCTAAATATTTCTTTGCAGTTGTATCTCACAGCTCAAGGTGACTTTGAATGGCTTACAAAATAATAATATTCAGGGTGAGGTCTAATCAATAGGAAATAAAGAGACCTGTTTCCTTATGGTCATTTAGAAACTATACTTTTTAAAATGTGGCTTAAAATTGCATTTCCATTTTTTACAGCCACCTTATACTGCTAGGTATTGTCTGTCTGTATATATTTCTTTCTATCTATCATTTCTCTCTCTCTCTCTCTTAAATTTCTTTGCCACCCATCTTATCACAGGATAATTCTGGGCAACCTACAATTATATAAATAATAACAACAACAACAACAACAATAGTTTTAATTAATTACTATTTTTAACTTTTTTATATGTGATATTCCCAAACTGAATATCTGTGCCTATGTATATGATGTATATCCCCTAAGTGAAGAACTTGCATCTATCTCTCCATATTCTGGAATTTTCAGTTCATTTTAAAATATTAGTATCATTCTGAATTTTATTTCTGCCTTTTATAATATTAAATGTAATACCTCCAAATGCTTCAAATGTTATCTTAAACTTTTATAAGTCTTTTCTCCAAATCCTAATCCAAATTATTAATAAAAATATAAGAAGTTATTGGATATAGGATTACAATTTTAGCACTAATACTTTATTCCATTTTTATTAATAAAATGTATCTTGAATACGTTTGAGCCTTCTATGATTCTCACAACAATTATGCCATTTAGTCTATATCAAGGAGGAGGAGGAAACATTGGGCAATACTGAACGTTTTGAGATTAATATTTTGCCTTCAGACCCTATGTAAGGGCTGCAGGTAGTCAATGACTAGATGATTTCTAAAAAATTGGGATGCCATTGTTCAGCTGTTAATTATTGAAAACCTTAAAATAAAATATGCACAGCATAGTAAAGAATGGTCATGGTTGTCCCAAAGGTGCTTTTTTAAGAGGCAACTGGACTTTTTGTTTTTTCTTTAAAAATATTTTGCTTCTCATACAAGAAGCTTCTTCAGCTCTGAGTGGATGATAGGGAATGGATGCAAATGACCAGCTGTCTGCAAGTAGTATAAATATCTCCATTCCCCACCATCTAGTCAAGAGCTGAAGAAGCTTCTAGGATGAGAAGCAAAATATCTTCAAAGAAAAATGAGAAAGTTCAGTTGCCTCTGGAAAAAGCACACTGGGATAGTAAAGAATGCACAATTTTTTTAAAAAAGTACAAAACTATGTTTATTTAGAAAAAATGAAGGTGAGATATGTGCAATGTTCATAGGGAAGTCACTCCAATTTTGCTGATTAATGTAAAAATGGGTAAAATGAAAAAAGAAAACACACACACACACACACACACACACACACACACCCCTAAAGTTCTCACAACTCTGTTTTGGTAATCCACTATTTTGAAATGCATATATAATAAATATTCATCAAGCAAAGAGTCACTGATGCCAAAAAAATTCTTATACAAAATGTTAATATTTACATAAGCAAATATGGGTAGCTAATAACTAACTAATCTATATACAATAGAATTCTGACTATGCATTCAATGATCTTACTTCACATCTTAATTCAGCTATTAGTCTGAATGAGTCCTAAGTCTTTAGTCAAGTTCACAGACAATACAAAAATAATCGGTTAAAAATAATAAAGCACATAAAAATTCTGTATTACTAGAAGTATCTTTCTAATAAAACAATGCAGAGAAGGAATGGAGAAAATATACAGTACTGCGTACTAAAGAGAACAGATATGGATCAATGGTGGGATTCAAATTTTTTTACTACTGGTTCTGTGGGCGTGGCTTGGTGGGCATGGAAGGGGAAGGATACTGCAAAATCCCCATTCCCTCCCACCCCACTAACCTGCTTTCCAGCTCTGTTCTCCTGTGCAGGGCAACCAAAGAAGACCCAGTCGATCAGCTGGGACTTGGGAGGCAAAGAATAGATGGAAGTGGGGCCAGTCAGAGGTGGTATTTGCCAGTTCTCTGAACTACTCAAAATTTTCACTACCAGTTCTCCAGAACTGGCCAGAACCTGCTGAATACCATCTCTGATATGGATGGTATACATGTATATGGGCCTCAATTGGCTGCTCTGATTGGGAGGACTACAATTAAATAATTAATAAATATGTACAGTATATGCATAAACTCAAACACTGCTTTAATGTATGCGGTTGTGCTGTTTTTTTGTTTAAAACCTACCCAAGACATTTGTATACGTTAAACTTGCAGGATACAATAAAGCAAATCTGTAACTTCTTCTGACGATAATAATATTATTTGTATCCATCAATTTCTATTTGTTTTCTGAGCAAGTTAAGATTGTGAAAGAAAAATATGAAATAAACTTGGCTAATGAACTATATTTAAACTATTAAATTCTTGAGTAGTTTGTTTTTCTAGAACTAAATAGATGTGTTTTTCTGCCCTATTGTTTTACTGATCCTTGTCATCTAAAATTAAATGAAGAACAGGTACTGCCTGAGAATTTTCAAAGTACAACCCAGCTGCAGTGTGAAATTAGGGAAGGCATATGTAAAATCAATGATAAATATAATGATATTTCATTATCTGAATTATGGTCCAAAATATTAAGTGGCATACATTTTTGTACTTATCCTTAGTTACAATAGTAAAAGTAGTTTTAAATTTTAAGTTAGTAGGAGGGAAATAACTACTCATAATGAGCAAGTTAATCTGGTATTCAACATCCATTACAAAATAAATTCAGATATTGAACAAAGCTTGAAATGCTTGGTACTGTGTTTCAAAAGGTTGTTAAAAGTAACCTCATTCACCAGGTGAAGATTTCTGATAATACAAAGCTAGTTTTGAAGGCTCTGGAAGTGACATCTTTTCAAAATAGGGCAGAAGAAATAAAATTAGGGCTCTTGAGATAGGTTTAATTCAAGCTTCCATCAATTGTATCACATTGGTAAATAGTCAGAGATAGTGGCAGCTGTCTGAAAAGTCAGAGGTTTGCCATCTCTGATGATGGGTAGAGGATGTTTTGTTTTATTCCTTTGAAGCATTTCATTTTGGCATAATGAAATAGAAGAAAAGAAATTGAAAATTTTCTCCATTTATGTATGCTTGTTGCTTATTCATTTAAAAATATAAATATTTCTAGCCAATCTTATATCTCTATAGATTTTATTGCATCTAATTTCTAATTAATAAGACCACAGCGTTCTATTTAATTGGATAAATAACACATTGGTGTCAGTTAGATATCCTGTACAGAATCAATTCAACAGGCCTTAATGCTCAGGCAAAAAAAAAACTTGGACAAGTGGTAGTCATAAACTATCTTGCTAACTGGGAGCATCTGGTTGGTCACTGTAGCAGTGGGAAACAGAGAAACCTTTTGGATGATCCATCAGAATTTATCTATTTCATTTATATAGTAGAAAAAGAAAGAAAGAAAAACTTTTCAATATTCTTGTGTTTGAGTTTGTTCAGCAGTCACTTTGAGATCATTGCTGACAGGTTCCTGCATTAGTTTATCAGGAGTAAGTCATGTCAAACAGATCTGATCACCATTTTGATACAGTGATTAATTTACTTGTTTACATGAATGGAGTAGATATAATGAACCTTGACTTCAGCTAAACATTTGGCAAAGTTTCCCATAATATTCTAATACAGCAGATGGCAAAATGTGGGATATCATTAAATGAAGCTAATTGAACAATTGTACCCAGAGCCATATGTCAATGATTCTGCATCAAGCTAAAGGCATGTGCTGAGTAGCTTATTAGAGGGATCCCTTTTAGATTCAGTACTGTTCAAAATTTATTTATAAATAACTTGTGTGAAGGAATAGAAAATATAGTTATTATATTTATACAAAGATGGAAGGATAGCAAATACATCAGAGGACAGAATCAATATTCAGAAAGATCTTCAGAAGCTGGAACAAACTGGAGAACAGAGCAAAGTGTGGTCAAATTAGAATACTGCAACCAGTTCTGGATATCAATTTTTAGAAAGACCACTGACAAATTTAGTGTGTCTAAAGAAGAGCAAGCAAAATGGGAGCATGGGAGGAAAAACTCATGAAGAATATTTGTTTGTTTATTGATTTAGAGACTGTCGCTCCAGAATGACTCTGGGTGGCTTATATTTAAAACAACAAAAACATAAAGAAATAATCTAAAACTTGGCTTTGTACCTGAATCTAGGTCCCTGGGCATGGGATAGAATCCATTTCCTGGCTGTCTATGAAGATTCTTAGTCATTCAGATCATGGTTGTCCCAAAGGTACTTTTTCAAGAGGCAACTAAACATTTTAGTTTTTCTTTGAAGACAAGTTTCCCATCCAAGAAGCTTCTTCAGCTCTGACTGGATGGTGGCGAATGGAGGGATTTATACTCCTTGCAGACAGCTAGTTATTTGCAATCTTTTAGAGAATCCTTGAGGCCACATGGAGGTTTATCTACGTTGTCAGGATAGCCTGAGTAGAGCAAAGGGATGTGGCGCCTTCTTGGAACTGTTAAAAGCACTTTTGGGACATTTGGGCCTCTTGAAAAAGTACCTTTGGAAAATTTGCTGGCTGTATGGATATTTGGTTGGATAATATCTGACTGCTATGTGTTTTAATTTTCTTTTTTAAAATTCTGTATTTTGTGTGTTTTACTTATTTTAGTGTAAATCACCTTGAACCACATAAACATCAGGTGGGTAAATTGACTTAATGAATGAACAAATGAAGAATGAATGAATGAATGAATGAATGAATGAATGAATGAATGAATGAATGAATGAAAAGCATTTAGGCAACAATATCCCATATAAAAAGCATGTAGAAAGAAGACTGTAGAAAGACATAATAGCTGTGTTCAGGTATCTGAAGGGCTGTAGTGTAGAAAGAAGCCAGCAAAGGAAACAATGGATTTAAATTATAAGGAAGTATAAGGAAGGTTTTGATTTGATTAACAGAACAAAATTATCTAATGGGAAGAGTTATCAATAGTAGAATAGACTGCCATTGGAGATGGTAGAATATCTTCACTAAAGGTGGTTTAAACAAACAAGCGATGATTATCTGTTGGAAATATTGTGGTAATGAAGCATCATCATCAACATCATAACAACAATAACAACAACAACCTAATAATAAAGGTTCCTTCCAACTCTATTATTCTATGCCTTAATCAGACTATATGATCTCTAATGTCTCTTTCAATTTTCACATTCTATGATTCTCTATGAATATGGTTTTTCTATGAGATAATAAATTTGGAGAATGTCATAAGTAAGGATAATATTTGATGTCTGAGCTGTCTTGAGTCTTCTTTCCATAAATGTAGTATAGAACGTTGTTGCAGCCATTTCACTTAAACCATGTCATCAAATGATCCATAGAAGTCTCATGAATGCATTGCTTTTGGGAAGGAAATAGCATCTTGGACATTAACACAATTGAATGGGTTCAGAGGTATTTCTCAAGAAAAGTACTCCACTCTTCCACTCACAACCTATGCCTCCAGGCTCAAAATTTTGGGCCTGGACAATCTAGAACTGGATTGCCTTCAGTCTGATCTAAGCATAGTGCACACAAAATTGTCTGCTACAACATCTTGCCTGTCAACGACTTCTTCAGTTTCAATCACAATAACACATGGGCAAACAACCGATACAAAAACTAGGTAAACCGCTCTAAACTCAATTGCAGAAAATATGACTTTAGAAACAGAGTGGTCAATGCCTGGAACGCCCTACCCGACTCCATTGTTACAGCTGCAAACCCTCACAGCTTCAACCTCAAACTATCTACCGTGGACCTCACTTCATCCCTAAGAGGTTCTCCTTAAGGGGGCATGCATAAATGCACCAGTGTGCCTACCTATCTTACTGTCCCCATTTATCTGTATTTACTTCCTTTGTTCTTGTTTATGTTCATACTTATACTTGTTATCTTGTACATATTTGACACATAAATAAATAAATAAATAAATAAATAAATAAATAAATAAATAAATGCATTGCTTTTGGGAAGGGAGTTGCATCTTTACCTAAAATTCAAAATTCAAACCCAAACAAGTACAACTGACAATAGACTTCTAATACTTTCATAACTTTAATGTTATCTAACTTCCTTCTGTGATGACATCATTGCTACTGAGGAAGAACAATGAAAAAAGTAAGTGTAAAGTTGTCAAAATATTCTGAAGTAAAAGTCTGGTTACTGCTTGTGATCAAAGGCAACACAGGGAGCATGCATTAGAACCTGATTTGTTGCACTGAGAATATTAATGTTCAAAAGTCTGTTGGTTTCAGAAGGCGAAGGTGAAAAATTAATGTTCTGTTGAGAGGAAAGGGAAAAATTGCTTTGGATATACACAGTTAATTTCACAATTTCTGGCAGTAATGTTTTTGAAATATCTCTTGGGTCTTAACAGTATAGTAATGTGTAGTAAATACATTTGAAAAGGCTGCCAAAGCAATAATCAACTGTCACATTTGTATTGATTATTATTGTTATTATTGCAATTGTTTGTCCATTTCTACTGCTTATGATTTATTCATGGACCATATTTGTTTTAATTGAAAAGCTCAATCATTTAGTTATTCAAATGTATTAGCTGGAACTGCCCAATGAATTCAGGGCACTGCAAAACTAAAATAAATATAAAAACAGTTAAAAATATTGACTCACAGAGGTTGCCCAGACTAAATAATCTAATAGATGGCAAAACAACAATACAAAACAGGAGACAATGAATGAACAATAAACGTCAACCTCAGGCCTGGGACCAAAGCCAGGTTTTCAGAGTTTTTCCAGGGAAGAAGTCAACCATATTTCTGGGGCAATTATGCTCCATGGGGGAGGGGGACAACAGAGATGCCTCACTTCCTAGGTTCCTCAAGGTGGCAATGTTTAATGGGGGGAACCTGGACATCCAATTTGGTGGAACATACTGGATAAACAGAAACAGTTATAGATAAGCAATGTATCAGATATCTAACCCCTATGCCACATAGGTCTTTACAGATCATAACCAGCACTTTGCATTGCACTAAGAAGCCAGTTAGCAGTTCATGCAGTTCACATAGCAATGATGACACATGGACACACCCTTAATGCTTGTGCCACCTTAATGCTTGTACATTTGAACCAGCTCTAGCTTCCAAGTGGTCTTCAAGGGCATCCCCATATAGAACAATTTTCAATAATCCAATCTTGAGATGTTTAGAACATGGGTGACCACATCAATGATTCTTTATCAATGTTTGACAAAGATTTGACAGTTTTGTTAAAAAAAATGCTTACATTGTTCCATAAACAGAGATTGCATAATCCCAGAATATGGGGGAATCATATTACTATTGTAATCATAATGAGAGCAATAAATAATTGTGGAATTAAGATGAATAATGATATTTGAGAATTATAATGTGAATCCAACATAATCTTCTCCATGTAACTGATGGGCATTTAGTTATATTTTTGGAGGAGTAACCTGCAGCAGAATTCAAAGTACAAACTAAAAAATTGGAATTGCGAGAGTGAAGAATTTGGAAACTGTGCTTTAAAATATATATTTTCTAATTCTACCTCAATACCTATATCAATGATTAGATAGTCAATTTCTAAAAATAATTAATTTATCAATTGTTTAATTGATTTATTTTTTTAATTGATCAGTGTGATTAGAGTGTTCAATGCAAATAGTGTGATTACTGATTAATGTAAAAAAAAATCAGGATTAATGTAATTTAATTGATGAGTAAAATTAGTGATTTAGTAAATTTAAGTGAACAGTGTATTTAACAATTAGTGTAATTAATTAATTAGGCCGATTGTTGCTTAGCATAATTACTGACTAGAAAGATTATTGTAATTGATTAATTGGTGTGATATTGGCTATATTGATTACCCAAAATTGTTTTATTAAGCAATTTAATCTGAACAAACCAACCATGCCAGTAAAAAAATCCAATACCAAACCACAACCTAAAGAAAAAAAAATCCCCACCAATGAACCACAAGACTCCTGCACATGATTTATATACTTTGTAATTCTAAAGGTTAATGAAAATTCTATCAAATGTTCTCTATCATGACTGCCTGGAATTACCCAAGCAAATGACTCAATTCCTAGAAACATCCAATTATTTCCATTTTTCTGCCCATCATGCAAACCCAAACTGGACAAACATATAGCCCTGTTTGAAAGAGTTGACTCTATAGAAACACGAATATCATCTCTTGACACCATAGTAACATCCTTTGATTCAGTGGCAAACAAGCCTTTGATTCAGTGGCAAACTACTCCTAAAACTAAAGTCTTATGGTATCTCTGGACACCTACTTAACTGAATAGAAGCATTCCTGTCAAACAGACAACAAATGGTCAAAATTGGGAGCGTCCTATCAAATTCTGTATCTGTCAACAGTGGTGTCCCCCAAGGCAGTGTTTTAGGACCAACGCTCTTTATACTCTACATAAATGAACTCTGATCATACTAAGAGCAACTGTGTTCTCTTCACTGATGATATAAAGCTATTCAACACCACAGACAATACTACTACCCTCCAAAAAGACCTTGACTATGTATCAGAATGGTCAATCAAATGGCAACTTCAAATCTCAACAAACAAATGCTCTGTTTTACATATTAGCAAAAAAATCAGAAAATAAAATACAAGCTAAATAGTCAAGACCTTGTTGAGGATCCAAACTCTGTCAAGGATCTTGGAGTACTCATTTCTAGTGATCTAAGTGCTAAAGCCCATTGTAACTACATAGCCAAAAAGGCGCTAAGAGTTGTTAATCTAATCCTACATAGCTTCTTCTCTGGTAATATCACACTACTAACTAGAACATACAAAACATTTGCTAGACCTATAGTTGAATACAGCTCATCAGTCTGGAACCCATATCACGTATCTGATATTAACACAATTGAGAAAGTCCAGAAATATATCACAAGAAGAGTTCTCCACTCCTCTACTCATTGCAGAATACCTTATGCCACCAGACTTGAAACTCTAAACCTAGAAAACCTAGAACTACGCCGCCTTTGGTCCGATGTAAATATAGTATATAAAATCATACATTGTAATATCCTACCTGCAAATGAATACTTCAGCTTCAATCATAACAATACAAGAGCACACAATAGATACGCACTCAAGGTTAGCCGCACCAAACTTGATTGCAGAAAATATAACTTCAGCAACAGAGAGTTCAATGTTTGGCATATTCTACCTGACTCTGTGGTTTCTTCCCCAAACCCCAAAAACTTTAACCTTAGACTGTCTACTATTGACCTCACCCCCTTCCTAAAAGGCCTGTAGGGGGCATGCATAAGCGTACCAATCGTGCCTACCATCCCTGTCCTATTGTTTCTTTTTATTTATTTTTTCTTATAAGTGTCCATCTCATGTATTCAAAACTATGTTTATTCTTATACCTGTATCTTGTAAGCAATTGACAAATCAAATAAATAAATAAATATATGTCACAGGAAGGAACTGAGAGTCAAGGGAAATATATCCCACAAATAAGGCTAAATAATGCAGAGCTGATATAAAAAACTGATGGAGAATTTTTTATTCCTTGTAGAAATTTTTTTTAAATACTCTAGCCAATTTTTATACAAATCATTTAATTTCTAAGAGATTATATGAAAAGAATTCTACATTGGCAGGTTAAAATTACTGGAATATGTTAACCACTGGGGCGTAAAAAATGGCTTGAACCCTCAACTATATAACTAGAGGTAACTAGTTTCAAATCTTTTCCTCATAATTTCAAACTATAGCTTTCATCTATTTTTCACCCAAAATCAGAAATTCCATTTGCTCATTGTAATTTATCCCATAGTGAAGATGGCAAGCTGTTTTGTTGTTCTCCAGTTCCATGGCTGGTTGGTTTTTGTTTATTATAAATTTGCATAGTTTTGTTGTGAGTGGAACATCTTTGGTCAGACACTCCCTTATTTGCAAACTTTGCCAACAGGCTAGGAGATAGTAAAAAGATCTCTCACTTCTACACACTAACCCAAGATAACATCAGAATTTACTGGAATAGATGGCCATAACATATTGAATCAATATTATTATTATTATTATTATTATTATTATTATTATTATTATTATTATTATTATTATTATTATTATTAATAATAATAATAATAATAATAATAATAATAATAATAATAATAATAATAATAATAATAATAATAATAATAATGAAATGAATCTATATGTTCTATAGCCACTTGTGTATACAATTCACCACACTAATAGAGCTATACCTGGAGACCTAACTCTCTATGAATATTAAGTCCTAAATTGGTTTGGTGATTTAGAACTGAAAAGAACCACAGCCATTTAGTTCAACCCCAATTTCAAAAGAAAGAGAATTCAGTCCTCAACTCCATCAATCAAGTCCGCTAGACATCTAGCAGAGAAAAAGTATACTGCAAAAGTCTGCCAACAGAGCTAACAGTTTCTGATTGCTTAGTTATTTATAAAATATTTATAGATTCCTCCAACTGTGAGGCATTGGGTGGCATTTCCAAGACTTGCATCAGAAGCCATCACTGATTTGAAGACATCAAACAAACAAACAAACCAAAAAGTCAGGGTTTTAAAACAATTTTGGAACTTGTAGACTCTCCTATTCAAATCCTCTGTGTATGCATGGCATCAGTCAAACACAGCTGCTGTAATAGAATTTGGTGGGCAATTTATTCTATTTTTCTCTAAGGAAATGAATCTATTGGTGGGTTTACTTCTTAGAAAAATCTGCATCAAAGTGAACACAGCTTTAGCAAACTATGGTTGAAACCATAAGCAAAAGTAAGAATGCTCCCTCCATTCTCCATTTTTCTTTCTGCTACCCTTTTTTTGGTCATTCGGACATTTTTCTGGCTTTCTCTCTCTGATACATAATAAACTGTCAGAATGAAATATTTCATTTTATCAGTTGTTTGAATTGAATGTTTGCAATGGGTTTTTCAAATCAGGGTACAGACTGCATGTGGTCTTAAGATACTTTTCTTTTAAGGTTGTTGACTTGCAATATAAAACCGGGTTGGGGGAAAGTCATCTCTGAATTTAAATAAGTTTGTGACTTTGGAATTGTCTTTTATTCCCCCCTCTGGCAGGCACACCATGCTTATAGAAATACCTGACAAGAGATGACACTTTTACCATTCATACAGTATATATTGAGAGGAGAAATGATACTGCTGAAATCTAGCTTGCTATGCAGATGTTAAGGAGAGATATTTTATAGAAACTAGTGCTTGTGTGTTTATTCTGCATATATTATTTTACAGATACAATCCAGAAACTTGTTTCTTTATATCATTCCGGGGCTATAACCCTTTGACAAACTGTATATTTAAAAAAAAAACATTCCTGAGAGATTGGCATCAAACCAATACTGTTATTTAATTTCTTTCACAGTTATCTTTTCTACAAAGTTGCCTCTACAAAGTTTGAGTTACCTCCTTGGGCCAGCCTCGAGTTTTCACATTTTTTGTTGAAACATTTTTCACTTTCCAGATTTGGACCTTCAAAATGTCTGCCATATTGCCTAAAATCCAGCCCTGAGTATTGATGAAATACAAATGTTTATGCTTATGTTTATTAAATTTCTATACTGCCCCCTCTCCCAAAAAAGGGACTTGGGGCGGTGTACAGCCAGCTAAAACAGAAACAGTATATACAATTAAAAACAATTTAAAATGATTAAATTGGAGGCCGAATATAAAATTAACAGATATAAAACTGATAAAAAATTTAAAAATACAAAATTTAAAACCCCACAAATCGTTACTGGGCCAGGCCGGCCTGTTGAAAAAACAGGGTCTTTACTGTGCGCCGGAAGGTCTGAATGTCGGTAATGGCCCGTATCTCCGGGGGCAAATCGTTCCAAAGGGAGGGAGCCCCCGCAGTGAAGGCCCACACCCTCGGGGCCGCCAACTGGCAACGCCCAGCCAGCGGAACCCCGAGGAGGCCAACCCTGTGGGAGCGCATTGGGCGGCGGGAAGCTGTTGGTGGCAGCAGGCGGTCCCGTAAGTACCCAGGTCCCAAACCATGGAGCACTTTAAAGATGATCACTACCACCTTGAATCAGATCCGGAAGGCCACAGGAAGCCAATGCAGCATGCGCAGAAGCGGTGTAACATGGGAGCTCCGAGAAGCTCCCAAGATCACCTGCACGGCCGCATTCTGGACCAACTGCAGCCTCCGGACACTCTTCAAGGGGAGCCCCATGTAGAGAGCATTGCAATAGTGCAAGCGGGAGATGACGAGGACAGAAGTGACCGTGCGAAGTGCGTCCAGATCCAGAAAGGGCTGCAACTGGTAAATCAGACGAATCTGACAAAAGGCCCCCCTGGCGACGGCCGTAATGTGATCTTCTAAAGCCGTATGTCCAACAGGACACCCAGATTGCGAGCCCTTTCCATGGGGGGCAAAATTTCTCCCCCCACGGCCAGCGACGGAATAAACTGGCTGTATCTGGGTGCAGGAAACCACAGCCACTTGGTTTTGGTCGGGTTGAGACGAAGCCTGTTAAGACCCATCCAACTCTGCATGGCCTCCAGGCACCAGGTCATCACTTCGACGGCTTCGTTGGGGTGGCCCGGGGTAGAGATGTACAGCTGAGTATCATCAGCGTACTGATGGAACTCCACCCCGAAACCACGGATGATCTCACCCAGAGGCTTCACATAAATGTTGAACAGCAGGGGCGAGAGCACAGACCCCTGGGGCACCCCACATAAGGGTGGCCTCGGGGTCGATCTCTGCCCCCCTGTCAACACAAATTGTGAGTGGTCGGAGAGGAAGGAGGAGAACCACCATAAAACGGTGCCTCCCACTCCCAACCCCCCCAACCGCCGCAATAAGATACTGTGGTCGACAGTATCAAAAGCCGCTGAGAGATCTAATAGGGCCAAGAGAGAGGAACAACCCCTGCCTCGGGCCTTCCAGAGATTTATTTATTTATTTATTTATTTATTTATCGTATTTTTATACCACTCCCTCTCCCAAAAGGGACTCGGGGCGGTCATCCACCAACGCGACCAACGCCGTCTCCGTGCTGTGCCCGGGCCTGAAACCCGATTGGAAGGGGTCTAGATATAGAAATAGCACCACATCAATATAAAGCTTTTTTTTAAATTAGGCTCAGTTCTCAAAATTGCTTGGCTGGCAATTTGTCACCTGCATCAATATGCCTTTGTTACTTTTGGTGCAATGAAGGCATTCTTTGTGCTATGTTGTACTTAGTACCATTATTTTGAATGAACAAAGCCATTTACGCCAATATTTTGAATGTAGTAATACAGTACCTTCCTCAATAATCATAAAATCATAGGAAATTGAGTTGTATTCCATACTTAGTGCTTGAGCTGGTCTTTCTAGAACATATTCTTCATGGAAAGTCCACCATCCTTGAAATAATAAACTGTTCTTAACATTAGGGACTCTTTTAAAGATTCAATTAGAATTTGTTTTCTTATAATTTAGTACCATAATCCTATATTCAATATTTTTAAACAGCAGAAGTCAGGGTTTTTTTTTCTTTTCAGACATTTAAAAAAATGCTGCCATAATCCTGTCAGTTTTCTTTCCACAAGGCTGAACCAATTTCTTTGATCACTCATTGTGAGATTGAATTTCTACTCTTGTGAATAGACATTCTTATCACTTCTCTCTAAATATTTTCCACTGTTTCTAAATTATTTTTTTAATTTTTTATGTCTTGAACAGGAGAGTTCTCCCCTTCCCAATAGCCACACACTGATCCACATACTCCACAGCTCCGCATTTGGTATGTTTCAGTCAATTTTTCTAACCCAATCTACTTCTGTTTCCAAAGCACTGATTGTGACACCAATTTGTTGTCTGTAAATGTGTCAACATTCCATCCCCTTTGCATTCCTAATCCTTGATAAAAAAAATTAAATAATAATTTGGCATACTATTTCCAAATCAAAAGATAGATAGCAACCTCATGTCCTTTCAGTGAGGTTAGTGATAAATGATGAAGCTCCTAAAGAAAGATCTCAGATCCTTATTGATTCTGCTGTGTATCTCCTAGTGACGACAGTAGTATCCAGCCTTTCTAGCCATTCCTCCATCCTTGATAAGAATAGATTCTTGCTTACCAGTGTCTTAAACATATAACTACAACTATCTTTGCTGGATTTAAGCTGTGAAAGGATTCTCTAATGTGCCTTATAAGAAATTCCTTTAAGAAAGAAGAAACAGCCCATAAGAATGCTAGAAGCATAAACTGCATTTATATTGGTAGAAGCACCATTAGAAAGACCAATAATATAAAATGTCAGCAATCCCTCATGTTGCTAGGTAGGCCTAATGGCTTATGGCATAACAAAATGATGTTCCAGCGGCTTCCCATTTACTACAGGAATCTAAGTGGACAGGCTTTATACACAAGTGTGTGCAGTAACTAATGAGCTGGTATCAATGATTACCTTTGTGAAGGGCCAACAACATTGATCAGCATTCCTTCACTAACATTTTGGCTTTAGCTATCCATAACAATCACACTGTCAGCTATAATTTCTAGTTGCTTGCTGTGTGAACATTCTGCTTCCTTATCTAAAGAGGCTCCCTGCCCCAAATGCCAAAGATATAATATCATAGTTCATTCTGCTACCTCATGACAACATTTCACTGTCTATTGATTTTCCAGATCTCGTCTCACCTGAACCTGATCTGTGCATTTTGTATGTATGAACTCACAAATTGCAGTGGCTGCTTTGATAGATTTTTTTGCTTTGTTTGCTACAAGACCACTGAATTGCCATTACGAAAGTTAACTGAAAAGAAACAATCAAAATCCAAAAGATTGACTGAAGAATGTTAAAATAGAGAAGAGGGGGAGAGAAATATGGAGATTTTTTTTCATTCTATATTTGTTGAGTTTCTCACTTTATAATAATCATAGACAACTTTCAGTTCATTTTCTGGTATACATTCAATTCCATTAATCATTTTTGTTTGTTTGTTTTTTACATTTGTATCTTCAGATTTTTTTTTTAAATCACACACTCAACTAGATATGTCCAACCCAAAACCTCAATTTTTAGTGTAGGTGCTTACCAGCACAACAGAGCTGTTTGCATATGAATGAAAATAAAGCAAGAGATTACAGAAATGAATTGTATACAAATAAAGCCCAAAAAAACAATACAATCTAAAAGTATAATGAATAGTTGATTAATAATACATTACTTATTAACACCGAGATCAAATTAGCCATCTTTGCATGAGTCTTTCTGCCCTGTCTTTCTCTTTGCCTCCCCCATTATTGTTGCAGTAACAGTTTTTAAAGCAAGTGTGTTTCTATCATGAGTTAATTTGGTATGCAGTATGATAGCACTGATAATAATGAAGTCATTTGGCTTCCATTATATAAGCATTAGATAATGGATACCTATATTAAAGTGTTACTGTTATGGTAGTGCTTATTTTTGTCTTAATTTGGTATAGAGTGCTAAATCTTCAAAGCAGAAGCTTTTATGCAAATTGTTGATGTTTATATCTTTCCTTCTTCTTGGCATATTAAATGGACCCTGCTAAGCCATTATTGTAAAAGTTATTTCCAACTTGCAGTAGTCTTACCTTGTCAAGAAGCACTGAATATATTTGTTTTTTTCTTAACATTTTCTTCTCTCCATTCCTTTGTCATCCATTGAAATACAGTTCCTCATGTTGCCTAGAGGTCTGTTTCTCAGTGACATCTTCCTGCTAATTGTCAACTGCAGTTGGACTGATCACACATCCAGCCCACCCCAGTTCTGCAAATGGGAAAAACATCGCAAAATGTCATGTAAGGGCAACATGATGCCACGAGTTTGACACCCATGCTATAAGCTGATTTTAGACCTATAGCTGATAATTTTAGAAAGAATTGCAAAACAAAATCTTAACTGATTTAATTTTAATATATTTAATATATTAATACTCTATATTCACTTCCATCAAGCTATTTTAATTTCAGAGAGTTTTGCAAGCCCAATAATCTTTTCTAGATCCTGGAAAAAATAAAGCACAGTGCATTTATCTGTATATGCTCACCTCATCTCCCAAATGAAAAATCTCTTGTGATACCTGGAATAGAAGAGAAGAATGAAAGTGATGCACCCCCCAAATAAAAATAGAATCCCAATCTGAGAAAAACACTTTTAAAATCCTTATTTGTCCCACTAAAAGAACTAAGGAAAGATAAAGCCATTTTTTTTGTACCAGAAAGCTCAATAAGGTCTGGTAGAGCTATACAGGATGTACTCAAAGGAAAATTAATTGGAACTATTTAGGCATTTTCACTCTAAAGCCAATTTCCAATCCAGAGGTTAAGTGTGGTTTCAGTGAATAGAAAAGACAAACCAGGAATATTTCCAGATTTGTAAGAATGAAACCAGGGAGTAAGAGATGTTGCTTCCTGTAACTTAATAGAATTCCTATGAATTTAAAGGAAAACTAACTTCATCACCTAGTGGTGAAAAGCAAGACCAAATATGTCAATTGTATTTTGTGAGGGGGAAAACACCAAGTTTCCATAGAACCAAGGACGTTTGCACTCTTTCCAATGATCATTAAACTCTTCTAGATCACACGACTGAAGATATCTATAGCTATTTGAGAAATCATACCAGGCAGTCTGATAGGGAGGCTGTTGAAAACAGAGTGGACAATACACTAAAAGGATTTTATCCCATCCCTCCTACTAGGAACATGAATAGACACCTTGAGCTTTGTGATTGCTGAACAGAGCAGAGCAGAAGCTAGAGAATTGTGATAGAACTCAGTAGACAAACATATTGTCAAACTCACCTCTAGTCTGCTAAAATTCATAACAGTAATCCAAGTAATCAATGAAGCAGTAAAGAATTTTGGGAAAAAGAAACTCCAAAATGAGCATATAATTTTCAGCTAAACCTGTTCTATGCATTTATCAAGGACTCTTCATAGACTGCTTTCTAAGATTCATTTTCTTGCAAAACATACACTGATGATCAGCAGTTGTCTGTTGGTGAAATATCACAGGCCATTCTATCCGATGATAATACAGCAATATGTTATTTCATATCATTGCATTAAAATAATTTACCTGAATACAAAAAAATCAAAATGGAAATGATGTAACTCAATCTTCTCTTTTTGAAGACCTAAAAAGGACTATTTTGAGATGTTCAATATGTCTCCTCAACCACATAGAAAATGGGCTTGGCTCAAGAATATTGTGTATCATTGATCAAATTTTAGTCACCCTGGTTGAATTATACGATGTTGATTCCTTGAATTTGCTTCCTGGAACAAAGTATAAACTTTAGTGGGGAGATAAAACTGGATAAATTAATTTGTCTTTTCATCTTGAGTTACTCCTTAGAGGATATCATTAACATAAAAACATTGTAAATTCATAGGTCTGGCAGCTTTTGCCCTGCAGAGGCAAAGACTTGAGTAAATATGGAGATTTAGAGATTTACTGTCTTATCCTTTGAAAACGTAATTTCCCTAGGTAGGAATAAAGAGAGATGGGCATAGCTGTGGAAAGTGCCTTAAACATTATATAGCTAAACTGTGCTGCAGCATAGTGGAATTAAATTTATTTGGGGGATGCATATTCTTCTTATTAGTAATAGTTGCTTTTATACAATGAGAACAAAACAGAATCTTTAACTCTTTTTTTACTATTGGGTAGAACCTAAAAACATAGATGGAATATTATTCTATAATATTTTTAAAAATCCTTATTTATCCCACTATAGGAACTAAGGAAAGATAAAACATTTTTTGTACCAGAAAGCACAAGAGCTATATAGGATGTACTCAAAGGAAAATTAATTGGAGCTATTTAGGCATTTTCACCCTAATCAGTTTTTTAATAATCAGTTTTTCAATAATTTAAGTGAAAGCACTATAACTATTTCAGCTGCCTTCATTAATGCAAATAACCACAATTTCTTGTATTCATTTATTAATTACAACCTTTTCCCTCTTTGAATTCCCCTTAATAGATCTTAACTTTCTTCCACAGATTGAAATCAGAGAAGCATGTACACAAATTCCAGTTAATGGTATAATAGTGAATCAGCTTAAAACAAAAAGTATGGAAGTTTCCCAAAGGATAGAAAAGAAAGAGCAACTTATTGAATTTGGTCCCATTCTTGGTTTGAAAGGAAGAAGAGCTTAGAAAAGAAAAGGGGGAAAGCTGTAAAGCAACAAATACTGTGCAATTTTGGTGCATGTTATGCTAATAACATAAATAATAGGTTTTCAATATTTATATCCAAATTTATAAAGTTATTCCAAAAATTAAGCATATAAGGGGTGAAAGTATCATATAGATCAGAAGTGTCAAACTCAGGTTGGATCCGGCCCATGGGGTGCTTAGATCCAGCCTGCAGGGCTGGCCTGGAAACAGCAATGGACCAGTCTTCAGTGCCTCTGCCAGTGAAAATGGAGCTTGAAGGGGGGCACATGCATTTTTGCCATGACAGCCTCCTGCAACTTCTTCTCAGGCCCCTCCGAGCTCTGTTTTCGCTGGTAGAGGGCTATCAAAACAAACTAAAAACAAAACAAAAAGAGAAATGTTTCCCCTTTTGCACTTGAGCATACAAGAAGGGACAGGAAAGACAAAAGGGAAAGAGGAAAGAAAAAGAAGGAAAGATGGGAAAAGAGGAAGGAAAAATAAGAAAAAAGGGTAAGGAAGAAGAAACTAGAAGGAAGAAGGAAGGAAAAAGAAGAAAAGGAAGGAAGAGGATAATGAGAGTGAGTGAGTGTCTCAGGGAACTCCTGCTAATATATTAGCACTTGGCCACCACAGGGGGCCCCAACATGAGTTCCATGTCATGCCCACTATGTCCATGCTCAGCCGCCCAGCCCTCTGAGGTCAAATACAACCCTTATGCAGCCTTCAATGAAATCGAATTTGACACCTCTGATATAGATGTGGCTGATTAAACATACAAAACTCTTATGAAACAAAATATCAATTTCCCATTTTCCCTGGAGTATCTGCCCATATACATTATTATGGCTACTTTTGATATTTGAATAAAAATTTAGTAAGAAGTATACAAGAGAGGTGAATTTACTTTTTTTGTTATTACTAAGGAACAATTCAAGTTATGTTATCAGGCTTTTCACTTGAAAAGAAAACTGAAATTTTAATAGAAATAAAAAGGAGCTACCTTGAATAATCTTCAGGATAGGATAAAATACATATTTCCTTCCCTCCCTCCCTCCCTCCCTCCCTCCCTCCCTCCATCCATCCATCCATCCATCCACCAATCCATCTCTAGGTAGAATTGAAAATGGTGTCTCAAACTCTGAAACCCATTTCCAACAGAGATACAGTAAGATTGCAAAAGGCAGAAATCTGTTTCTTCTTCTGGTGGGGAAATCCCTCCCTTCCTCTAAGCCTAGATAATTGCAGTTAAAAGATTACTGATAGTATCAAAACACCAGAAAGTTTTTTTTTTTTTGGCTTGCATTAATGTCCAAATATTCAAGAATGAGAAGTTATTTATTTCTTGGATGGCCGAGGAAGAGACGGAAAGGGGAGAAAGGGACGGAGGAAAAGAAGGTAGGTAGGTAATAAGGAAGATTTTTATTTATTTCTATCATGAGACAATACTCAGAAGGAAGACCAACAGCCATAGTCTCCAAAACCTTCTCAAGTTTGATAAGACACTCGTTTCTCCACTAGATGAAACAGATTGCTGTCTTTTGCAATCTTACTATATCTTTGTTGGAAATGGGTTTCAGGATTTGGGACACCATTTTCAATTCTACCTAGAGATGTTAGGAAGTAAATCTGACATATTTTACACAAAAAATATACTCTTTCCCATCCCCCAGTAAACAATGGAAAATTCCTAATGCATTGTTTCTACTTCAAAAATCAAGACAAGATAATTTAGAACTCTAAATCCATGGAGAATTTCAGTTGAAGAGTATTTCAGAAACATCTCTAGCTGGCATTTGGTCAGGCCCCTCCCAGCATTGGAACGAGAGCAACAGCTGTGCTCTTGTATCCGACTGGGACTGCTCTGTTTGATGCTACAGGCTGCTATGCTCACAACAGCTGTTTTCACCCGTTTATATTGGCTAGAGAATCTACTTAAGCAGTTGGGATTATGATCCTGGTATCTCTCATATCTTTTCTTGTTTCTAGGTAGCTTTGTTTTATATTGTTTCAAAAAAGATCCAGGTCCTTCTTGTTTGCTACTTTTGCAAGAACAAACAAACAAAGCATTACATGTTATCTATTGTAGTTATCTTCCTCCCTGGATTGTCAAGAAAAAGTCAAAGGAGCAGCTGAATACTGTAGTGAGACTTAGATTAGAAAATCAAAATCCCTTTCAAAGGAAAAAAATAGTCTTTACTTTTCTTCTGAGATAGATAGCTTTAAAAGGTGCTGAGATTTTTGCTCTCAGGAATCCTTTGCCCTAAGCTTTTTGAGAAAAATAGAACATTGGATATAAAGCAAAGGTGCTACATTTGTACTTTTTATATAAGAATAAAATAATAATAATAATAATAATAATAATAATAATAATAATAATATAACAAAATAAAAATAAACCATTACTGAGAAGGAAGTAAAATAAATGATGAATTAAAATTTAGAATGGAATACATCATCATTATACTCAATCATTCAATCATGTGAGTCCTTGGCCACTCTATGGATCAGCACTTTCCATGTCTCTCTGTCAGATCTTTCATGGTCACTCTGGTGTCATCCTTTATAGTATCCAGCCAGTGGGTACTAGAGCAGCCCCTTCTTGCTTTCCACTGATCATTCTCAGTGTGATGACCTGGGGTGTGGCACAAAAGCAACATAAGCAGAGAACAGGTCTAATTCCTTTTATTGCTCCAACTTTTCCTCCAAACATCCCCATGTTTACTACAAGTCCTGGAGCAAAGCTCTCACATGCATCTTAAGCAGCCTCTGGCTGCGAGTAATCTGATAAGCCAGGTTTAGCCAAACAGTAACCAGGACCAGCAGTCCAGTGAAGCAAGCAAACCAGGCAATACCCATAAGATAGAACACAGTAATCCCAAGGCATCGGCAAATGCACACAAGACACCACAGATTCAATGCTTGTTCTCAACAAATGCGCCTCCCACCAGCACCTCCTTACATCTCAGTCTCCAGGTATGCCTTGTGAAGCGGGGCATGGCACTCTACTCCCTCATAGCTGGCTCAGTCTGCATTGGTATCACCTTTTATCTTCTCTGCGTGCTCTAGGATCAGGAGGAGTGGTCCTTGCTATTTGCCTGATCTCTATCTCTTCTGCTCCTCCCTGTCTACAAGCATTTCTAATCCAGAAAAGCCTTGCCTGGACTGACTCTGCCCTTCCCCAATTTCCTTCAAGTCTTAACGGAGCTGCCCTCTCAATCTCTGCTGGTCTTGTTCCAGCTCATCTTCCCCTGCAGATTCAGACTCCAATGGGGGCATGAGACTCAGCTTGATTTACCTTTCAAGTAAGTCAGCTCTCATGACATGACCAAAGTATGACAGCCTCTGTTTGGCAATCTTGGCTTCAAGTGATATTTTTGGTGTGGTTCAGTCTATGACTTTTTTATTATTTTTGCAGTTTATGGAGTATGTAATAGTTGCTTCTAGCACCACAGTTCAAAGGTGTCCATCCTTTTCCTTTTTCAGAGTCCAGGTTTCGTAGCCATAAGTAGCAATTGGAAAAATTATTACACTAACTAATCTGCATTTGGTTGTGATGCTGATTTCTTTGCTCTTACACGTGTTATTCATGCCAGACATTGCAGTTCTTCCAAATGTGAAATACCTTCTGATCTCAGGACTCAGTTGATTTTGGAGCCCAGGAAGCTGAATTCCTTTATTGTTTTGATGGTCTCGTTGTTGATCTGCACTCTGATCTGTCTGTTCTCTGCAGTTATTATTATGTTTGTTTTCTTGATGTTAAGGTGGAGTCCAAATTTTTCAGTTTCATCTTTGACTCTCAAGATTAGCCACTCCAGCTCCTCCTTGCTTTCCACAAGCAATGTTCTATCATCTGCATATCGAAAGTTGATATTCCTATCATCAATTTTAACCCCAATGATAGATTTCTCAAATGTGCATTTCTCATAACTATTTTTGTATACATGTGGAATAATATAGGTGGCAGGATGCAACTTGCCAAGTGCCTTTTCCAATTCTGAACCATTTTGTGTCTCCATATTCAGCTCTTAGAGCGGCTGCCTCATCAGAGTACAATAACTGAATGAGCGCAATGTGGGGTGGTATTCCTAGCTTTTGAGGCAGTTTTAGAGCTTGTCATAATCAACACAGCTGAAGGCTTTCTTCATATAAATGAAACACTTCTCTAAGGCCCAGGAGGCAAAAAGGGGCACATGGAGTGTGTGTGTATGTACTGCCCCCCCCCCCCCCCCCAATGGTCCGTTTTTTGCCTTCCTGGACCAAAAAAAAGTGGAAAAGTTCCATCTCTCCATGAAAACATTACCTTGTGCAAACTATGGGTCAAATCATGAACTGTTAGCTGAAAAAGTAAAGTTCAGGTGTTGCAAATGACCACCCATGATTCAAAAATTTGATGTTGACAAGATTCCTCTGGCATATACACCTGAAATTAAGAACATATTTGAATTGCTCAACATCACAGAAAGACAATCTGATAAGTTATGGGAGGAATTTAGAAAAAGAAAACACATTACTGAAGTAGCCCAAGAATTGGAAAGCACTGAAATTTCAGTAACTAAATAAATAAATAATAACAATGTAATGTATGTCATAAGGTAGTGTCTCGAAGCCTCATTCACAGCCTAAGAATCAACTGTTCTGGGACCAAAAGTAAAAACAAAATGGATAAGTCCATATTATGTAATATGTGAATTGAATGAAATGAAAAAAGGACACCCTGGAACATTTATTTTAATCTTTTCAGAGTTTAAAGAAAGTTTTACACCAAACTTGTTTCTTAAAGGAGGCAATATCTCACATCTCACATCTTTCATGGCATTCTGTATTTCTATTATCCTGGATCAGATTTGTTATTGCCCAGAGAATTGCCTGGATTGAGGAGAAAAGGTTTAGCACCTGAAATAACAGGCCCTCAATTTGAAAGGATCCTTCCTTTGAGATATGTGTGTGAATGGGTGTTTCTAAGGCTACAGATTGCTGTCTGAGGTTTTGTATTCAGGCAAATAGTGTTTGGCAAATCAGAATATCAGGGGAGGCCAGATGCTACAGTGCTACATAATATGCTTTCACCTCACTCTGAATAGTCCTGCAAAGTTCTGACATGATAGGCATAATGTATAGGTATATAAATGTAATTAGGTATATAAATGTAATTAATAATTAATAAATAAATAATAATAACCCATGGTTGTATGCAATTCAGGTCTTCATATTAAAGAAAAGTTATAGGATCTGCACATTGATACAGGTTCATGGATTGGCTGTATGCCCCTGTTGCTATGCATAAAGCACAAGTGTATCAGTTTATATTTTTATGATGGGTTTATTTCAGCGTCTTCATTCAGAAAGTAGACATCCAAGAAATACTGTATGAAAAGACTAAAAGCATGATTTCATATTCAGTTGAAAATGTATTACTAGAGAACTCGATAACATTTTAGTTAGATCCTATGTATGTTGTGTGTATGTAAATATGTATATATACACACGACTTAGTTAAGATCTCTAAGTCTAAACCAGGCTTTGATACTTGCAAGGTCTTCCTTCTTGATTTTTGGAAGAATATAAACATATTAATTTTCTAAACCAGATAAGATGTTTCTGAAAAAACTTGAAAGAGTTTCCATTTGAGAAGATTCTAAGTAATCATCCATTCTTTAAACATTTATTAGGGTTGTGAAAGCTTCAAAATTATTTAAAAGTACTTTCTAAGCCTTTTTTCAGACCTTGAAAAAAAAGAGTGTTTTTTTATAAAATAGCTAAATTTTTCTGCTTTCATGAAAATTCTGAGTACTTCTTCTGCTTTACTTTTGAAGAGTGCATGGACTAATACTCGTATGTATGTATGTATGTATGTATGTATGTATGTATGTATGTATGTATGCAAGTATGAATGCCTGTTTGGAGTTTTGAAATATACACAGAACACAGGGGTGGGATTCTATCGGTTCTGACCAACTCTATAGAACCCCTTGTTAACTTTTTAAGCAGTTTGGAAAACCGGTAGTTAGAAGAAAAATCATTTTGTTTTTTCCACCCATATTACATTCTTGGCAGACAGCCTAGACTTACTGTCTCCGAAGAAGGTTTTTTTTCTTAAAGGGGAAGGGTTGTTTTAAGCTTTTTACCCTGCTGTTGGGAGGAAATATTCCCCTGGAAATACTTCTTTTTGGCTAGCTAGAAAGATTGACATTAAAATGTGAGTTTATATACCCTTTCTGAGTTTTGGTCTAAAACTGGTTTTTGGTGAAGTTTAATTCTGTGCTTCATTACATTTAATCCTATGTTTATTGATAGGATAATTTTCCTTATTCAGCTTTGTTTGTTTGGAAGGAAAAAGATTAATCTCTGTTCCTGAAAATAATCTGGGTTGAGAAATCTGGCCAGTTCTTTGGGTGTGGCTTAGTTGGTGGGTATGGCTTGGTGATCATGGACTGGGTGGGCATGGCCAACTCAACATCACTCACATCAAGGGGCACATCTCCTCGCCTGGCCTCTCATGACAGTAGGGATGCTCAGTATTTGTATCATGCCCAGTATTTTCTAGTTGAACCACAGACAACTACAATGATCTAATACATATTGATTTTACAGAAGACAATGTTGAAAAAGCACTATGCAATCTAAAACCATCTCTATCTATTGGACCGGATGGAATATGTGCCTACTTCTTAAAAAAGCTATCCACTGCCATAGCAGAACCTCTAAGCATTATCTTTGAAAAATCTTTCAGGACCAGCTCCTTGCCAAAACTATGATCACAAGCCACCATTATCCCCATCTTCAAAAGGAAGACCCCAGCCTAGTTGAAAATTACAGACCAATCTCTTTATGCTGCATCACCTGTAAAGTCATGGAATCAATTATTAACCAATCCATCATCCTCCACTTAGAAACAAACAACCTACTCTCTAATAAACTATTTGGTTTTAGGAAAAAACTATCATGTAATCTGCAACTCTTACATTGCAAAAACATATGGACTACAAAACTCGATCAGGGCAAAGCAATAGACGCAATCTACATAGACTTCTGTAAAGCCTTTGTTTCAGTGATACATGACAAACTACTCCTAAAACTACAATCTTACAGTATCTCTGGACACCTGCATAACTGGATAGAAGCATTCCTGTCAAACGGACAACAAATGATCAAAATTGGGAGTGTCCTATCAAATTCTGTACCTGTCAACAGTGGTGTCCCCCAAGGTAGTGTTCTAGGACCAACTCTTTTCATACTCTACATAAATGACCTCTCTGGTCACCTCAAGAGCAACTGAGTTCTCTTCGGTGATGATATAAAGCTATTCAACACCACAGACAATACTGCTATCCTTCAAAAAGACCTTGACTATGTATCAGAATGGCCAAACAAATGGCAACTTCAAATCTCAACAAATAAATGTTCTGTCCTACATATTGGCAAAAAAAAAAAAAAGAAACCACAGAAAATAAAATACAGGATGAATAGTCAAGACCTTGCCGATGATCCAAACTCTGTCAAGGATCTTGGTGTACTCAGCTCTAATGGTCTAAGTGTTAGAGCCCACTGTAATTACATAGCCAAAAAGGCATTAAAAGTTGTTAACCTAATCTTACGTAGCTTTTTCTCTGGTAATATTACACTAATAACTAGAGCATACAAAACATTTGCTAGACCAATACTTGAATATAGCTCATCAGTCTGGAACCCACATTATGCATCTGACATTAACACAGTTGAGAAAGTCCAGAAATATTTTACAAGAAGAGTTCTTCACTCCTCTACTCGTTGCAGAATACTTTATGCTATACAACCAGGCCAGAAACATATTAACAAGAGAGATCAGAGCAGCAAAAAGAAGCTACTCTGAAAAGTTAAAGAATCAATTCTCAACAAATGAACCAGCAAACATGTGGAAAATTCTAAAAAACATCACTGGCTTCAGCAAACCTCCTTCCCAGGCAGAAAGAAATCAACAACTAGCAGATGACATGAATGTGTTTTACTGCAGATTTGAAAAGAAACTACAGCCTCCTATCTCCACAACCCACATCTCAAACACACCAACAACAGCCAAGCCTCCTACAACTGGCCCCAATCCATGGTGATCACAGAAATAGAAGTGCAAGATCTATTACACAGACAAAAGCCAGGAAAAGCACCAGGGCCAGACAAGATAACTCCTTCTTGCTTAAAAGTCTGTGCTGTGCAATTGGCCCCCATCTTCACCCAAATCTTCAATAGATCACTAGAGATGTGCTATGTTCCTTCCTGCTTCAAACATTCTACCATTATCCCAGTGCCAAAGAAGCCCTCCATCAAGGAACCGAATGACTATAGACCAGTTGCTCTAATATCTGTAGTTATGAAAATCTTTGAAAGGCTTGTGCTGTCCCACCTGAAAACCATCACAGATTCGTTGTTAGATCCCATGCAGTTTGCATACTGAGCAAATAGATTGACAGATGATGCTGTTAACATGGCTCTGCATTACATCCTACAACACCTTGAATCTCCAAATACCTATGCAAGGGTCCTCTTTGTAGACTTCAGTTCAGCATTCAATACCAACATTCCAGACACTCTTCTAAGTAAATTAAACCAACTAGCAGTACCTGAACACACTTGTAAGTGGATCATAAGCTTCCTAACAGACAGGAAGCAGCAGGTGAAGCTAGGTGGAATCCCATCCGATACCTGTACAATCAGTACAGGGGCTCCCAAAGGCTGTGTGCTATCATCACTTCTCTTCTCCATATATACCAATAACTACATCTCAAATGATCCATCTGTTAAAATACTGAAGTTTGCTGATGACACAACAGTGATTGGTCTCATTCGAGACAACGATGAATCTGCATATAGACAGGAGGTTATATAACTTGCCTCGTGGTGTAACCGGAACAATCTGGAACTGAACTCACTCAAAACCATAGAAATGATGGTAGACTTTAGAAGAAACCCTCCCATACTACTACCTCTTACAATACTAGACAACACAGTATCTAACACACTAGAAACCTTCAAATTTCTAGGTTCTACTATATCACATGACCTAAAATGGACACCTAACATCAAAAATATCATCAAAAAAGGACAACAAAGAATGTTCTTTCTGCGCCAACTCAGGAAGATCAAACTGCTCAAGGAGCTGCTGATCCAGTTCTACAGAGGAATCATTGATTCTGTCATCTGCACCTCCATAACTGTCTGGTTTAGTTCTGCAACCCAACAGGACAGACACAGACTTCAGAGGATAATTAGGACTGCAGAAAAAACAATTACTACCCACCTTCCTTCAACTGAGGAAACTGTACACTGCACGAGTCAAAAAGAGGGCTGTGAAAATATTTACAGACACCTCACATCCCAGACATAAACTGTTTCAAGTCCTTCCCTCAAGATGACGCTATAGAGCACTGCATAGCAGAACAACTAGACACAAGAATAGTTTTTTCCCAAAAGCCATCACTCTGCTAAACAAATAATTCTGTTAACACTGTTTCAACTATTTACAAAGTGTATACTACTATTACTGTTAATTTTCTCAACACTCCTTATCACCCATCCCCTCCCACTTGTGATTGTAGGACTGTAACTTTGTTGCTTGTAACCTTACGATTTATATTGACTGTTTCCTAGTATGATTTGATTGTTGATTGTACCCTATGACTATCATTATGATTCTTGATCCTTAACAAATGTACCTTTTCTGTATGTATACTGAGAGTATTTACACCAAGACAATCACACTTGGCCAATAAACTATTCTATTCTATTCTATTCTATTCTATTCTATTCTATTCTATTCTATTCTATTCTATTCTATTCTATTCTATTCTATTCTATGCCACCAGACTCAAAATTCTAGACCTAGAAAACCTAGAACTACACCACCTTCGGTCCGATCTAAGTATAAAAATCACACATTGCAATGTCCTACCTGTCAATCAATACTTCAGCTTCAACCATAACAACACAAGAGCAAACAATAGATACAAACTCAAGGTTAATCGCACCAAACCTGATTGCAGGAAATACGACTTCAACAACAGAGTGGTCAATGTCTGGAATATTCTACCTGACTCTGTGGTTTCTTCCCCAAATTCCAAAAACTTTAACCTTAGATTGTCTACTATTGACCTCACCCCTTTCCTAAGAGGTCTGTAAGGGGTGTGCATAAGCGCACCAGTGTGCCTACCATCCCTGTTTTATTGTATCTTTTGTATTTTATTTTTCTTATATGTATTCATATATTCATAACTATGTTTTACTTATACCTATTATCTTGTAAGCAATTGACAAATAAATAAATAAAAATAAAAAAATAAATAAAATGGTCATAAGCGTGAAAAATGGTCATAAGTCACTTTTTTCAGTGCCATTGTAACTTTGAATGGTCACTAAATGAACTGTTGTAAGTCAAGGATTACCTTATAAAAATACAAAAAGCTTTGAATACCAAATCATTAGATTAAAAATACCTGCAAGCTGGAGTTACAAATCAGGCAGGGTGCCAGAGCACCTTGAGAAATTAAAATAGTTAAAATGCAATGATAACCATCAGTAGCCAACTCTTTTTATTTTTATTTATTTATTTTTATTTGTCAATTGCTTACAAGATAATAGGCATAAGTAAAAACATAGTTATAAATACATGGATACATATAAGAAAAATAAAAAAATATATATAAAAGAAACAATAGGATAGGGACAGTAGGCACATTGGTGCGTTTATGCACCCCCCCTACAGACCTCTTAGAAAAGGGGTGAAGTCAATAGTAGACAGTGTAAGCGTAAAGATTTTGGGGTTTGGGGAAGAAACCACAGAGTCAGGTAGAGTATTCCAGAGATTGAACACTTTGTTGCTGAAGTCATATTTCCTGCAATCAATTTTTGTGCGATTAACCTTGAGTCTGTATCTATTGCTTGCTCTTGTGTTGTTGTGGTTGAAGCTGAAGTATTCATTGACAGGTAGGACATTGCAATGTATGATTTTATATATTATACTTAGATTGGACCGAAGGTGGCATAGTTCTAGCTTTTCTAGGTCTAGAATTTCGAGTCTGGTGGCATAAGGTATTTTGCAATGAGTAGAAGAGTGGAGAACTCTTCTTGTGAAATACTTCTGGACTTTCTCAACTGTGTTAATGTATATGATATTAACACAGTTGAGAAAGTCCAGAAACACATAATGTGGGTTCCAGACAGATGAGCTGTATTCGAGTATTGGTCTAGCAAATGTTTTGTATGCTCTAGTTATTAGTGTAATATTACCAGAGAAAAAGCTACGTAGGATTAGGTTAACAACTCTTAACGCCTTTTTGGCTATGTAGTTACAGTGAGCTCTAGCACTTAGGTCATTTGAGATGAGTATTCCAAGATCCTTGACAGAGTTTGGATCATCAACAAAGTCTTGACTATTCATCCTGTATTTTATTTTCTGGTATTTTTTTTGCCAATATGTAGGACAGAACATTTATTTGTTGAGATTTGAAGTTGCTATTTGTTTGACCATTCTGATACATAGTCAAGGTCTTTTTGAAGGGTAGAAGTATTGTCTGTGGTTTTGAATAGCTTTACATCATCAGCGAAGAGAACGCAGTTGCTCTTGATGTGACCACAGAGGTCATTTATGTAGAGTATGAAAAGAGTTGGTCCTAGAACACTGCTTGGGGGACACCACTGTTGACAGGTAACTCTTGCTCATAAAGTGAAACTCTTTAGCAGAGAGGTCATTTAAGCTCTCCAGAAAGAGCACACCCAGGAGAAGCTATCCTTAGATCCATTTGCACCACATAAAGATACCAGCTAGTCTCACTCCTCTCACAAAGTATCCTAAGGAAATCATCCAGATTTAAGGAAAGGTCACATGCCCCCAGAAAGGCAGTAAAAAAAATCAGTGCCAAGCTTGTACCCTGCCTCTTGGAGGTACATCCCAAAAGGACAGTGTCAGATACCACTAAAGCAGTGAAGGAAGACCCCCTCCCCAGATAGAAAAAGAAACCATGAGGCAGGAAAAAAGTTAAACACAATACAAATAATAAATCACAACAGTAGTTGTTGCTTGTTAAACCAATTACCAGAACAAATAGATATAGGAACTAGCCAGACTTCTCAACCCAGTTTCTTTTCAGGAACAGAGATTAATCTTTTTCCTTCCAAACAAACAAAGCTGAATAGGGAAAATTATCCCATCAATAAACACAGGATTAAACATCACCAAGCACAGAATTAAACTTCACCAAAAACAGTTTTAGACCAAAACTCAGAAAGGGTATGTAAACTCACATTTGAATGTCAATCTTTCTAGCTAGCCAAGAAGTAATTCCTCCCAACAGCAGTGTAAAAAGCTTAAAACAAGCTTTCCCTTTAAAAAAAGTATCAAGAAAAAAAAAAAACCTCCTTCGGAGACAGTAAGTCTAGGCATACTGCCAAGAATGTAATAAGGGTGGAAAAAAACAAAAGGAGATTTCTTCTAGCTACCAGTTCTCTGAATTGCTTAGAAAGTTAACAAGGGGTTCTATAGAACCAATCAGAACCAGTAGAATCCCACCTCTGCATTAATCCATGGAAAAAATGTTTGTGTACTTTTTATTCCACTTACAAAAGACAGAATATTATTAAGTTCTTATAGTCATCAGGGAAGGCCTGTGGTTTTCCAATGCTGTTGAATTTCAAATTTTCATCAATACCAAGCACTGTGGTAAACCCATAGTTAAGGGTAATGACAATTATTAAAGAAACATCTGGAGAACCACAGGGTCTCCATTCTAGTCATTCTGCCAAGAAATTTCTTGGCAGGAGCCAGAATGAGTTTCAGAAGAATAAATTGCAATAAGCCAATATAGTATACCATGACTTCAGCAAAGCATTTAACCAACACTCCCATGAATTTCAATTGTAAAATATGTCAAAATGCAGCTACACTATGCCAACATTAATGGGTATAAAGTTCACTGAACAATTGTACCCAATGAGTGTACATCAATCGCTCTATATCAAGCAGGACAGAAGTATTGAATGATGTATTGCTAGAGACTGTTTGAGACCATGCTGTTCAGCATATTTATAAGTGACATCAATGAGGGGTTAGAAAATACGATTATCAAATTTGCAGATGATACAAAGAGATAACAAACATTTCAGAGAATAGCATTAAGATTTAGGAGTACCCTGACAAGCTTGAGCACTGAGATAAACCCAACAATATAACACAACAGTATGTGTTACTGACCATAAGTACACTCAGAAATGATCTGTATGCCTTGTGAATCATGCACTAAATATGATCCAACAGGATAAACATAAACAAAAATGCAAAATCAGCCATAGGGAGCATAAAAAAACTATAGTGATAGATCAAACATAGTCAAATTTCTTCTTTATGCAATTATACTAGCCAAATTTCTTCTTTATGCAATTATACTAGCTCTATATTAGGTACATCTAGACTTTTGCAGAATCTAGATTGTCCTGGCATCACATTTTAAGTAAGGTACTGACAGACTATAATATGATAAAGGAGAACAAACAGTATGAGAAGGGATCTGGAAAGGAAATTGGGAATGCTGTATTTTTGGCCTGTAGCAATATATGATAGCTATCTTCAAGTGTCTTCTGTCATGTTAAAGATGGGACAGAATTGTTCAAAATTGCTCCAGAAAACAGGACAAAAAACAGCATGCTAAATTACAATGAAGTAGATTTTGACTGTGAAAAAAAATCCTATAGTAAGATCTATTCAACTAAGGACCAGACTGCCTTGGGAGACTTCTCTCTGCTGGAGGTGTTTAAACAGAGGCTGGATAACAAATTGAAGATGCTGCTTAAACAAAAAGGGACACAGAGTAGGACTAGATGTTACTGGATCCCTTACATTTTAGGAAAGCCTGCTACATTTTATGAAAAGAAGCCAATTCAAGAAGGAAAAGTATCCAGTGGATTCAGGCAATCTACACTAAAAGCTTTTAATGCAACAATTATTTAATTAAATGAAAGGAATTTAGTTGGTATATCTGGCACATATATTAGAAAAAGAAAAAGAAAAAAAATCTCATATTGTTTACACATCTATGTTGTCCTCTTCACATTCATTCAGTTATGATATAAACATTAATGAAGACTAAAATTAAAAATGTTTAGCTATTGTTAAGAACTGTTCAGATAACATGTACTAAAAATGCATAGCCTCTTTTTTGTATGCATAATCAGTTAAAATTATCTTAACTTGTTTTGAATTAATTACTGTATATTAATTACTGTTGATGTCTTACACCAGCTAATTTATCCTAGCTTCCTTCTTATGGAAAGTAATTCATGTATACGTGTAGAAAAATATTGTTGATTTCTGTGGTCTCTCATGAAATGTGCCAAAGCACCAAATATACCCATCGTGTTCTTTGCAATGTCCTTCACAATGTCCCTTCCATTAAATCTGGTCCTTCATCTTCCTGATAACCTTTTTATTTTTTCAGAATATTTTATTGCCTTGTTTCTCAATTAAATTTTCCTACTTTTTTTTTCTGCTCATGAGAATAATCCATGAGTGTGTGTCCTGAATATTACAATTTCGGGGACTTTAACTTTTCTTTGTCTTTCAGAATTTTCATTCAAATGACTTTTTAAAATTATTATGTGCTTTTCTATAGTTCAAGGCACATGTACAGCTAAAGTCATTTTTCATACCTCATAGTATATTTGGGGTCAAAATATAGGTCAATAATATATATGCTTTTGATGCTTTTGCCATTTTATACTTTTCATGATCCAAGACCTTTGAAAGTAGCCAGTGAACCAGCAAAAATAAGTTCTATTTCCTAAAAGAGTTATTTGAAAGTTCTGTCTTGGAGAATTCACTGGATGACCAGAAGAACAGCTTAGCAAATATTTCTGTAAAGTTTAGTTATGAAAGAAAAACTTTCCAGAAAACTAGCTTGCCCATCACAATTTTCCTTGCAGAGTTCTATTGTACTACAGAAGAATGTTGTGTTCATGTATACCCTTGTATGCTTCATTATCTTATACATACAACAAATGCATATTGTTTTTGTATATACTTGCCTATTTTGATTTGTCTGAAATAGTGGTTATTACAAGAATGCTTCAAATTATGAATCTTTTATTGTACATAAAAATAATATCTGGAGGTAAAGATGCTTATTTATTTATGTAGATGTCTTTATTGTATATCCTAAAATTATTGCCCAGAATATTTTGTAATGGACTATACTTTCATTAGATATTCAAACTTTCTCAGTGAATAAATTGTTTTTAAAAAGAAACCTAATTATAGAAGTTTTAAAATTATTGTGCCAGATAAAATCCCTCTGTCAATTTTTGCCTGTTCTGCTTTAAGCTTCATATACCTAAAATTGACATTCAAAATCAAAGAAAAGGAGTTTTCTAGACTTCATCTCAAAAGGGAAATTTTAATTTAGTATACAGACATCAGAGAATATTGCATTTTATTTACTTAAATTACCAGCTTCAAGTATACAATGACCTCAAAATCGCTTATAATAACAAAATTTCCATACATTTATTCAACCACTTATAAAATATATGTTTATTTTTATTTCTTTAATATATAAAGAAAGGGAAGGAAAAAAAGAAGGAAGATTAAACATAAAAAGAAAAGGAAATAACAACAAAAATAGAGCAAATTATATACAAAGAAACACTAAAGCAGATTTTTAAACATGTTGTTAAAACTGACCACATATTGTTCAATTTGTAATTATATTAGTAGAAATCCAATTAATAAACACAAAGCAAGTAAACAACAATCCCAGGAAATAAATCTATCTCTCAGATGTTAAAGAAATATGTTTTGCTTGTCCTACACTCAATAATTCCACAGTTGTTCATAAAGTGATAAATTCTAAATTTTAGTATATAAGTCAATTACATTACACATTTAAATCTTATTAATCTTAATATTACTTTGTTAGTAACTATTACTATATATTAATAAAGTTATGGATATTAAGCTAAAAATTGGCACAACAACAAATCTCACAGAGGTTGACCACCAATTTTTTTTTAAAAAAAACATATAGTGATGCGTCCAATTACTGGTAATCCTCAACTTAGGACAGTAATAGAGATTGCCCATTTTGGTCGTAAGGTGGGAAGATGTTAATTGAAACTCATTAAGTGAAACAGCTGTCATCCTGGATCAGATAATCAGCTCCAATTAAGTGAAAAAGCTCTCACCAGATAATCAAATATTGTGTATGTTAAATCACAGCCATCTCTATCCTTCACAATGCCTTGCTTACCTTCCAGAGATCTGTAAAACTCAGTATTATAGGCCATCTTCTGCCTTTCTGCATGGCCTCTTTAATTCAAATCAGAACAGATAATGAAGGGTTAAGTATTAAAAGGGTGATGCAGAGGGAGCTTCTTATTCAGTTACAAAATGGAATAAGTCAAAGAAACAATGATTATATAGACAAAATGTTTTTGTATAGAATTAGATAAATGGCAAAAACTTTGGGATAGAAACTATAAACTGACAATGGCTATTGCATATAAGGAAAATCTCTATAAAATGTTTTATAGGTGGCAATTGCCACTGGCAAGGTTAGCAAAAATGTTTAGCAATATGTCTGCCAAATGTCGGAAGTGTAATCAGACCCCCAGGTACTTATTATCATATGTGGTGGACTTGTATGAAAGCAAGAAAATATTGGACAAAAATACATACATG
Source organism: Bungarus multicinctus (assembly GCA_023653725.1). Classification (NCBI taxonomy): domain Eukaryota; kingdom Metazoa; phylum Chordata; class Lepidosauria; order Squamata; family Elapidae; genus Bungarus; species Bungarus multicinctus. The sequence continues at coordinate 113,910,740 of CM042838.1, forward strand.
GTTGGAAAAGATGGTCAAGCAACATATAGATCTGAAACCAGAAATATTTTTGTTAGGTATAATACCTGAGGGCTATGATAAAGGGACTATATATCTAGTTTTGCATGCATTGACAGTAGCAAGGATTGTATTTGCACAATATTGGAAAAATGAGAACTCCATCAGATAAGGATGTAATTTGGAAAATATTAGATTGTGCAGAGATGGACAGATTGACATTAAAAATAAAGGATAAAGAAGACACAGAATATTACTTAACATGGAATAGATTTTACGAGTGGTTAGAGATGAGGGGTAGAAATTAGATGAAGAAAGATTATTGCTATATATGAATTACATAGATATAAAGATGGTTTATAATTATAAATATTCCAATATAATCAACATAATTACAAATAAGCTAATATAAAGAGAAATTTAGTTAGAGGGAGCTGCTTTGCCTTGTTTGAACCTGACCTGGAAGGCAAAGCTGCTCTTCCCCCTGCATTGCTGTTTTGACATTCAACTCTTCATTGTCTGTTCTCTGTCTCACTGTTCTTGTTTCCCCCTTTCCTTTAAAAAATTTTTTTTTCATTAGGAAATATAGAAACTGCAAAGCACAAACTGTGGTTCATTATTTTGTTTTGAGTTAAAGAGGTCATGCAGAAAGGCAGAAGATGGAGGAAATGCTGCTTTGCTGAGGTCAGTTTGCAAATGGCTCCAGATGGCCCAATAAGAATGGCTTATAATACTGAATTCTGAGATCTCTGGAAGGTAAACAAGGAACAGGAACAGGAGGGAAAAGCAGACCCAGGAACCCAACAAAGCAACGATTAGAGGGGGGAGAAAGATGGCGTGCTTCAGTATCTCTGCAAAATTATGAAGCCGCCCAGTCATTCATAAATGCAAATGACCAGATAACTTTTGTAAAATTCTTATCTTCAAATCATGGTCATACATGGCTTTTGGGAGGTCTGTTGTAACTTTGAACAGTCACTTAAATGATCTGCTGTACCTTGAGGATTACCTGTAATGTGAAAAAAATCCCAACCTGTAAAATGGATTCATTTTAAGATAATACAGTGAATTCTATATAAAGACTGTGTCTACATAGGACGTTTATTGAAGATCATGCTGAAGCTCAGCTAGTTCAAAGTAAGACATATGGATAATGGGTCAGTCTTGTGTTATCTAGCGCTGCCTATTTATTTCATCCTAGTCATGCTATCCTTTAGGAAAGCCTGAAGTTTTGTCTCTCACAGCAGACTTCAGGAAAGAGTCCTTTGAGACTCCATTCTGTTATCAAATTGATTTGACTGACATTGATTGACTTATAGAGGTTATGTGCAATCACATTATTTCCTTAATGTGAGTTCTTCATACTTTCATTATTATGTTTTTTTCTTAACTATTTCAGGTTTAAGTTCCATTCATTTATTATTTATTTATTTATTTATTTATTTAATTAAACTTTTATACCGCTCCCTCTCCCAAAAAGGGACTCGGGGCGGTGTACAGCCTACTAAAAACACATAATAAATACTCAATAAATACAATTAAAATAAATTAAACCAAATTGATCCGGCTGTCTAACCCAAAAATAGAGTTAAAAATTAAAAACTAATAAAACCCCGATTAAAATTAAGTTAAAAAACTAAAAATACAGTTACTGGGCCAGGCCAGCCTGTTGAAAAAATAGGGTTTTCACTGCGCGCCGGAAGGTCAGAATATCCGTCATAGCCCGTATCTCCGGGGGGAGATCATTCCAAAGGGAGGGGGCTCCCACAGAGAAAGCCCGAACCCTCGGGGCCGTCAACCGACAACGGCCGGGCGGCGGTACCCCGAGGAGGGCAACCCTGTGGGAGCGTACTGGGCGGCGGGAGGTTGATGATGGCAGCAGGCGGTCCCGTAAGTACCCAGGTCCCGAGCCATGGAGCACTTTAAATACTGTCAGTACCACCTTGAATCGAATCTGGAAGGCTACAGGAAGCCAGTGCAGCCTGCGGAGAAGCGGTGTAACGTGGGAGCTCCGAGGAGCACCCACAATCACCCGCGCGGCTGCATTCTGGACCAGCTGCAGCCTCCGGAGACTCTTCAAGGGGAGCCCCATGTAGAGAGCATTGCAATAATCCAGGCGGGAGATGACGAGGGCGGAAGTGACTGTGCGAAGTGCGCCCAGATCCAGAAAGGGCCGCAACTGGTAAATCAGACGAATCTGATAGAAAGCCCCCCTGGCGACGGCTGCAATATGTTCTTCTAAAGACAGCCGTACGTCCAGGAGGACACCCAAGTTGCGCGCCCTTTCCACGGGGGTCAAGACCTCTCCCCCCACGGCCAGCGAAGGAACCAGCTGGCTGTATCTGGGCGCAGGAAACCACAGCCACTCGGTTTTGGTCGGGTTGAGACGAAGCCTGTTACGACCCATCCAACTCCGCACGGCCTCCAGGCATCGGGACATCACTTCGACGGCTTCGTTGGGGTGGCCCGGGGTGGAGATGTACAGCTGAGTATCGTCAGCGTACTGATGGAACTCCACCCCGAAGCCACGGATGACCTCACCCAGCGGCTTTACATAAATGTTGAACAGCAGGGGTGAGAGCACCGACCCCTGAGGCACCCCACATCGTAGGGGCCTCGGGGCCGATCTCTGCCCCCCCGTCAACACAAATTGCGAGCGGTCGGAGAGGAAGGAGGCGAACCACCGCAACACGGTGCCTCCCACCCCCAACCCCTCCAACCGCTGCAATAGGATACTGTGGTCGACAGTATCAAAAGCCGCTGAGAGATCTAACAGGACCAGGACAGAGGAACAACCCCTGTCCCGGGCCCTCCAGAGGTCATCCACCAACGCGACCAACGCCGTCTCCGTGCTGTGCCCGGGCCTGAAGCCCGATTGGAGGGGGTCAAGATAACTCGCTTCATCCAGGTACTGCGGGAACTGACGTGCCACCACACTCTCAACAACCTTCGCAACAAAGCGAAGGTTGGAGACAGGACGATAGTTAGATAACAATGCTGGGTCCAGGGACGGTTTCTTGAGGAGGGACCGCACCACCGCCTCTTTCAAGGCGGCAGGTAACAGCCCCTCTCTCAAGGAAGCGTTTATAATACCCTGGAACCAGCCTCGTGTCACCTCCCGAGTGGCCAAGACCAGCCAGGAGGGGCACGGGTCCAGCAAACAGGTGGTGGCATTCAGTCCCCCCAGTATCCTGTCCACGTCTTCCACAGTAACAGGATCGAACTCAACCCAATTGACCGCACCGATATCCACCCCCGCCCCCCCGCCCGGAGATGCCCAGTCGGAGTCCAGCTCATCCCGGATCTGAGCGATTTTGTCCTGCAGAAACCTAGAAAACTCCTCAGCCCGTCCCTGCAAGGGGTCCTCCCGCGCTCCTACCTCCAGTAGAGAGCGGGTCACCCTAAACAGGGCGGCTGGGCGGTTTTCCGTGGACGCAATAAGGGTGGAGAGGTAAGATCTCCTCGCCATCCTTATCACCACTAAATACGTCTTAATATAAGATCGTAATAGTGTTCGGTCGGACCCAGAGCGGCTGGCCCTCCAACTGCTCTCTAGGCGTCTTTTCCGACGCTTCATCTCCCTTAGCTCCTCAGAAAACCAAGGAGCCACTTGGGATCGGCATCGGGTCAGAGGCCGCAAGGGCACGACTCGGTCGAGGGCCCCAGCAGCCACCCTATCCCAGGTGGCGACCAAGCCCTCAACCGAGTCGTGTGTGTGAGCTTCGGGAAATGGCCCAAGCTCCGTCAGGAACCTATCAGGATCCATCAGGCGCCTGGGGCGGTACCATTTTAATGGTCCCGCCTCCCTGCGGTCAGGGGGTGCGGAACGGAAGTCGAGCTTCAGGAGCGAGTGATCCGACCATGACAGGGGTTCTATGACTATATCCCCCATACCCAGATCACTCTGCCACTGATCAGAGACGAAAACCAGATCCAAGGTATGACCTCCCACGTGAGTAGAGTCCCGAATTAACTGGGTCAGGCCCATGGCCGTCATGGAAGCCATGAACTCTTGAGCAATCCCCGAGGTACCGCCAGCAGATGGCAGGTTGAAATCCCCCATGACCATAAGCCTGGGAGTCCCAACCGCCACGCCAGCTATGACCTCAAGGAGCTCAAGCAGGGCTGCTGCCGCATAGCAGGGAGCCAGGTATGCGACCAGCAAGCCCACCTGAACCTTGGGACCGAACTTCACGAAAAGGAGCTCACACCCGGTCGTCTGAGATACAGTGGCCTCCCTCGGACACAGATCCTCCTTAATAACTACCGCAACCCCCCCTCCCCTCCCCTGGGCCCTCGGCCGATGAAAAACCCGAAACCCGGCTGGGCACATCTCCACCAGAGGACTCCCCCCTCCTGGCCCAGCCAGGTTTCGGTAACTCCCACCAGGTCCGCGCCCCCCTCACAAATCAAATCATGGATGAGAGGGGCTTTATTAACAACGGACCTGGCGTTACACAACATCAGCCTAAGGCCCAGGGCCCGATTGCTCAGACCCCCTGGGGAACGGGAGATGACAAGGGGGTCGGAGCGCGCCACAGCAAGCAAACAGCGAGGGCGCGCTCCCAACACAGAATATGGCCCCCTATAACCGCCAAATCTGCCCCTCCCGCTCACCGTAACAATAGATTTAATTCCACCCTCCCCGGTGACCCCCCCCATCCTCAATACGGTCCTGTCCGGACTCTGACTCTCCCGGCCACGCCCAACCCCCGGCCTGGACCCAGCCTCCGGCGAGTTGTCCCCCAACTCCCGCCCGGGCCTTCCTAACCCCCTTAAAAACCTAACTAAAAATTTCTTAAGACACCCCTCCCTCCCGCACTTAAAACCCCACCATCTCTCCGGATCCCACAATCCGTCCTTGAGATGGGCCTCCGAGAGAGCAGAGGGCCATTGCTGAGATAGGGGGACATATCTCAGGGCCCAGAGATCATTTCTGGTATAAAATAGCGTCCCGGCCTGAGTCCTCTGATAAAAATGATGGAGATGATAAAAATGACCCCGACCAAGCTGAGAACTAGCCGGCCGGGGCCCGAGTCCAGGTTGAGGTCGTTCAGCGCACCGCCGATTGGACGAAGAGGAGGAGAATAACTTCAACCGCAGCAGCGGTCCTCCAGTCCCAGCTCCAACTCCAACGGCCGCCTGCCGGTCACGCCACGGGCTACCGGGACCAGCACCAGACCCAGAACCACACCATGGCCCTGGAGGTCGATGATCTTCCAGCCGCCTCGGTTCTGCCCGCAGCGTCCATCCTCTAGCCGCTCGAGTCGTGGCTCGTACACCAGCTTCGGCTGGGGCCCCTGCAAAGGCCCCAGCCCTGGCCCCGGCGATAGTCCCACAGCCAGGCCGCCCTGGCTCCGCCCATGGCGGCCGACCCTCGGCCGCTCGAGCCGCCCTTCCAACTTCGGCTGGGGCCCTCATAACGGCCCCAGCCCTGGTCTCGACCCCGGCGGCGGTCCCATAGCCACGCCGCCAGTCTCCAGCCGCTCCAGCCTCCAGCTGCCAGCCTCCAGCCGCTCCAGCCATCCCAGGAACTTCGGCCTCGCATGGCCACACCGCCGGCCGCCAGCCGCGAAGTCGCGCGGACCCACCGCCAGCCGCCGGCCGCTGGGCAAAATACCATGGCCTCCAGCTGCTCCGGCCTCCGGTCTCCGCCGACTCCAGGCATCCGGAGACCTTAACCTCGCACGGCAGCACCACCGATCGGGAAACGCCCACCTCACAGCCGCGCGGCCCCGCCGCCAGCCGCCAGCTGCCAGCCGCCCACCGCCGCCGCGAGGGGGTCGCCCCACAGCCGCGCGGCCCGCCGCCGGGCCCGGCGCCAGATACGACGCCGCGCCACGGCCCCGGGGATTGCCTCAAAGCCGCGCGGCCCCGCCGCCAGCCGCCAGCCGCCAGCCGCCAGCCGGCCGCCACCGGGCCCAGCGCCAAACACGACGCCGCGCCACGGCCGCGCCACGGCCTCGGGGGTCGCCCATCCCCCCACAGGTCCCCTCGCCACCCCTGCCACAGGTGAGGAGGACCTGGGGGGGGGAAACTCACCATGCCGGGCGGCGGAGCTCTTCTGGCTGGCGGAGCTGGCGGAGCTCTTCTGGTCGACCTCCTCCGGTCGCCATCTTGCTCTCTCTGTGTTCTTGTTCAATGCCTAGAGATGCTGCAGCAACTGAGTTTGCTTATAATTTGATTAAACAAATAAATATATAAATAAGAAACATACTTGATATTCCTTAAAATCACTTGACATTCATTTCTTGGTAGGTCATATTCAGCTTCAACCACAACAACACAAGAGCACACAACAAATACAAACTCAATGTAAACTGCTTCAAACTTGATTGCAGAAAGCATGACTTCAGCAACAGAGTGGTCAATGCCTGGAATGCACTATCTGACTCTGTTGTTACATCCTCTAACCCCCACTCCTTTAACATCAAATTAATCACTATTGACCTCACCCCATTTCTAAGTAGTCTGTTAGGGGCATGCATAAGTGCACCATCATGCCTACTGTCCTTGTCCTATTGTCCCCATTTATTCATACCTATTTCCTGTATTCTTACTCATGTTTATACTTATATCTATTACCTTGTAAGCGATTGACAAATCAAATAAATAAAATAAATATTTCAACTCAATTCCATTTAAACAACTTTTCAAGATTTCTTTTGCATAATTAATCCTTGCCTTAGTGATAACTTTTGTTTATAAAAATTCTTAAAATTAAACAAAATACATTCCATACATAATCAATGGAGGGTTTTAGCTTTTGCTAACACATCTGGACCAAGTTGTGCAATAAAGATTTGTTTTAATGGAATATACTGCCTTTTAAAATGTTAGGCAATCCAAGTTTCTCTTGATTGGTTATATGTCATCAAATCAGGACCAAAAGTTATAAATCACAAAGATTTTCTCCAGGGCCTTCAAATCTTTAGTGATGTACCCATCACTGATGAGTTCATGAAACCTGCTGCTAGTTATCCTTTTTCTCTTTTCTTCCACAGCACTACAGATTTATCCAGAAGGCTAGTTCTTCACATAATATATCCAAAATTTGATAATTTCAATCTGTTCATTTAGACTTCAAACGAGAACTCTGGATCAATTTGTTCAATGATCCATCTCATTGTTTTCTTAGCTATCATTGTATTCTCATGAGTCTTCTGAAACATTAAAGTTTAAAAATGTCAAGAACTGTTGCCATTAGTTTAGTCTTCTTTATATTTATTTATTAATCAGATTTATATAACCACCAATCTCACCAAAGGCAGTTCAGGGTGGCAAACAAGAATCAATAAGAACAATACATAAAATAAATAATGTACAATATAAAAAGCTATGATATTTATTTATTAATTAATATAGCCACTTATCAATTTAACTTTAGTCTCATTTTTCACTGAACTCCTTTACTTATATTACTGGACCTTACAGATCTTTTGAATTTTTGTCTATCAGGGTAATGTCATCAACTTAACATAGTTTGTTGATGTTTCTTTAACCAAATTTGAAACCAAACTAATCTTTTAATTCAGATTTTTCTAATATATATTTTAGAACAGTGGTCACCAACCAGTGGGCTGGAGACCACTGTTGGTCTGCGAGAATATGTTGGTGCTTCACAGAGAAATGTCACCTCCAAAGCACCCCCCCCCAAGCAATTAACAGATAACAGATAATCAGAGTTGGAAGGGACCTTGTAGGTCATCTAGTCCAACAGCCCGCCAAGCGGGAGACCTTACACCATTTCTGACAGGTGGCAGTCCTATCTCTTCCTGAAAGTCTCAAGTGATGATACTCCCATAACTTCCGAGGGCAAGGTGTTCCATTGGTTTGTTCTCACTGTCAGAAAGTTTCTCCTTATTTCCAGGTTAAATCTCTCCTAGTTCAGTTTCAATCCATTGTTCCTTGTCTGGCCTACAGGGGCTTTAGAAAATAGCTTGACCCCTTCCTCTCTGTGGCAGCCCCTCAAATATTGGAAGACTGTTATCGTGTCTCCCCTGGTCCTTCTCTTCACTAGACTAGCCAAGCCCAGTTCCTGTAACCGTTCTTCATATGTTTTAGTCTCCAGTCCCTTAATCATCCTGGTTGCTCTTCTCTGTACTTTTTCTAGAGTCTCAACATCTTTTTTGTAATGTGGTGAGCAGAACTGGATGCAATACTCTAGGTATGGTCTTACTAAGGCTTTATAGAGTGATATTAGTACCTCCCTTGATCTTGATTGTATCCCTCTGTTAATACAACTTAGGATTGCATTAGTTTTTTTGGCTGCTGCTGCACACTATTAGCTCATATTTTGCTGGTTGTCCACTAAGACTCCAAGATCCCTCTCACAGTTACTGCTATTGAGCCTGGTTTCACCCAGTCTATATGTATACTTTTGGTTTTTCTTGCCTGAGTGTAGGAATACCTAAAAATAATCCTTATTAGCTTTTGCAGTTCTAAATTCTTTTAATTGGTGTTAGAAACATATGACAGAGAGAATCCTCTTAAGTTTTTAAAGAACTTGATTTTCAAATACCAATTGCTATATTAAAAGAAAGGACACAAATAACCAATCTATTCTCTTATTTATAGCATAGCTTTGTCTGATATACCAACATGCTAATTGCATTACTTTGGATATATGTTTATGCAACAACATATCTACTTGTTTGACCTGATTTAAATATGGCACTAGGAGAAGAGAAGCTTTCACTGTATTTTAAATTTACAATTTTACAAATTTACAATCTCTTCTATTTTTAATCTGGGCAGTACAGTTTTTCCTTCTTACTTAACTAGCTGGAGGTATGGATGGTTGGGAGAGATAAAAAGAGGATGAGTGCACTTAATCCACCATGGATGATGAAATGTAGTCAGGTAGCTTTGAATCGTCCATTAAATGCAATAAACTTCATTGGGTCTTAGCAACAATTATAAACACAACACACCCAGAATCTGGGCTATATTATCATATTTAGTATGGCAGATTGAGTTGGCAAGAGTTTTCAATTATTCCCTAGGGGAAGAAAAAGTGGATAGAGATTAAAGATTATTTTACTCAGTTAATCCATTTTGTACTGAACGTTTCTACCATATCTCTTCCTAGAAACTGACTTTATGCTAGGAAAATCTAATTTCTTTCATCATGGTATACAAATAAATTTGTGCACATTCATTTCCTATGTTAAAATGAAATTGAAAAAAATAAATCTACCTTTAACATTAGGGCTTCAGTAACTATTCACCATAACTCAAGAAGATCTGCACAAATTATTATTGTAAAGATATAAATGCTCTCATTTATATGCAAAAACAATAAGCTGATTATCCTAAAGACGTGTCAAATACCATATCAAATGATTTTAAAAAATGAAACCTCAGTCTGATATTTTTTTTTGTTTGTTTAAATCATTTAAAGTGACTCACAGAACTGTACAGGCAACCTAATACAACTAATCAATAATGATTAATCATTAATAATTAAAGCCTTTTTAATTTAAAGCAATTAAAACAATGCAGCACAGGACACTAATGAAAAGTACTGCCCAAAGTACTTTTGATTAATTAAAAAAAATACAATGTAATCATTTTAGATTTTCACTTGCAAAGTTATAAGCAATATTTTCATTTTTTTTCCAGATTACCTTTAGCATGATGATGGTGTTGATGATTGATGATGATGAAGATAATGATGATGGAGATGCAGATGATCCAAATGAAAGGATTGCTTTTTACCCCATTTTTTGATGATGGTTATCTCAGCCAAGAGAATATGTTGACTTAAACCAAAAATACAATCCTTCTTTCCCTTATCTAATATAATCAATAATAGACAAGTGTCTATATAAATTTTCTTATATGAAGAAAATTTTTAAAATATATATAATAAATTCTGATGATTTTTATCAATGAAGAAAATTTATATCCACCAATATTAATGGACTGGGAGTTAAATGTTCCTTTCTCTGTTTCTTTCTTCTCCCTGTTTCTCTCTCTCTCTTTTTAAATTGCACAGCAGAGAGGAAACAAATATCCTTTGACATAACCCTTTTGCACTGGCTACCCCATTCTTTGTTGTGTTGGAACAACCTGGAGTAAAAAAAAACCACCCACTTCTATCATTTGCATATATCCTTACAGAGTTGGATGGTGACTTAATAAAAAGTATTCATACATTGGGAGGTGCTCTTTAATATTTAAGGTCCCAAATCTTGAAGCACTTTAAATATTGCAGAATATTTAATAAAAACAACAGAACAATAGCATGTGACAAATATTTTGTGGAGCAAAAGGGGAATACATTCAAATTACTGTAATGAAAAATACATATATTTTTCCTTTGATGTTATTTATGCTTTATTTCTTTTAAACATTTATGCCTACATTCAGAAAAAGGATTTTAAGATGGTCTGTTAAAAAAAAATCCAGTAGTCTGCAGAACAGAAACAACATAAGTCCTAAAGTAAAGTTTTGTAGAATTGACAAGTATAAAACTATTCCTTGAATGTTCAAATTCAGTATGGAAATGAGCAAACAGAAATGCAACAAAGCACTGAAATAATGTACATTGGACTAGACTATCTTCATCATGAAAGTATTTAGTAAACATATTCATCTTTTTCTTGCTATCTGGATAAAATGCATCTAGGAAATACCAAAGTAAAGAGTGAAATAATTTGGAAAGAAAATGAGTCTCAGATTATCATTCATAAGGAAGTATTTCTGTGCAAGATCAAAACTAGCTCTTATTACAGCGTAAAATCAGAGTAGTTTTCAAAACAAAACACTACTCATTGAAAAGTGAAGAGAAGAATTTAAGGGAACAAATGCACCATGGACAGTTTTTTTGGTAGTGAGACAATGGTACGCTGAAAGAAATAGGCCTTTTGTATATCGGAGACCCGCTTCTTACTCTTTAAGTAGAACCATGGATTCTGCACTAAATACAGTAGAACCTCTGGTCATGACCATAATCTATTCTATTACTTCGGTCACAACCTGATTTGGTCATGACTGGAAGTGAAACTTACTGCACATGCACTAAAAAAAATGCTGCGGAAGGGCAAATCATAGTGGAAGGGCAAATTGCCACGTTTGATTGCCACCCGAGTATTTGTTCGTGACTAGATGTAAAAATTTTCTGAAATTTTTGGTCATCACCCAATTTGGTCATGGTCAGAAGCAATAGTGACCAGAGATTCTACTGTACTACCATGGCAAAATCATTTAATTCTCACACTTAACCACTATTACAACATCCCCAGGATGCATGATCAAAATCTAAATGTTTGGAAAAGGTTACAGCATATAGTGGTCACCTGATTGCCATTTGCCACCTTTCCAGCCAGCTTCCAACCAGAAAAGTAATTGGGGGAAAGTTGGATTTGCTTAACAACTGAGTTATTCACTTTACTGTAATGATTTGCTTAACAACCATGGCAGAAAGATCACAAAAAGCCATCTTGCACCACTGTATTAGTGAGATGGATAGCACAGAAATTTAATCATCATCCTCTTTTAATGACCCCATAATCCATTGCAGGGTAGAGTTTGGGCAACTGGATGGAGCTGAGTGTTTACTGGCTGGATGCTCTTCCTGTCACCAATTAGCACAGAAATTTAATAAATGAATAAAATAAACAACAACAAATCATGCACAACTCATTTCATAACTGCCTTGCTTAGCAATGGAAATTCAGTTGTAGCAAATGGAGGACTACCTGTGATGAGCTCAGATGATGCAGACTATAGATAGAACTTGTTAGTTTTGAGAAGAATGAGGAGATTGCTTCAAATAACAAATTTTGGGTGTTAAGAAAAGACTACAAATTGTTTTTCATTGAATTTTCTATTTTTGCATTCTTACTATCAGGGAAAGAGGGAGGCACTTGCTGGATATTCTGCCTCAATGATACAATAGTTTGACTTTCCTTGAACTATACATCTTGATGGCTGCCTAAGATTCCAGTTTTGCTTGGCCTCAGGCAGCAAAATACCTGAAGGGAAGCCACAACACAACCTGAACTATTTCTGTTAAGCAAAGTAGAACTTCTCAATGAATATAAATAGGACTGCAAATAGATCAAACAACATTGACTCACAAATGTTGAAATGAATTGATATACTATGAAACAGAACAGGAAGCATTGAATCCAATCTGTTCTACAGGCATAGGGGAAGCAATGAATTATTCTGCTATGCAAAAGAATTGCCAGCCTCTGCACTCCAAAGGAAATTCCTGAGTCAGAAAGGGGTAAAAGAAGGATGTATAATATATGTGTAGGGAATCCTGTCGCCAATATCATAAAAATGTGTGAGTTCCAGTAGACAGTTAATGTTGCATATTTCAATGTCATGAATGTGAAACATTGGAACTGAACTGTCTCCTTATGATTGATACCAACATTGCTTTTGGTTGTGTGAGCTGAGTTGGGATTACATCTTCACCTGTGTAGTGTTGCATATACACCCCCATCCCCCCATACAAAGAGGTTTACATGGAAATGTATATAGCAGCCAAGTATACTTAATAATGGTAGAGAAGAATCACCAGAGGTGGTATTCAATAGGTTCTGACCAGTTCTGGAGAACTGGTAGCAAAAATTTTGAGTAGTTCGGAGAACTAGAAAATATCACCTCTGACTGGAGATTTTACAATATCCTTCCCTGCCATGCCCACTAAACTACGCCCAATAAACCAGTAGTAAAAAAATTTGAATCCCACCACTGAGAATCCCACCACTATGGAAAACTTCCTGAGATCTGTCCTCAGGCTATCCTATCCTAACTTAGACTGGAGGAAAAATCCTTTGCAAAACCTTCTTTAGAAATATCTAAAAGGAAAATCAGACATTGAACAGTCAAATAAACAGAATGTAACTGTGCTTGCCTCGTAAACAGCCATGTTGAAAGGCAAAAAGAAAGCATACAAAATAATTTATTCTTAAGCTTGAAATATCTTTAGTACAAGATGGCTAACAAAATTCAAATTCAGAATCTTCAATATTATGCTGAGTAAAATAAAAACTCCCATGTACAACAATCAACAGCACTCAATCTGGTTTTATATCACTGCATCTGGTTTTAAGTGTGATATCAATGTGGGAATTGTGGTGCCTATATTTCATAGTGTGAGGCTGAACTGTAAGCTGCTGTTGCTATGGCTGCAATTCCATCCACTGCATCACTTCAGTTTTCTATAGCTAAACTCTTTGTGGAATATAAATTTCCACTGCAGCAGAAGCCAGGTAATAGTGTAACAAAACTGCCTCAAATCCTTTCAAGTCCTAATCTGATTTCCAGCCTCAAGTTTAGTATTGTTTTTCAGATGCCATTGTTTACAAAGGTAGGGTATTTCGCAAAGAAAGCACTCCAGCCAGATTTGTCGTTACATTAATAAATCCAGGAAAGTGGGTCCCTCCCTCTGCCTGCATTCCATATACAAATGGAAACAGTTCCCATTTCTTTATTTAACCTGTTGCAATTCAAAACAGGTAGGCTGCCTTGCCATCTTTCTTTTTGTTGTTACCTTTTGTTGTCCCCGTTTTGTAAGGCTTTGCACTTCCTAGTGAAACAACATTGTCCTAAAGTTTTCATTGCTGTTCAGCAGTAAGTGTCAGACTTTCACATGTATAACATTGTCTGAGGCGTTTGTTCCTCTCCCTCTTGAACTGCTGAAACTAATGCTCAGTCTCTATTAATGTCTCAGTCCCTGGAAACTGCAGCCTAGTCTCTCCTATAATTAATCTTGCAGGTACTGCCTTGACATTATTGGTTCACTAGCAGAGCAGAACTGCCTCAGCCATCAATAATAATTCAACACATTTGGATGAGGCCTACACCCATAGCCCACAGACGTAACCAATGCTGCTCAGGTTTGAAAACAGAGCATGTGCATGCAAGTGTGAGTGGTGGGTGAGGGGGGGAAGCCCCTTGCAAACTAAACAAGTTTGTTTTCTTGCTTGAAAATCTTCCAACTAAAAGAAAGGGTTCACTTCTCCTGCTAACCATGGTTGAGCCTTTGTTTCTAAACATAGTTCCTGTTTGTCACCAAATTTCTGAGTGTTACACAGTGTTAACGCTGAGGCTGTTACAAATTGTCTTTCACAGATGTTGGGAACAGGAGAGGTAGGGGATTTATTACTCATTATTTCTGTATTACTGATTGAACGTGAGGTGCATCCCCAATTCGATTCACTGCAGGCTTTTCAGCTCCTTCTTTCTCTTTCTTTTCCAGCCACAAATGTTCTTTTTAGTTTGGTGTAGACAGCAGCTGTGCAATTTCAAGCAGAATGTTTGCTTTGATCCTCTTCCTTTAATTGAAATCCACAATTATGAAATTTGCTTCTTTTATGTTTGAAAGTTTATTGGTTTAATCTACAAAATGTGCTGTCTTGCTGTCTTGCACAGTTAAAGGCAACAGCTGGGATTTAAGTTGTGACATAGATGACAAAGTGGGAAGAGGTTCCCCTTTGTGTTTCTTTTATTGAATGAGAACAAAGCTTTTTTCATAAGAATTTAGCACTCACAATATTTTGAGTAGGATGCGTAATAAAAATGTTTGCTAAATACAAACAGCTGATTGCTGTATGTTTTCTTTAAGTGTTTGAAATGAACAGAATATTCAAATTGGAAGAAAAAGCTACATGTTAATTTTGGATCTTTTAAAAAGAGATGTTAAATTTGATAACAACAGTAACCATTTTAACAATCCTTTAATAGAAACTCTAAAGATTCTGAAAATGAATACTATTTTTACTGGTAGATCCCCAAATAAATTTCATTCAAATAAGAATTAAGTAACTGTTAAATTCCTTATGCTGTGGAAAAAATATTCTCTGAGTAGAAATACCTCCTTACTGTCCATATATTATATTATTATAACCACAAATGAGTAGAATAACCTTTTAACAGATAAGTTCTCAATAGTTGATTTAAAAAATAATAATTTTAAGGATTTTCAACAGAAGATATAAACTAATATAATGGAAAATTGAAAGGTAAAAAGAACAGAAAGAATTGCTTTTCACATTATAATCCTTACTAGTTTAAACTGGAATGATGTTCTTTCAACTTTGTTTCGTGAAGTTCAGAATCTGTAGAGCAAAGGAACTGCTATCTACTAAAAGATATATCTTGGGACCTCTTATAGAGCACATGGAAAGAAGGCTTTTGCTTAAACTCCAGTGGCAATTTCAGTCCATTCAATGGAATGGGCCCTTCCATTGAGAAAAAATAAATTAATTATTGATGTCAAATCTATCTATAGTAGTCCCACAGAAAAAAAGGTCTCTTGATGATCCCAAAATGCCAGATGGATTATACATGAATCACAAATAATTTGAGTCTAAGCAGTATAAACTTTGTACATCATATTATGTAGTTTAAAATTGGGTTCAGGTTGCAATTAGCAATCAGAAAGATGGGAAGCCATGTAGACCCCATTCACCACTCATATTCTGGATCAATAATAATTGTATTGGGGCTAATTGTAATAGGGACAACTTTTAGGGATATAAAGACTACATTACTTTCTATAGCTGTTATATGATCTCAGAGATTTTAAGAAGTTTCAAATACTTCTTACACCCACAAGTACATTTGTTAGACTTGAATGTTAAGCAGAATATACCTACTAGTTATTAAAAACCTTATAGATTGCAAGACCTCCCATGAAAATCCCAAGATGTCAATCAAAAGCCTCCCAATATTACTTATAATTTTGCCCTGAGAAATAAGAACAGAAGAACTGCAGAGTGGCATTGTAACTTCTAGCTCCTCTAAGTGGTCCAACAAAATGTTAAGGTTAAAATTTCAAACTGATGTATTATGATCCTTCTATCAATTTCCTTGTATACACAATGCAACAAGTATATCAAGATTATGTTGATGCTGAATCCAGGTGTAAATCTATATTGGAAAAGATCAAATGAATATGTAAATTTTGAGAATTCCTGAAGATGCACCTATGTCTTCTCCAGCAGCTTGATTAATTATGGAATGCCACACTTCAATGGTTGCTGGAATTAATTGATAATAATTATAGCTTTTTAAGCAAGGATTCTCTCTAGGTCAAAATGAGGAAATCTGCCTATAAACATGAAGACTTAATGAATTGAATGACCACTAGCTGGGTAGAATCCATGGTGGATCTTTTAATAAAAACTAAGCAGGATGGGGCAAGGAATCTAGTAGACAAATATGGTATGAACAAAGCAATGCCCTTGGTCACTCCTTTGAGAAGACCGGCAATGGAACTGATTTAGGCTGTTATCAATATACACTAGGTTACAGTATTACCCCACATGAAAACATATAAGAACCTATTTGATATAGTGGTTAGGGCGCTGACCTAGAAACTAGAAGACTATGAGTTCTGGTCCTGCCTTTGCCATGAAAGGTAGCTGGGTGACTTTGGGCTAGTCACTGTCTTTCAAACCAACCCAATTCAAAGGGTTGCTGTGGGAAAAATAGGAAGAAGGACTATTATGTATATTGGTCACTTTGAGTTAATTATAAAGTAATAAAGGCAAAAAAATTTTAAAAATCAAATAACTCAATAAATAAATTCAAGCAGGAATTCAGATGATTATCCATGGACTACATAAACAGATCATATCTGTCGAAGCCGGGTCGAAGTGATGACCCGATGCCTGGAGGCCATGCAGTGTTGGATGGGGTGGAACAGGCTTCAGCTCAACCCATCTAAGACTGAGTGGCTGTGCTTCCCGGCACCCCGGGAAGCTGGTTCCATTGCTGGCTGTGGGGGGGGAAACTCTTGCCCCCACAGAGAGGGCCCGCAATCTGGGTGTCCTCCTGGATGTGCAGCTGTCATTGGAAGACCACGTGGCAGCCATCGCCAGGGGGGCTTTTGGCCAGGTCCGTAGGATCTACCAGTTGCGGCCCTTTCTGGATCGGGATGCGCTTTGCATGGTCACCTCCGCCCTGGTGACCTCCCACCTAGACTATGCCAATGCTCTTTACATGGGGCTGCCTTTGAAGAGGATCCGGAGGCTCCAGCTGGTACAGAATGCAGCCGCGAGGGTGGTGTTGGGGGCTCCTCGGGGCTCCCATGTTATACCACTTCTGTGTGAGCTGCATTGGCTCCCGGTGGCCCTCCGGGTACGCTTCAATGTCTTAGTTATTATCTTTAAAGTGCTGCATGGCTTGGGACCAGGATATTTGCGAGACCGTCATTTCTTGCCATTATCGGTCTCCCGCCGACCGATATGCTCCCATAGAGTTGGTCTCCTCGGGGTGCCGCCAGCTGGACGGCTGGCAGGACCCCGAGGATGCGGGCCTTCTCATTGGGGGCACCCACTCTCTGGAATGAATTACCCCCGGAGATGAGGACCATCTCGGATCTCATGACCTTCCGTCATGCGCTGAAAACTTATTTATTTCAACAAGCCGGCCTAGGGGTTTTTAAATTTTAATCTGATTTTTAATCTTTCTTAATCCCCTTGTTTTAATCTTTGTAGAGCCAATTATATTTAATTCTTTTAATTTTTAAATATTGTATATGTGCTTTATATGTGTATTTTTTATTCTGGCTGTTCACTGCCCCGAGTCCCTTTGGGAGAGGGGGCAGTATATAAATTTAAATAATAAATAAATAAATAATAAATAAATATCCACAAATTACATAACCAGATCATATGATCTATTCAAACAGATCATAACAGGCCTCTAATTGTATCAAGTCATTGGTCAGAGGTAGCAGCTACATTCCCATAATTTCTTCTAATAAACTCTGTTTTGTTCAACCTGTCTTTTCCGTTTTCTTAGGTCTCTCATATTAGTTTTATTAGTGATTCCCTGATGTACTGTACTTTTTGCTTTTATTCATTGGATAAAGGTTAGAATTAGCAGCATTTAAATGTTAGGGGATGATGGGCATATTTGGAATTTAGAGAGCACATATTGAGTATTCTCACCAAATGATTGTCTGACTGAATGTCACAAGATACTAAAAGGCAAACTGGTAAAGATACTCCATAGTATTATACTTACTATTCTCATAGCTTAGTTTTGTTTTGTGTGTTTTTCTCTGGGTAAGGGGAACATACTTGCAAATAAAGCAAATATGAAGGCAGAACAAGAAGCAAAGGGTGGAAACTAATCAAAGAGAGAAGCAATCTAGAATTAAGGAGAAATTTATTGACAGTTAGAACAATTAATCCATGGAATGACTTGCCCAAAAAAGTTATGAATGCTCTGACATTAGAAGTTTTTAATAAGAGATTGGACAACTATTTGTCTGAGATGATATAGGTTTCCTGCCTGAGCAAGAGGTTGGATTAGAAGACTTCCAAGGTCCTTTCAATTCTGTCATTCTGTTATTCTATTCTGTAAAGCAATGGTATCCATTTTGATTTTCTGAAAATGCTTATAGGGACAATGTGGAAACTCAAATCTTTCTTCAGCATAAAGGTAATGTTGAAGTTTTAGGCTTTGTGATATCTTTGCTTTCCATTTGTTTATTTCATTCCAATTTATTTATTTATTTATTTTATTTTATTATTTCAATTTATATACCGCCCTTCTCCCGAGGGACTCAGGACGGTGTACAGCTCATCTAAAACCCCACAAAGAATACAAAAGTTAAAAAAGTATTAAATTAATGTTAGCTGGTTAATGAAAAAAGAAAATTCCATCCCCCCCCCTTAAAACCCCAATTAAAATTAAAAATAGGATGGAGACCAATTAAAACCATCTCAGCCCAGGCCGGCCTTCTCAAAGAGCCAGGTCTTCAACACGCGCCTGAAGGCCCTCAGGTCCGTGCCGGTACGAAGCTCCGGAGGCAGAATGTTCCAGAGGGCAGGGGCCCCCACAGAGAAGGCCCTACTCCTCAGCGCCGCCAGACGATACATAGAGGCCAACGGCACCCGGAGCAGACCCTCTCTATGGGAACGCACCGGCCTGTTGAAGATCACTGGTAGAATGCAGTCCTGCAGGTAACCTGGTCCCAACTAAATTAGTTAGTTAGTAGTTAAAAATCAGATAAAGCAATTTGGTGGGTATGAAAATTATCCTTGGTTAAGGCACTATCTTATGAATAAAGTTGTAGGAACAAAGCAAAAAATATTTTTGGTCATAGTTCTAACTGTGGGACTCACATAAAAGTAAATGTGTATGTATTTGATGTTTAAATGTCACCTAAAATCCAGCTTTACAGTTCTCCAGAGCTAAATTTTAGAAAGAAATGTGTGCATAGCCAGCAGCACATAAAAAGGAACAGGATATGAACTCTATCAGAATAGGGATATTCTCTGCCACTGTAATCTAATAATTATTATAAGGGCAACAGATTCAGTTCTGCATGATTGCTTAGAAAAGACTGAAGATACAATTATTCAATCATCAAATTTTAGCAGGAGTGTAAGAGCAGTTAAGACAAGGCTGAAGAAGTTTTAAGGAGAAAGATGTGATGAATTGAAAAAGAGGAAATTGTGTGGCAAGAAATATAGTTCTTAACTTTGAATGACTGAGGGAGTAAAAGACTAGGACTGATGCTTTGAATTAATACATTGGAAATGCAAATGTAAGGTTTAAGTAGGAGAGTTTCCATTTCTTCATACAATTTAATGGAAAATTAGAGATTGCCATCATAGCTCAAATAACAGTAATTTTCAGGGGGGGGGGAATTGAAAGTGATCCAACCTTTAATAGGTATCTGTCTTTTATTTACTTTATTTTATTTATTTATCTTTCCTTAAATTATGAGCAGAACCACCCAATTTTGACATCTATTTCTATACCATGAACTATTTGCTCAAGATAGAATCCTTAGAAATTGAGTACAAAGTCTGGAAAAACAGTGACAAAAATGTAATACTGAAATATAATTTCCAGGATTTGAGCGGAAAACAGAAGTGAGACAACTCCTTAAGCCTATTTTTCATTTTTGTAACGAAGGACCTAGCCATTTCAACATTTCAGAGGTACTGCCATTTTTAACTCACCATTACTAACTGTTCACTTGTTCAGTTTCTACCTCCTGCTGGGCAAAATTATTCTTCTTGCTAGCAAGTAGAGAGATGACAGAAAAGCATGCTGTTTTCAGTGGAGGATATAGGAACCTGATACTCACAATGCGGCTCAAGAAGATAATCAGGTACTAGGCAATACAAGAAGTTTTACACTGGGTATTGATGCCATCTCTTTGTATGAAAGGAACAATATTTTCTGTGCTGAAGATGCTAGATAAGCAATGCTGTTTGATTATTCAACATAAAATAGTGCATACAACCACGTAAGGTTGTTTAATTTCTCTGGAACTGGTGGAAGAAAGAAGAAGGGATTCATCATCATCATTTTAACATCTTATATTTAATTAGTCTGCAAACTCCTAGGATAGATACCAGTGTCACTACCTTTGTGAGAAGCTGCCAAATAGGAGGCCCCTATCTGTATACGTTTAATGCTGTACCTATCCCAACTGCCTGCCCCGAGACTGCCTACATGCATTATCTGAAGGTATACAATATTTAACCTGCCTTTTTATATTTTCTTATATGTTATATTGGAGGAATCACTGTTCCCCTGACACCTTCAGATTTCCCCCCTGACACCTTCAGAAATCTAATTTCAGTGATTCACATAAGAACAATAAGAACTTATAGACAGAATTCTGTTATTGAGTAAATTATAAAAGTAATAAATTCAGAAAATACTCAATGTTAATTCATCTTATCTTGATTTTTTTTTACTTCCTGTGACCTAAATTTGGGTTCCTTAAAAATCTATGTTTTTGCTATTTCATTTAATTTTACATTTGTATTTAATTTTTTAAATTTCTTTTGTTTCAAAATTATTGGACATGTTTATTGCACAGAAGATATCAAAGGAGATCTCCTGTGCAATGAACATCCCCAACAAATCTAAAACAAAACAGTTTTGTCCTTTATAGTCCACATTACAATTTTCCCCCCGAAGCTGAAGTCTTCCAATACTGCCATTTTATTTTTTTGTTTAACAGGAAGTCAGCTGGACTTAAAGTATACTAATTTTTTACTATATTAATTCAGAATAAAAATCTAGGTTAAAGGATGAGGAAAAATAAATATTTCCATTGCAAAATGCAGATACACCTTTCATTATTAAAGAAAGTAGTTCAGGACTGATTTAGCGGCTAATTCTGACACACTTTTGAGCAATTATAGTATTATACATGCAACAAAATGGAACAGTTTTCTTTTTTATTATTTTTGAAAAGCGACCTTTTTTGAAATTCATAAAAGCAATATTCCATCTGGGCAACATTTTGAAGTCACTGTGGATAAAACATCAAATTACCAGCAGTTATGCAAATGCTAATTATTTGTCAAAGATAAATAGATAAATTTGCAGCATTAGTAAGATGACTTCAGAAACCAAAGAAGAATAACACTGTAAGCACTAGAAGGTTATGCAAAGAGTGAGGAAACTATGTATGTGTAAGTATGTGTACATTCTGAATTACAGGCCCTGTTATATCATTGTTCAGACAACACTTGTACTTTGAAAGTGAGTAGCTGTTTTTCTTCCTGGTTCTCTGGTTACAGAATTGACAAATTCAGGGCTTAAGAAGAATATTGTTCACTGATACTTTCTTTTTCTTGGGAGGGACCAACATAATCACCTTTTGATTTTCAGTGGGAAAGACTACATTTCATCAATCAGGTGGATAAAAAGAGTAAGGAAAATGTAACAGGCAGTGAAAAAAAGAGAACTATATGACCAGGTGTTTGTGTGTGTGCGTGAGGGGGGAGACATTAGATTGTCCCTCTAAAAATTAAAAAATGCAAAGATGGTAAATAAAATTTAGGTGCAAGTATCCTGGACCTTGTAAAAGGATTGCAAAATAATGATTCGAAATCCATGTTGCTTGGGTGTGTTTCCCACAGATCTGTTCAATCCCATTTCTTCCTATCTTAAAAGATTGTCATAAAAATATTCTTCTATATATATATGCATTTCAAAGCACATATTTTAAAACAACTACTCTTAAACAAATGGGAAAGCTATTGTGGCTTATATCAACTGCCTCCAATATAACTGTCTCAAAGATTTCTTAATATATCCCATATAATTTCAGTTATTTAGGAAAATTGTCTTCCAAACATGTGGTAGCAATTGGACATTTTCAGTAATTCTGGCTCAATTGGTGTATCTGGATTTTTTAAAATCAAACCTCAATGTAGGTCCAAGAAATGGAAATTTAATCGGTGGCTAATAGAACTGGTGATCTACTATTCATTATATCTCATAATTGAATCAATACATATTTAATTAAAGTTCTGAATCAATAGATATTTAACTAAAGTTTTGTTTATCATACTAGAGATATCAGGAAGTGTTGGTCCTCATTAATATGTACAGCAGGGAGGCTTTCAGTCAGCTCAAAAATGTCCACATGAGCTGAAAATCTGAGAACCTGATCTTAGGGCCTGAATAAGTTCACAATAACAGAAGATATTTTACTAAAAGTTTGATCTCAAGCTGTTTACAATTTTAAAATTTAATAGAAACACATTACAATAGGATTATGAGAGGTATTACTTGAAGTAATACAAACTTTGATTCTCACAAACTAATTTCTACAAGTGTTCTTTTTTTTAAAAAAATAGAAAATACGTATAGCCCAGGGCAGTGGTTTGCTCTCCAAACTTGTTTCAATTAGTTTTTGAATGTTTCATTACCAGATTAGGTAACATCATCAGCAGGATTTTCTTGTCCAATTCTCCTTAGCTTACAAATGTCTTGTGTACAAGACATTTGGTCAGTTGGTCATGTGGTTGGTTTGTGATTCATACTGTGCTTCTTTTTTGTTTTTATATCAGATTAGTGTAGTCCTACATAGAAAGCATAGCAATAGTCTGGTATGAATACAACTACTATTAACCAGATCCAGTAAGTTGATGAAATACATTAAGATTTTAAAAGTCATTCCTAGCCACTAAAAATACCTATGCTTCCATTGATAAATCTGGGCCTAGGAGTATTTTTAATCTGTATAAACACTTTTTGTACTTTTATTCAATATAAGTTTAATTCTACTCCAAATCTGTTGATAACTGTAACCCAGGTTACCAGTATTAATTATCAAAGTTGTCTCTATCATACCAAGAGTCTGTCCTTATCCCTCCAAATTGTTCTTGAACTGACAGAAAACTCAACCAACATGTTTGTTTGTTTAGTTATTTATTTAATTTTATATGCTGCCCATCTCATGGTTTGAGTCAACATGCATTCTACTGTCTCCATTTTCAGCCCAGACTACCTCTATTCTAGCTTATCAATGGGTGGAGGTGTTCCAATTTTGTGATGTACAAGGAACGATAAACAATGCAACTAGCGGATTTCTCCCATTTTGTTCCCTCCGTCCTTCTAAGCATCATCAACTGATGACAGACAATCTTTCTATTAAGGCAGGGTCATGGTGGCACAGCTTGGGACCAGAAAGCTGAAATCTTGTTTCTGTGCAATCAAGGTGAGAGGACATTTTATGTCGGTCACATTCTTACTGCTTGTAGCCCTGATTTGGTTAGATGGGAAATATGATTCATCTGTCTTCAATTCAGATTAAAATAAACAAATGGCATTAAATCAGTCCAAATAGCCCATTACCCATCACTTTTGATCTTTTAGTGTAGAGGAAAAAGGAGAAAATATGAAGGCTAAATGGCTTTTAGAAGTACTGATGAGAAGACTGATGAGGGATGATATTACTAACTAGAGACGAGCCACTGACAGCAGCACTGGTTTTATATGCTTTTTGGCTCTGACATACCTTTGCAAACACTCACATATACTCAAAGACTTTGCATTGATATATTCAAAGCTTCAGGTATAGAACTTATTTATTTATTTATTTGCTGAATTTATATTGCTGCCTACTCGCCCATGGTGACTCAAGGAGGCTTACAGAATATAAAATCACATTTAAAACAATAAAAATAATCAAATAAATTAATATAGTATAATATAAAAAAATTACCCTCCACCCCACCCAGGTTCCCCAGGTCTGCTGGCACCTTCAGCGCCTTCTGGAAGAGTATTAGAATGGAGGCCATTCTAAACTATGGGGTAATGATGTTCCAGAGAGAGAGAGCCACCATGGAGAAGGCCCTTCTTCTATGTCCCACTTGGGAATAGGACCCACAGAATTTCCTGCCTCCCCACTCTGATGGGTTGGGTAGATGTTACCAGCAAGAGACGGTCCCTCAGATAAAAAGTGACAACAAGCACCTTGAATTGCACTGGAAACAAATTGGCAGCCAATGCAGCTCCCTCAGGACAGGTGAAACAAGTTCACAAAACCATGTAGACCCTGCATTTTGCACCAACTGGAGATTCCAGTTGCTCTTCAAGGGCAATCCCATGTAGAGTGTATTGCAATAGTGAAGACAGAAAGTGACTAAGACATGAGTGAGTGTAAGTAGAGTCCAGGAAAGGGCATAACAGAGAATTCAGGAACATTCCCTTCCCTACTAATTCCATGCCATTCTGGGGATGACATAGTAATTTCTGCAAGTAAAATCTTGAAAGTAAAAGCAGTTCAAGGTGTCCTGCAAATGGTACTCTGAATGAAACAAGTCACTGTAGGGATTTTCCTTTTACTCCAGAAAACAGAACCACCTTCCAAATGGCATGAATTAGAAGAGGTTAGGCATGGCCCTGAGGAAGAGCAGAATGTCCCATAATGTTCTAGACTTTCCATTCATGAATCAGAAATTGTATTCTTTTTTTGATTATGCAGAGTTTGTTAATATTTAGGACTGGGAGGGGGAAGGGTGGTTTTGTTGAATATGTTGGTACCAGGAATTCAATCCTAACCAGATCAAAATTGACTCAGCCTTCCATCCTTTTGAGGTCAGTAAAATGAGGAATCAATTTTTTTTGGGGGGGGGAGGGGGAATATGCAGGAGTGGGATTCAAAAATCCCAGCAACCAGTTTGCTGCCAGTTGCTGGGTAGGCATGGCCATAGTAGACATGGACTACTGGAACTTCCTGTTTCTGGCTTCCGGTGGGCCTTTGGAGTCCAGGGAGGCTATTTTCACTCTCCCAAGTGTCTGGAGGCTTCCCCTGGGCCTCTGGGAGAGCAAAAACAGCATCCCCCAGGCTTTGGAGGCCCTCCGGAAGCCAGAAACAGGCCCATTTCTGGACTTCCGGAAGGCCTATTTTCCCCCACTCCCAGAGTCTCTCTGTGGACCCTGCACTTATCTCGATTGAAAATGGGCTGCATGGAAACTACTGAGAGGTGCAAAGCATGGTGGGCAGGACCAGCCAGTTGGTTCAAATACCGGTTTGGCAAACCAGATCCAACTTTAACATCTGATTCACCTAAACCAGTCCGAACCAGTAGAATCCCACCCCGGCAATATGCTAACACTCAGAGAGTATTGTAAAGCACTATGGAATGATATTTCCTGCTGGACAAAATCACTTAGATCCGGGATAGGTTGGACTCTGACTGGGCAACTCTGGACGGGACATTGGGGGCGAAATTGGGGGAGCTTGTCTGGGGAGAGTTTGACCTTGTGACCCCTGAGGACGTGACAGGATGCTGGGTGGGCTTAATGCTACCACCTGTTTACCGGATCCGTGTCCCTCCTGGCTGGTATTGGCCACTCAGGAGGTGACACAAGGTTGGTTCCAGGGTATTATTAACACTTCCTTGAGTGAGGGGTTCCTGCCTGCTGCCTTGAAAGAGGCGGTAGTGAGACCCCTCCTCAAGAAACCGTCCCTGGACCCAACTTTGTTATCTAATTATCGTCCGGTCTCCAACCTTCGCTTTGTGGCGAAGGCTGTTGAGAGTGTGGTGGCACAACAGCTTCCACAGCACCTGGATGAAGCTGTCTATTTAGATCCACACCAATCAGGCTTCAGGCCCGCATACAGCACAGAGATGGCATTGGTCATGTTGATGGATGATCTCTGGAGGGCCTGTGACAGAGGTTATTCTTCTGTCCTGGTCCTGTTAGATCTCTTGGCGGCTTTCAATACTGTCGACCACAGTATTTTATTGTGGCAGCTGGGGGGTTGGGAGTGGGGGGCACTGTTTTGCGGTGGTTCTCCTCCTTCCTCTCCAACCATTCGCAATTTGTGTTGGCAGTAGGGCAGAGATCGACCCCGAGGCCCCTGATCTGCAGGGTTCCTCAGGGGTCAGTGCTCTTGCCCCTGCTGTTCAACATTTATATGAAGCCGCTGGGTGAGATCATCCCTGGCTTTGGGGTAGAGTTTCATCAGTACGCTGATGATACTCAGCTGTACATTTCTACCCCAGGCCACCCCAATGAAGCTATTGAAGTGATGACCCAGTGCCTGGAGGCTATGCGGGGTTGGATGGGGTGGAACAGGCTTCAGCTCAACCCAGCTAAGACCGAATGGCTGTGCTTTCCGGCACCCCGATACAGCCAGCTAGTTCCATCACTGGCTGTGAGGGGGGGGAAATTCTTGCCCCCACAGACAGGGCACACAATCTGGGTGTCCTCCTGGACATATGGCTGTTGTTAGAAGAACATATAGCAGCCGTTGCCAGGGGGGCTTTTTATCAGGTCCATAGGATCAACCAATTGCGGCCCTTTCTGGATCGGGATGCACTTCACACAGTCACATCCGCCTTCATTATCTCCCACCTAGACTATGCCAATGCTCTCTACATGGGGCTCCCCTTGAAGAGCACCCAAAAGCTCCAACTGGTGCAGAATGCGGCCACGCGGGTGGTTTTGGCAGCTTCTCGGAGCTCTCATGTTACGTCACTCTTGCGTGAGCTGCATTGGCTCCCGGTGGTCTTTCGGGTGCATTTCAAGGTGTTAGTTACCGTCTTTAAAGCGCTCCATGGCTTGGGATCTGGGTATTTACGGGTCTGCCTACTGCCACCATCGATCTCCCGTCGGGCAGTGCGCTCCCATAGAGTGGGTCTCCTCGGGGTGCCGCCGGCTGGATGGCTGGTGACCCCAAGGGTGCGGGCCTTCTCTTTGGGGGCACCCTCCCTCTGGAACAAATTACCCCCGGAGATGAGGATCATCCCTGACCTTTTGACCTTCCGGCACGTGTTGAAAATGTATTTATTTCATCAAGCCGGTTTGGCCTAGGGTTTTATGGGGGTTTTAAATTTGGTTTTAATTGGCTTTAATTTGGTTTATTTTTAAACCCTTGTCTCGTTTTTATTATTCAGCCACAATATTTAATCTTTTAAAATTGTTTTTAATTATTGTGTTATTATTGTATTTTTAATGGCTGTACACCGCCCCGAGTCCCGCAGGGAGAGGGGGGCAGTATATAAATCTAATAAATAAATAAATAAGTCTAAATGCCACTGCTGTTATGTTGAGTTTTTTCCCCTGGCTTTTTTTGCCATTCCCAAAGCATTTGGAGTGGGCTACGTTGTTTCAGGTTATCCTGTTTTAAAATGAGTATGGATAAGACAAGCAACAATATCAATTAACTTTTTTCTATAGAAAAGTTTTTCTGACATTAGGTAGATAGGAAGAAAGTCAAAAAGAAGGAGGGGAGGGAGAGGAAATAGAGAAGTTCCACTTTTTAATTTAAGGCTGCTTATTTGTTTAATCAATCAATCATTCATTTATGAACAAAAGGTCAAGAGGCATTACAGACAGCAAACATATTTGCTGATCTAATGATGACAAAAGGAAATGGAAGGAAATATCATAAAATGGGACAGCAACATCCAATGGTGGAAAGAGCAAAAGGGAGTGAATGATGAATGGACACCCATTTAAACTATTTAATAAAGCCATTCTTCATTACTGAAATCTCTGATAATTCCCATCATAGATCATTTTAAAATATGTGTTTCACTAAGCTTAATCTAGGGCAGATCCCAAAATTTTTATTTAGCATTGAAACACCAGGGTTTTTTTTCTACATTATAAGCATGTCAGAATAAATATGTGGATAAATTTGGCTGGATGTGTGAAGTACTCTTAAATGATGCTATTTTCTTGATAGTAGTAAGATAAACATCAAGTGGTGTGTTCCTCTTCTTCCTCTGGATTTGGGCACTATTTTGAGCAGTGTTTGAAGCCTGCAGAGTCAAACATTGAAGGGTTTACATAAATGCAACCTCCTTCTGTGAACTGAACTAATTAAACACTAAATCAGCCATTATTACAGATGGTCAGTCTCTTTCTCTCTCTCTCTCCCTCTCTCTTTTCATAATATTTCTACTTCTATCTTCGGAGGCTCATTTTCCTCAAATATATTCATTATTCATTGGTTTTCATTTAATAATTCAGGAAGACAATTTAAATATAATTAATTTAAGTGATATAAAGAAGGTACTGTTATGAAGCAAGGTCATAATTGATTTATTTCCAAATATAATTTACAATTTTCTAGCGGAATATGACTTCATGTTTGACTTAGGTACAAATCATAAAAAATATTATCATGCCCTTTCATTTATATTTTTGAATGTTATTTATATGTGTTATAGTGGTTACATGTTTCTATAAATAAAACAATTCTGATTAATGGGAATAGTTATTTTAATCTTAAGTGAAACCTAATTGGAAATAAAAAAATAAATGTTACAGTTTTACCGACATTTATATAAAAATGAATCTCACTAAATATAATGACACTTATTTTTGCATAGTATTACACTTTTATACTTGTTTATTTATATCAAACACATTTAACTTAGAAAAACTGTATTCATTAGCACTTATTCCCAGGTGAGGGTAAAGTTAACATCTTAGTCATTAATTTTTGAGCCACAAAAAAGAACAAAGTGCATGAAGGAACATTTCCCCAATACTTACAGTGTAAAATATAGGGGACAGCAGAATTATTTTGGAGTTGATTACTTTGAGAACAAGAACAACAATTTAGCCATGCAAAATACTTTCTCTGGTTTTGCTCATAGTTAACATTTCTGAGTGAAACTAATAAGACTTAAATGTAGCTCTCTATTGTAGAATGGGTCTAATTCAGGGGTGGGCTTCAAAAAATTTAGCAACCAGTTCTCTGCCCAGTTGCTGGGTGGGCATAGACACTCGTTGCAGAATACCTTATGCCACCAGACTCGAAATTCTAGACCTAGAAAACCTAGAACTACGTCGTCTTCAGTCCGATCTAAATACAGTATATAAAATCATACATTGCAATGTCCTATCTGTCAATGAATACTTCAGCTTCAACCATAACAATACAAGAGCAAACAATAGATACAAACTCAAGGTTAATCGCACCAAGCTTGATTGCAGGAAATACGACTTCAGCAAGTGAGTGGTCAATGTTTGGAATACTCTACCTGACTCTGTGGTTTCTTCCCCAAACCCCAAAAACTTTAATCTTAGACTTCTACTATTGACCTCACCCCTTTCTTAAGAGGTCTGTAGGGGGTGTGCATAAGCACACCAATGTGCCTACCCTACCATTTTATTTTTCTTATATGTATCCAAGTATTCATAACTATGTTTTACTTATACCTATTATCTTGTAAGCAATTGACAAATAAATAAATAAATAAATGATGGGCGGTGCCTAGTTGGCCTCCTGCACCACAATGGGGGGGGCCTTCACCCTCCCTAGGCTCCGGAGGCTTTCCTCGAGCTTCCAGAAGGGCGAAAACGGCCTCCCCAGGCTCCAGAGGCCCTCAGCAGGCCTGAAATGGGCGTGTTTCTGGCCTTCCAGAACTTTCAGAATGCCCCTTTTTCCCCTCCATGGGCTCTGGAGGCTTCTGGAGGCTGGAAGCGGGCCTATTTCCAGTCTTCCGGACCCTTCAGGAAGCCCATTTTTGCCTTCCCCAAGCCTCCGTGTAGACCCTGCACTTACCTGGGATCCAAAGTAGGTTGTGTGGAGACTCCTGGGAGGGGAGGGGTAGGGTGGGGAGAGCCAGCCAGTCATTGCAATTACCATTTCAGCA
This sequence comes from Bungarus multicinctus, assembly GCA_023653725.1. NCBI lineage: Eukaryota > Metazoa > Chordata > Lepidosauria > Squamata > Elapidae > Bungarus > Bungarus multicinctus. Next base: position 113,940,601 of record CM042838.1, read on the forward strand.
AACCAGGTGTAAAATTAACATCTGGTTCACCCAAACTGGTGCAAACCAGTGTAGGAAGTTAGCATCCACCCCTCTCCTAGAAAAATTGAAATAGCCTAAGAAATATTAAAAAGGCAGAATATTTCTCCTAAAAAGAATAGTCACTCAAGAAGCAGAAACTCAACTCAAGAAGAAAATTTGTCATTTTTTGTCCAGTTATCCCAAAAGCAAACCCCAGGATTTTAGGTAATTTTAGTGTAATTTGGACACTAAATTAGGAGCGCCAGTACTTGCCTGCATAAGAGCAGCGAGTTTTCCTCGTATCTGAGCTCTTCCAGATCTGTAAACGTGGGCTAGGATGAAAAGAATAGAATAGAGAAAAGTGGAGTACTCGTACTTGTCTGAGTGGGGCAGAGAGTCTGACGGGCTGTTTTTTGGGGGGAAAGGAAAGTAGGCTGCATTGACAGCAACACCCCCAGTCCGAAAACCGTGGTGAAATGAGAGAGAGAGACAGAGAAAAGTCTCTTGGGAATTTTTTTTTTACTAAAAAGGGGAGCGCACATACTTCGGGAAACACCTAGTTTTTTTATATTTTTGTTCTGAGATTAAAGAAAAGTGTTTGATTCCGTTGCACCAGGAGCAACGACCAAAGTCTCCCCCAGGCACCCTTCTTTTTCTTCTTCTTCTTCTTCTTGCTTGGATATTGCTTGTGTCTGAAACTGGTTCGCCTAGCTGACTGACCCGACTAAGCCAAAGTGTGAAACCCCACATCTAAGGGGAACATGGGAAGTGGTAGTTCGAGGGTCCTGGATGTAACCCCCCAGGGAGAGCTGTTGGAGGCTTGGGATGAGCAGCAGATGCTGACCCTAGCCAGCATGAGCAAGAAAAAGGCAAAATGTATACCGTATTTATTCGAGTATAACGCGCACACATGTATAACGCGCACCCCTAATTTTCGATTAAAAATCGGTATAAAATTTTGTTTCACACCAAGCATTGTAATTCACAATTAAACTCACAATTCGCCTGCGCCCTCATTGGACCGGCCGCCACTGCCACCCCACCACAGCCTTCGTTTATAACGCGCACCCAAACTTTGATTTCTTTTTTTGGTAGAAAATTTTGCGCGTTATACTCAAATAAATACGGTAGGTAGAAAATGGGCTTTGCTGAGGGATACAGGAAGACCAATGTGGTAAATAAAGGTACTTAAAAGGGCAATGTATAAACAGGATCACATGGAATTTTTCTTAATTCATTCTGTCTTTCTTTCTTTGTCTTCTATGCAACCACATGGTTTGTTCCTTAAGATTTATGCCTTCCCCAATTTAACTAAAATATTTATTGTGGGAATGATCAGTGTGTGTATAAATCTCAGAGTTTTGTTTTCCTCTCTGTGTCCTTGTTTCTGTGTGTGTGTGCGCGCACATGTGCATGTCTAAGTCTTTGTGTGTCCTCGAGGTAACTGTTGCAACTGTTAAAAGTGTCTGACCTCTTCAGATATTAATTTTAAATTGTTAAGATTTAAATACACTGAGATAAATTGTCTTCTCCCGGTCTGGTCTGGCCAACCAAGACTGGATGAGGAACAATAAATTTTCTTTCCTCTCTGTGCTTTTAAGAAAAACCCAAGGTTATTAGTGAATGTTCTAAGTTCATTTACAAGAAAAGTTTCATACTGTGTGTTTAAATGATTTTACCTGTTCATCCTTTTTCCTGAAGCTTGTGAATCCAGTTTTTTTTTCCTTTCTCATCTGTTGTGTCTCCATTTTGTTGAAACTGATTTATCTTTTTAGTAACTGCAATACTAATGTGTTATTCTTCATCCTCAAACCATGCCTGCAAGCTATCTATCCCCCCTCAAAAAAATCTCTAATCCTTTTACAATGCCTTTCCTGGTAGAATTACCAGCAAAGGGGGGAGGGGACCCTTGTTCTGTGTGTTCCAGGCCTGCCACATGTGGAAGCAGATGCTGCCCCCTAGAGACATTCCATCCATTGGAGCCAGAAATTGGGTTTGGATCCAGCCTCCACTGAAAGTCATTACAGCAAACCAGAGTGGGCAGACCTTCCCAAGCCTGACTGGCCACCCATGCCACCAGGCCAAGCCTATGCCACCCAGAGATGTGAAGGAAAGGACCCTGAGATGGACCAGTAAAAGACTAAAAGACTCTTTTCAATCCCCAGAAGACAGAAAGATTATGGGGGGAGGATGGAAATTCATTGTAACTGAAAATTCATTGTAATGTGAAATCCATTGTTATGTTTTCTTTCTTGTATTATTTATATTGTAACCAGTTTGATGTACTCATGTAAGGATTGTATTTGAGAGTGACTGGCCCAGCAAGTTCTGAACACCTTGTACTTCTGTCTGGTGGGAGGGAAAATTGTCCAACATGTTTGTATTATTTGTATTGTAAAACAGCTGCATACACAGGCACATACACAGAGACACACCATTTAGAATTAAATAGAGGCTAACCCCTTTCACCTATCTCCACATAAAGCTGATCCTCGCTTCGTTTTAATCTGTTTTTTTGTTTTGTTTTTGTTTGCTGCTCTGAGGCACTAAGGCCCAAACAGTCATATTGCCCTGCTAATTCCATGGGGAAGAGGGCATCTCCCTCAAGCAATTCTTGAAGAGATAGCAGAAAGGAGATCTCCAAACCCCAAGTCCTGACTGTGACTCACAAATGATGCTGCCCAGTTGCCCAATAAAGCAGGATATGTTGCACTGGTGGTCTCATGAGTAGAAGTCCCGGGGCTCATTGTAACTTTAAAAATACTAAATAGCCTGGTTGCACACTGGCTAACCTCAATTTGTCCTCACAAACCCTGGAAGCTAAGAACTAGGCAGATAGTAACCATAACCTTGGATATGGGCAGCCTGTAATTTAAAGACTGTGGAGGATGTAGGGGTTTGTGCTTACAACCTGACTGTAAGCTCACAAAAAAGTACATCAAACATCTGAAAATTATTTGGCATGAATAATTGGATACTGTTTAAAAAAAAAAAAAAAACCAGAAGTTTTCCCAGACTTTTATGGTTGAAAGCTTTTGGGAGCCACTGAAGGAATCCTTTTTCTGTTGCCTCTTTTTCAATGCCTTTCCTTTGCATCAGAAATTTTTTTAAAAAAACATCCATCAAATCTCCCTGATCTGATCCCCTTTTAATTTTTTTATCAAAACTCACTTGTTTTTTTAAAAAAAAATAGGGATTGTAGGAAGTTAGCATCCACCCCTCTCCTAGAAAAATTGAAATAGCCTAGGAAATATTAAAAAGGCAGAATATTTCTCCTTAAAAGAATAGTCACTCAAGAAGCAGAAACTCAACTCAAGAAGCAGAAACTCACCCCCACCTTTGTTAATGGGTGGGCCATTAAGGCCTGGGCCAGAATACTTTACATAAGAAGGAACTCCAGGGTGATGGGATTAAGGATGGCCCTCAGGAAATGATAGGATTACCCATCTCACCACATGGTCTGGGAAGATTGCATTAGCCAGCATTCAGGTAAAGCCATGTGGTCCAGACCAAGCCTACAAAGTTAAGACCCCCGCCCCTGGGAGTCTGACAACCAATTAGAATACAAGCTCCAGTTCAAATCCCAACAGAGGGTATAAAACCCAGACACACTCAGCACCTCAGCCCTTTCCCTTTTTCCCCTTGTCTTCTCACCTTGAAGCATGTGATCATTCTTCTCTGGAGCTCCAGGCCATGTGGCCCTGTAACCATTAAACCTTCCAAGCAGCCTCCATGTTTCCAGTGTCTTTTTCCCCACTTGGAACTGAACCCAGAAGGGTATTTCTTTCAACACCAGTAGCAGCCCACCCCTGGAACTCTAATTGCTTACTTTAATCAATTTGCCTTTAAATATATATTTTTCTTGTACCACTAAAATAGTGCCCTACAACCCCAGTTGAATGTCTAAGGGCTGGAGTTTTCATATTTCTTCCTTAAAATATTCAGATTGAACAGGGAAGCCACTGGGCACTGAAGGATGTATGGAGGCAAACTGATGTTGACAAGTATCAGACTATCAATTCAAAATGAACATAGCATTCAAATTGCAATAACATTGCTAAATGTGACAGTAAGGATTTTTTTAACAGAAAAAGTAAAAAAAAGCTCATCTTGAAAAGTTTACCCTTTTCGCTTTACTCTCTTTCTCTTTCTCTTTCTCTTTCACATACACAAACATACATACTCACTCATAGATACATGAACACTTTCATAACATATAACAAAATCTTCTAAAGTGATATACAATACTTTCACATTCAAAATCAAATATAAGAGCAGTTTGGTCAAACTCTAAACTTATAGTCTTTAAGAGGGTCTGAATGAAACAGATATATGTTTATTTATTTGACATATTTATAGACTGTCCCAATTCATATACAGGTAAACTATCCCATAATAATAATTATATATCAGTCATTATTATCAGCATCAGCCTATGATGACTATCCAAACACAACTTGGGACTTAATGTCTGCTTAATTTTTTAACTTACTTCTAAAAAGAAATCAGAGTTAAGATGTTCCACTGAATCACCTTTCAGCAACATTTATATGTATAAATGAACACATATATAGGACACATACATGCGTAGTCAAGAGGTATGCCCAGAAGCTCAACATCTTGGTATTGGAAGAGTCTTCTGTGCACCACATATATAGAAGTGTTTCCTAACTGCTGGAGGAAGCCTAAAAAGGAGGCAAAAGAAGGCAATATGGGCATTTTGCTTCATTGACAGAATTTCTTCTTGAAGTATCTCTGAAAAAATGCTATGTTTCAAACCAACTTTCAAGAAAAGCATGCCTTCCAAGCTTGAATTAGCCATTCAATGGCTGTTGGCATAGTGCCATCCAATATGTGCTTATTCAGATATCAATGCAATTAAGTTCTTAGAGGCTTACTTTCTGAAAAGGACAATTTTAAAATAAACTTGCATAGTACATGTAGAAACTTAAATTTGCAACTTAATAGCCATTTCTACGGGGTGAAGAAAAAAATTCTTCTTCTCTCCCTTCTAATTTTTTGGCTTATAAAATTAACAAAATAGCAGGAAAAATACATGTATAACCTGTGTCTTATTTTGCATGCATTAGCATTTTATGAAAGATAGGCTCGCTCACAAATGTATTTGCTCTATTTCTCATATTATTCAAGCTAATAATTCTTTCCTGATGTTCTGAATGCAAAAATAATAGCCAGTTCTAATCTGAAAGGGGGTGGCATTTGGCCAACATTATTAATTTATCATTGTAAAGTTGTATCTGATTTTAATTGGCTGCAAAGAGAGCATGTTTCCAACGCTAGAGAAAGATACTGTGGAAGGACTTACTTCAAAAATGATCCAGGAGAAATGCTTTGAAACTCATGCATGCAAAGGATCTTCCTTCAGTTCATCAGGGCAAACCATTTTTCAGGATTCATCCCAAGACAAAATCCTATTGTTCTAAGAGTCACATTATCTTAATTCAGGGGTGTCAAACTTGCATCGTCACGGCAGCATCACATGACGTTTCGGGACTTTTCCCCCCTTCGCTAAACCAGGCGGGGGTGGGGACAGCATGTGATGCATCCAGCCCGCAGGCTGCAAGTTTGACATCTCTGCTGTAGTTAATTGATTCCTTAAAGCAACAGCACATTTTTTTCATTCTCAGGTCAAGAAAAGTCAGATTGCATTAATAAATAGCAAAGTGATGGTAAGTCTGAAATATATCTTTCAAATAGCTTTTCAAGAAAACATTCCTGGAAGTCATATTTCCCCAACTGAAAAAAAATTGTCATCAAATCAAAATACTTAGATAAAACTATCTAGGAAAAAGAGGGTGGATGAAATAAAGATGCTGTGCCTTAGATGCACAGCATGAAATAATTCAAAGAAATCTATTTATTTCAGATTCAGAATTTTATAGTTGATCCACACTTTGGAAAACATGGTGTTTTGAGGAATTTTGATGATTGGTAGATCAGATCTCCATTGTCCGCATTTTCCTTTTCCTGTCACACATACAGATACTAAGAGGTTAATTGATCCACAAATGCTTGTGGGAAGACCATTCAACCCACCACTGTTCTAACAAAAAAACTAACAAAAATAGGTATTTTGTGGGAATAAATGCAGAAAAACAAACATTCAATTGGCCTTTTCAGAAACCCTCAAAGCAACACCAAAACAGCAACAGCTGTTTGGGCACAGCTCTCATAATTAAATTCATTAGTACTGTGCATGAGGCATATAACAGTTTGATCAGAATGTATTTTTTATGGAACTTTTTAATAAAGCTGATTTTAAAAAATCCTAAAAGAACAACTGAAGAGACAGCAAAAGACAAAAGGAAAATAACCAGTCAAATTTATCATCTTTGTTGTTTATTGCCTCATTAAGATGTAGACAATACACATGAGAAAAATGGGAAATATAAAAGTTCTTCAATAACTTAATTATTACTCAAGAAACCCACTTCTGATGCACTGTTAAAAGTCTTCTTTAAAATCAAATACTAAAGTTGCAGAGTGATCGCTGATTTACTAAGAAAATTTTCAAATACAATATAATGTAAGATAACGTGGCAGTGATAGAATATATATTTTAGTATCTTCCATTTAAAAGTGATGTTTAAGTGATTTTTAAACTATTACTTTTTATTTCAGATGACAATTTTTTATTTTAAATTTTATACCTAGATTACTTTTAAGTTCAAATATAATATTTTAATTATATGGAAAAAATACCCTTCCCTGACAATTTTTCACGAAAACATTGGGAAATTAAAGTTCATATGGAATGCCCTGCTTGATTCATGACTGATTTTTTAGTACCTTTATTCCCAGGTAAGTGTAAAAGTGCATTGTTAAACTGTACTACTGAACACAATTAGTATTGTTGAACGCTTCTAAAAATATGCAGGATTGTTTTGAAAAGCTTTATTACCATTACTAATGTGTGATATTATTTAGTTATCCCACTTTTATTATTTTGTAAATAACTCAAGGAAGCAGACTTATCCAATACTTCTTCCTTCTCCTGTTTTCCCCACAATAACAACCCTGTGAGGTGAATTGAGTTGAAAGAGAATGACTGGCCTAGACAAAGCAACTTCATTACTTATTGTATTTATTTAATAAAAAATATGGTCAATGACCATTGGGTTAAAAAAAAAGAAGAAAAGAAAATACAATGAAAATATAAATTAAATATAAGTATTCTAAGTTCATTACAGTTTGCCAAGTTCTGGGCGCTTGAAAATTATCCAATAAGGAATGGATGTTGCCTATAGGATCCTTATGTGCCTCTGGTGCTTTTGCTGGATTTTACAGTAGATAAAGAATTGTGTAGTCTTTAAGGCCTGAAAACTTGGGCAGGGGTTAGTAAAAAGGATCTTATTCATCATTCATGTACAGGTACTCGACTATGAACAAAGTAAGACCTTCCCAAATGGTTACAGAATTCATAACCATTTACACAGAATAAATGAAAACACTTTAAACATATTAAAATATTAAATAGGTAGTTTAGTATAAATCAACTAAAAGTATGGTAACGAAAGTTACCAGAAAGATTCCTTTATAAACCATTACACATCAATTTTCACTGCATGGCAGATTCTTTATTTTTATTTGGGGAAATTAGCTTTTCCATCTCAAACAAATAGGTTCCCAAGCAAATAGTATGACTGGATTGCAGTTAAAGAAATTTGCTCACAATGAAATTCACATAGATTGTTTGGATACTTCATATGATTTGGGATTTTTATGATAGGTTAAACTAAACATCTCCTTTTTTATTTTCAGGAAAAAGAATGCACATATTTATTTATAGCCATAGTTATATACAATTCTTTTGTACACAATTCTATATCAAATTCAGTCTTACCATTTTCAAACTCATAGTTTTTATCAAATTTAAATCATTCTATTAGTTGCACATAAGAAAATCAGTGAAATGTAACTTTTCATTGCATTCTCCTTGACCAAAGATTAGTATATCAGCGTAGGCTAACCATGTCTGTTTAACTATCATTTATCTTCTAAGGAAAGCTTCTTGAAAGTGACAACTATAAAGGGATTTTAGAAGAGAATCTATTCCAAATTATTAGTAGGACACATCTAATAAAATGCTTTTAACATCTACATTGACCTTAACTCTATCATACCACAAATAGCTATGCCAGTCAAATCCTAGATCATGTCTTTCCAGTTCCAATGATCTCCTATTTCTCAAATCTGTCTAGAGGACAGAAGATGAAATGGGAGGGAACAATTAATAATGAATAAGCTGTGTCCTTAACTACTATTGCAAGAGAATGGCAGCTCTGATCTGGAATTGACCAGCAGCACCTACACGCCCAGGGTTGGGATCCGACTGGTGTAACTACTGGTTCGGTGATTTATATTTTGTTCTGCATGAGTGTGAAATGTCGTCAGCTTGCTGCCTGGACAGCTGTGCAGTGCTGCACGCAGCTGTCCAGGCAGCATTTGAAAAGGTACTTTTTTCCTGCTTTTTCAACTGCAGCTATGCCGCACAAAGCAGCTGTGGTTGAAAAAGCAGGAAATAAAGGTCAGGTAAGAGCCCAGGTGGGCGGGTGGGCAAAAACAGCAGCAGACATAGAACCGGTTCTATGTCTGCTGCTCTTCAGAGCTACTGGTTCTACAGAACCGGAAAGAACCGGTAGAATCCCATCCCTGTACACACCTGTGGAGTTTGGCAAATTGGAGTCTGCTAATCAAATAAAAAATACAGCCAGGAGAAACTACTGTTGACAGCGGTAGCAGCAGTAGCAGCAGCAGTAGCAACAACAATAACAACAATAAAACTGGAGTGAGCTAATTGATGACAAAAGTGGCAACGCACAGATATCTTTCTTTTCTGCCTCAAATGGATCTTCTCTGCATCAGGTCTAATTCAATGTATACAAGAAACTCATATAAGATTTGACAAAGTCTTGGAAAGTTCTGGTCAGAGATTGTATAGGCAGTTGCAAAGGCTATACATCCAGTTTTTCTGTGGCTGTAGCCAAAAGATTGGGACAGGGAGAGAGGAGACTGGAGGGAAGGGAAAGTCCCTCAGTAATCCTAGTAGTTCCAGTCACTGACCATGTCATTAGTAGATTATAATAATTTATGACTATTACTATACTATGTTATATGTACATAGCAAATTATCTGGACAAGGGAGAAAATATAACTTTAAAACTGGACTAGCTGAAGTTTAGTTCATTCTGTTTTAGCTGATGACCTCGAATAAAGTAAAAACAACATATAAAAATGGTTGCTGGAGTAATATAAGGATAAGGCAATAGTTTGCTTTCTGCATTTTGTGGACTAAAAATCCTGACCTTATCAAGAAAATTCCAAGCACAGGATGTTTTTGGTACTGGGAAATCTAAACTTCACAAACAGAGTGATGTTCTTCTCAAATAAAAATGCTACCATTCTGTTAACTCCAAGTAATTTAGATGAAGCCAAACAATTTAATAACAGGGCAGGAGGAATAATAATCTGAGCTTCCCTAGTAAATTTTATTCGGGGGGGAAATTAATTTTAGATTGCCCTTTCTTCCATTTGTCCTTTATTCACAAGGAGCACCAATGAAGTCGTTTCCATGGAAAATATACTATTAGAATATCTATCTGCCTTGATATTCTAATACTATTAGAATATTGTGGCCACCCTGTTTCCAAATAGCTGAAAATGAAGTATTACTTTAGAGATGAAGCCGTATTTGATATTATCAGCTTAGCTTCAGAGGCTTTTATGCTTGTGTTGTTCATATTGTTGATGTAAAAATCATAATTAAAAATTCTATTATGTTTATAAAGTCAAGCCTGACAAAGATTCTTTATTTGTCAACATAATTAAAGCATTTTCAGTTGTTATTCTGGTAGGTCTATTATAAGTGAGCTAAACCACTTTGATTATCTGCTATTCATTCATTACAACTGGAACCTCTTTCAGCTGATTTTATGAATACTCCTTGCATTTTATTGAATCAGGAATCCTAGCAACAGCCCAGTTTGCATCAGGCATAAATAAAGCAAGAGGCTTTAACTGTAGAAACATGAAGAACAAAGCTAGAAACCAACATTAAGAGACAGAAGATTTTTTAAAAAATTTGAAGTTTGTACAATTCTTTCTTTCAATATTTTCAAATAGAAAAGTGGTATTTAATAAACTCACTTTGTAGAATAAACTAAATATATTTTTTTCCTTTGGCATACTTTCCATTTTCTTTTACCTCCTGTAGCCATTAACAATTACTTTGCTTACAGGACAATGTAGGAAAATACTGGATACAACCAATATTTAAGTACTGGATGATCACATGGGTCATAATGTATTAATTTCATAATTTCTTGAAGCAAAACTATCATAGAAAAAACACAAATTATCAGAGTTAGCAAATAAAACACAGATCAAATACAGCTCTTCTTTCTGAAAGCATGTCTTTCAGGTATCAGTGAGAATTAGATATGCATGATGATTTTTGTTTTAAATGGAAGATTTAGCTTCATCATCATCTTAATATTTTGCTTAAGCATTCCAAGACCATTCAAGGATATATATTAATCAGTGCTGAACTATTAAATCTCGTTTTTGAATGAGTCTGGAATAGCTGTTTGTTTCACCAAGCCATGTGTTAAATGTAACGCAATAGAGGTATAAATACTGAGTAAATTATTTGAAAACTGACAGTTTTGTTTGCAGTTGTTTGTTGCATCCTGAGTAAGATGTAATAAAAGCATAACTGTTCAATTTCAAAATTAGTTCCTCAGAGCCTAGATAATGACTTAAAAAACAATAAGCTTTGATAAGGGGCACTCACCATGTAAATCCCCAATAGGATATTATGTAAAAATATAGTCTTTTAATTTCTATCTGGGTAAGTGCTCAGCTGGAGGTAGAGCTTTGGATAAAACAAATTTCAGTTCAATAATACCTTTCATACTCAAGAATTAGGACCAGGAATCTCCAGGTTCAATTTTACTCTCATTCCCTTTTATACCAGACATTCTCTCTCAGCTCAATCCATATCATGAGGATGTTGCAGCAATAAAACAGATATCTCATTGTAGGCCATCTTGGGATTCTGGAGAGATCAAAATATAAATCTAACAAATTTTTTAAAAATCAATTTTCTGAATGGCTAATATGAATGAAAAATATTATTACCATTATTTCCAAACTTCTTTTTCCCCTTTTTTTTGCTCCCCCCCCCAATTTTTCTTTTTTTCTTTTCTTTTTCTTTCTTTCTTTCTTTTTTTTTGTAACTAGTCATCATAACAGAAAGTTTGTGTCTGGGTTTGTCTTCTATTCATATATCTGACAGAGTGGTAAATACATATAATGAAGTGGACCATAGCTCACAAAAGCTTTTTATTGTTCCATAGTATATCAAATTATTTTTGAGTTTTCTCTAAAAACAAAAAAGATATGGGGACAAAATATGATACGTATAGCAAGTGGGCAAATAATCAAGAAAGGGTACAGAAAAATAGCAGGAATTGTAGAAACCAGAATGAGAAAGACTAAAAGCTCAAAGTAAGCTGAGGTTATTGAAGGATGCCAAAAAAAAAACACACACAAAAGAAAAAAACTTCTTCAGATACACGTTCAAAAGAAAAAAAATAAGATAAACTCTCTTACCTAGTTCTCTTTTTAATCTGCTTTTGTAACCAGAGAACATTATTACACCAGATAATTGTAAAAAGCAGGACAAAGGAAAAAGATCGAGGTTGATAGAAATACATCAATACTGATTTATTTTAATGTATTTAAGTCTCCATTATAGATGGACTGAGTCCTAGGATACTGAAGGAATTTGCTGATTATCTAGCGAAACCTCTATCACGTTTGAGTGGGTGAATGATAGTTAGGCAAATCTTCCTGTTTACAAAAAGGGGAGAAAGGAGGATGCTGAGAACTACAGATAGATGACAGCCATACCTGGGAAATATAGATAGTCCTCAGCTTACAACCATAATTAGGATAAGGATGGTAAGGATTTATATTCTTAAGCAAGGCACTTGCTAAGGGAGCTGTACCCTATTTTATGACCTTTTTTTGCCATGGTTGCTAAACTGTAGTTGTTAATTGAATCACATGGTCATTAAATAAATTTGGCTTCTCCTCTTGAGTTTGCTTCTTGGAAGTCATCTGGGAAAGTTGCAAAGGATATCACATGACCCTGGGATGCTACATTTACTTAATAGTAAATACTTGTTGGTTGCCAGGGGCCTGAATTTTATCATGTGATGATAGGGATGCTGTGAGGATTGTAAATGTAAGGACCACTTGTAAATTAATGTTTTTCCGTGCCATTGTAATTTTGCTAAATGTTTGTAAATTGAGAACTATTTGTACTAAAGCAAATCAATTTGCAAGCACCTTGAAAATAATACAGTAATCTCTCAGTGTAGATGTATCATGAACAAATTTATATTTTGCTCAGCTAATCTGTATAGTAAATTGTAAAAATGCTATAGATGCAGTGTATTTTGATTTGAGCAAAGCATTTGGCGAAGTACTGTGTGACATTTTGATTAGCAAACCAATTAAGGGCATTCTAGATTTGATAACATATAAGTGGATTCATAACTGATTTGACAATGCCACTCAATGTTCAACAAGATTCTTCAATAAACTAGAATACTAAGTGAAGCCATACAAAGTTCAGTTCTTGACATTGTTCAGTTCTTGACATTCTTTACTATTTTTACTTATAAATTGGAAGAAGAGAAGGATAAATTTTCAAATGGCAAAAAATTGGGTGAAATAGAAAAGCTCCCAAAAGATTGAAATAGCATTATTCAAAATTACCTGACATTTTAGAAAACTTGTCTGAAAATAACAAAACAGAATAACAGAGGTAGAAGGGACATTGGGGGTTTTCTAGTCCAACCCTTGTTCATGCAGGAAATACTATACTATGTGGACCAGTTTAATGAATTGTAGGAAGGAACTTTCATACTGAACATTAGGAAAAATTCATAATTATTAAAGGGCACCACAATGGAACCAGTTCTAGGGACTTGGTGTGAGCTTTTCTGTAATGGATATGAGGACATAAGAGAAGCGAGAGAGGATGGATTCCTTCTTCTGAGTTTAACATCATATTTCTGGTCTCAAAAAGTATAATCCATGTGAACCTCTGGGTCCTTGGGCTATAAAACTATTCCATTAGAATTAGAAAGAGATTATTTATGTTAATAACTCAACAGGAAGCTGGTGTAGATAAGGTTCCCCCTTGTGGTCATCCTGAAATTTCTTGTTTGTAAAATCTCACCTTGTCCTCCAACAAAGAACAATAGAATGATATTGTAATCATCACAAAATTATTATTTTTTTGAAATGGTTTTTGTATCAGTCCAAGTTCATGAGAATTCAGGCACCACATACAGAAATGCCTTTGGTGTAAAAACTGTCATATGAACTAACTAGTTGTTAATAATACCAGGGCCTTTTTTAAGAGCGCAAAAGTTTTGGGGGAATAGTTTCATTTGGCAGGGTCCTGAAAATATGGTTTCTTCCTTGAAGCTTTTTATTTTCTTTTACTACCTACTTTATTCCAAGGTCTTTGGCATTTACATATATTTGAATGATAAATTGCTATCTATGTGTTCAGAGAAACTGTTATGATTTAGAATAAAAAATGGGATACATCCCTTCTTATCTTATTTGTTTAGTCAATACAGTGTTTATGAACAATGTATAATTTCTAAAAAAAAATCTAGATGGCAATATATACTGTTTGTTGCTGTTTTTTCGAATATAAGCAAACAGCTTTGGGGCATATTTTGTCATGTTTTCATATACCCACTGATTCAGATATATAATAGGAAGAGTATCATTAGGAGCCTAGTTGCAATACTTAGCAGGATTAGATCAGTCAAAAATAAATCCAAGCACTTTGAGACTGGACAATAAAGATGCCAAGCTGTCCTTTTTTGTGAAAAGTACATTCAGAACAGAACAGATTAAATTAACAGAGTTAAAAGAGGTCTTGGATGGAAACTAATCAAGGAGAGAAGCAACCTAGGACTAAGAAGAAATTTCCTGACAGTGAGAACAATTAATCAGTGGAACAACTTGTCTCCAGAAGTTGTGAATGTTCCAACATTGCAAGTTTTTAAGAAGAGATTGGACAGCCAGTTGTATGAAATGGTATAGGGTTTCTTGCTTAAGCAGGGGATTGGACTTGAAAACCTCCAAGGTTCCTTCCAATACTGTTATTCTATTCTAATCTATGTTATTACTCTTGAGGTAATTTTATAGGATGCCTTCTTTGATTGTGCTGCCATATTATAACTGGTAATTTGATTCAATGCTCAGTTTGAATGTGGGTTTGAAATATAGTTGATTACATTCTCAGAGCATTTTGATACTAATAATTTATAGACCCTATTGGGCATTGTATAATCATGCATACATTCGTTCTGTACTTCAGTTTGCAGTTTATTAATAGCGGAGAGCTCTTTGAAGTTTGACACAGGAGACTAAGTTTCATACAGCCCCCATTTCTATTTCCAGTTATTTATTAGTTAAATGGAATGTAGACCTCTAATCATTTCTACTGTTGCTGATCTCCATTTGTAAAAAATCCACAGAAAAAAAAAACATACGAATCAATCAGTAGAAGACAGGAAATCACAAGTTCCAGGTGGCTTGCAAGCAGATTGGCAGGAAGATAAATGGCTCCTGCAGGTTAGAGGGCAGAGTGTTGGCAAGGCAAGGCCAATCCAGTAAAATGGTACAAGTACAGTCAGACTAGGGATGGATGCTACTTGGTAGAGGATGGTGCAAGAGACTTATCAGAACAATTGGCAGCCTTCCCTGCCAGTGTCCCATTGACTTTGCTAGTGGGAAGCTAGCAGAGAACACTGTAAACAGTGAACACAAGACTATAGAATGCTACAACCCTCATAAGTTGCCAAGTGCCCAGATCCTGATCACATGACCATAAGGTGCTGAGACACCTGGAACTCTGAGAACTAGTCATAAGTACCACTAGTTCAATAACACTTTGAAAGATCACTGGTCATTAAATAATGACTAAGATTTCAGATAGGCTCTTGTTTATATTGAACGGTCACATTTTAACATTTGGTGCCCTCTCAGTAGATGTTGAGAGAAACCAAAGATATTGAAATAGTACATTGCATTTAATAAGTTAGGTTAGACAATCAGAAGCTTTCTTATGCAGAGCTTATGGATGGTCCATATCCCCAGCTGGAGAGAAATGTTGTCTTGCCTCCTCCCAGTTTCTGAATTTCAAATGCTCAAGCAGGTGCTTTAAAAGAAATGTGGGTGATTTAGCAAGAATAAATCCAAGTTCTGTCTGGTAGCTTGCAAAGCACACAGCTGCTTGTTTCTTATTTATTTATTTTAAATTATGTTTATTTCCCCTTTTATGTGGTATGGGTAGTAAGATAAGGTAGTTGGAGGAAACTGTTGGAATGCTAAAGTGTCTTATCATGAGTTTCAGTTGCAGCAGCTTAGAAGGTATTCATTTAGTTTTTAGAATGTAATTATTCCTTTCCTTTATTTCAGCTGCAGACTACTGCAACCAAGCTTAGAAGGTCCAGGAAAAGGGCTAGGGTGCAAAACTGGTGACATCAAATCATTCCACCTCGATAGCCCTCAAGTGATTTGGAAGACATCAGGACAATGGTTTTGTAGCCTGGCAGCTATGGCACATTACAATAGCCCAGCTTCTTTTCGAAATTATTACACAAAGGCATTGTTTGGAATATATTATCTCCTTTCTTTTACATCTACCAGGGTAGTTTAAAACCACAGCTGAGGAAAGCAGTTGGTTGCAGATTTGCTAATACATAATATCATAGTACTTTCAATAATTCAGTCATTCTCAGTGGTATTTTTACTGCAGAAGGAGAGACGGCCCGATAGTCACAATGCTTTCCTTATTACAAATGCTCAAATTATCTGGCAAATGATCAGGCAATCACACACAACATGTGTATGTATATGTGTGTAAATATGTTTTTGGGGAGGTTATTTTTACAGACTCTTATTGATCAACTGTGTATTGAAGCTAGGCAATTAAAGATGCAGTTAAATGCTTTATATTATAACTAGGTTGTGTTATTTTCAGCATACCTTTTTAATGTATCTTACCATGCTGCTTACAAATCATATATTTTATGCTGGCTGTACTCTAAAAATCTTGTCAAGAGCACATTTAGGAAAGACACAGTGCTCATTAATCTATATCTAGCAAGCTCCCTAAACTTTAATATATTCATGTATTTGTATGTCATTCCTGTCAGCTTGCAAATGGCTGAATCATTGATGCAGGCCTTTAAATTGACAAATGATGAAAACGATATAGAGAGCACAAATCAGATTTAGAAAGAGCATAAAACTCATGTAAAAATGTTGCTATTTCGGTGCCTTTCATGTAGGTCTTTTGCAATCAATGGATTTTTACATTCATGAAATTTGCATTGTGCCCTTGCTTTATAAATAACAGCTCTTCTCCTGAGATTGCCATGAACTCACAAAGGACATAAGCATATCAGAAAAGAAACAAAAGATTTGAAAGGCTCCAAGAGTCGACATTTGGTTCACCTAAAAGGTTCTGTCAGTTTCTAAGCAACATTGCCCTCTAAATCTTTGCCATGCTCTTTCCACCACCCCATCAAGTGACCTTGCAAGAAGACACTAGCTAGAGCATCCACAGACATAATAATGATTTCTGTCCATCACGCTTATTTGTTATTCAGAATCATTTCAGGATTTCTTTAGTATAACCTAACAAGTCCCCACAGGAGTCAATATCCAAGTTAATTCTCTTAGCAGCCAGTCTCAATTCCAGAAACTTTTGAAAATGTTGTACCTGTAGCTGTTGACTCCAAGCTCTTTGTCTCTCAGCTCTATAAATGCATACATTTTTTGCCTATCGAATTTGATAAAACTATACAAATATAGCATAGTCTAACCTTTGTTTCTATATTTCTAATTGTCTAGATTTATACTGCATTAACTAAACAGAATCAAAATCAATTACAAACATAGGCACATTTTAATTTGGAGAAGGGAACCATCTCAATAGGTATAGTCTGCCTGTGTACATATAATGAAAGAAAAGATGAGAAGGAATCAGGCACAGAGATGATAATTTGTTTTTACTGACATCTCAGATTTGTCTTCTCCCTTTATGCTCTCTTGATTAGATCTCCTAATGTCAAATGACAAAATGCCAGATTGCTATGTTGTCCATCACATTCCACATTGCATATGAATCAGAAGTTCTTTGTGCATCTCTTAGAATTAGAAATATTTCAAGAATTTTATTGTTTACAAGTCTAGCTTGCACCTTTACACATTATTATTATTATGTGAAGAAGACATTTCTGCACAGGCTTTCATCAAGGTGAATAAGTCTTTTGAAGCATGGCTGCACAACTTTGTTTTATATGTTATATTTAACTTGTTAATATGACAAGTGCTATTTAAACAATATAAATAATAATGGATTAGAAATCCATGTATTCTGGAACAACTGTTATGGGGGGGGGGTGTCTACAATATAAGCTTCCTTTTGTAGACTTTCATAAAGAAATACATAACTCTCATGACAGGGCAAGAAGTGCAGAAGCCTGGATTAAAAATAGTGACTCAGAAGGGAAACTATACATGCCTTTACATGCAATGGGCATAGAGTAGACATGTATCATATCAATATTTAATTAAATGATCCCCTTTTGAATAAAATAGAATACTTTTTATTGGCCAAGTGTGATTGGACACACAAGGAATTTTGTAAAGTGATGGAATACTTGTATCTCCAATAACCACATTTCTGGGAGGATTCACACAATCAATATAACCGTAACCACATTTTCTACCCAACTGCTATCAATAACATATACTGTATTCAGGCATGCAGCCTGGAAAGTAAGCCAATTGTGTTATGTTTTATTCTATTCTTTATATGTGATTATTGAACAAAAATAACTGTAAGTGCCTCAATAACTTCTATGTTGTCCTTTCCCACCCATCCCTTGGATCTCACTTTTAAAATCTTTTAAGAACTATAAGAGCTTCAGTCCAGCTAATATTAAGATGTGTAAGGAAAGAGGAGAGGGAGAGAGGGAGGGGGAATAACATTTTACCTATAGTTCTCAAAACTATTTTACAAAATAATGGAAAGAAACAAAGATAATATGAATAGCAGTAAATGAAAGCTGCAGTAACAGTAAATTCACTTTAAAGTATTCATTTGTCATTGGGATAATTAAACAGGTGTATAATAAACTTCACTGGAGGTAGTTTCATGCAGGAAGTCTCCATTATAATAAGACAAATTTATAGATTACTATTGATAGAATAGGAATGTATAGTGCTACAATGATTGAATGGCAGAAAGACATTCTGTGAATGAACTTTTTCTCATCAAAATTTCCTGTTCAGGAACATTTTCAACTGTTGATTATTGGCCTATGACTTATCTGGTAGAATGAGAAGAACCATGCCAGGGGCAGGAGGACCACCAAAATGATAAGTTTTGATTCCTGTAATTTCCACTACTTGACTTTCAGCTTGCTTACAGCTGAATTTATTACCTTTCTTACTTTCATCTACCAATGCATATTCCAAGTATAGAAAAACATTAGAAAACCATTGGTTTTAAATTAAGATATATCAAAATCTTAAATAATTTTAGCATAGGCAGAATGAATTTCCCCTCCTAGCAAAGAAGCCTAAAGTCCCCAAAGCAAAATTAGTGCTGTCTTGTATGTGCAGGAGGGAAAAAAGGAGACTAATTCAAAGTGAATTAATCTGTAGTTCATTAGCAAACACTAATGTTGCTTTGGGGACTGAAGGAAATTAGCAGGATTATAATTATAAGCAACCGGTGTCTTCATAAACATCTAATTACTTGTCAAGGATGTACAATACAATATAGAAGCTTGTTGGATGACTAGATGTCATAAATTATGTTTCCACTTATATAACCTATTGTGTTATTGTGTTAACACGGCAGTGACCAAAGGAATGCAAGTTCACATAGGTATTATATGGATAATCAGCAGAAAAACACAAGACATCAAAGACATGAAATATTTACTTATGAAGGATGATGATGATGATGATGATGATCATCATCATCATCATCATCATCATTATCCTCTTCATCATCATTTGACAGAAACATGAGAGTAGTGGCTTTCTTTGTTCCTTAGGAAACAGAAAGTAGTAGTTCTTTTGCTTTTATGCTTCAACGTGACACGTAAAAACATTTATATTGTGTTTAAAAAATACCATGCCTTTTTCCTTCTAGGCATTCTCATTTCAATTAATGGAAGAAAAGTGATTCCCCTCCCTCTTCCTATGAAAAATGATAAAATGCTAGTGGATAAAATATGGAATTCTGGAATTTAATCCATCTATTGTGCAGTTTGGTGAGTTCTGTGGATGCTGTATTCCTTGTGCAATCATCTCTCTGCAGCATTTCCTCATTTTCAAAGGAAGACACCATGGAAAAATTCCTCCCAAGGGGCCCCTTCAAATCAAGAAATGTGAGCAGCCAAATAGACTTTAGAGTGGTAAAGACACATGTAACAACAAATCAACAATACTAGCACTTTGCATAGCCTTACAGCCCTAAAATAAGATAAAACAAGTTGTAGAGTGTAAATGTTCACTCAATCTTATTTATTTATTCAGTTTATTGGTCATCTCAGTTGTCAAAGGAACCTTTGCACTTAGTCCTATGCAAAGGTTATGAAGTGTCAAAAATAGACTATTCACAAATTTTCTGTAATAAATGAAAAGACTTTCAAATCAGATTGTGACACAATGTCCTTTGTTCTATCACAGTCTAAAGAACAAGTCATGTATACTCTGCAGTATGAGATCCTATAAGATGTGGGATATCTAACACAGCCATTTCTGCATGTCTCATATACGTTCTATCTTTGAGGATCCATGCCATCATACATCAATTAAGATTGCATAACATATTGAACTGGGTCTAGACAGAATTATGTATACAGAAAACCTACTCAGCACTGCAGCAGAAAAAGTTTAGCTTTAAAACAAACAGTGTCCAATCTTGTTAGGATTAAATTCTATAGAGGGAAGAAGGAATAGCCTTGAAGAATAGGAGGAAGAACTTCTTCCAGGCAACCTTCAGATAAAAGGGGCCTGAACCCAGACCAAGAAACTAACATGAATAAGTCAGTGGTGGGATCCAAATTTTTTTACTACTGGTTTTATGGGCATGGCTTAGTGGGCATGGCAGGGGAAGGATACTGTAAAATCTCCAGTCAGAGGTAGTATTTGCTGGTTCTCCAAACTACTCAAAATTTCCGCTACTGGTTCTCCAGAACTGGTCAAAACCTGCTGAATACCATCTCTGGAATAAATATTTCAGATAAGCCCCTCTTTAGTTTATACAAAAATAAAGGGAGGATTGGGGAAGCCCATTACACTTGCAAGATTCTCTTAGTATAGCTTTATAGTAAAGAGTGCTGATGTATATGCCATTAGATCCTAATCATGTTATGGAAACAAAGATGATAGAGTCAGCCCTGGCTGCTTGCCCATAAGTGGAAACTTAGAGCTCTTAAATTGATACTCCATCTCATTATTATTATTATTATTTTTAATCATCCACCCAACTCAATAGAGAATGAAACAGGGCACAATGAGAAAAATGAAAATAAATCCATGGTGTCTTTGAATTCAACTGGATGTTTGTTTGTTTTATGCAAAGGAGAGGAGAGTGAAGACAACAACCAGACAATGTTAAAAAGAGTGGGATGTTAATGAAGGTTATCTTAGGATAACCAGGCTAGGTTCACATTCTGATCAGAAAGAACATCTTCACTAGGGGAATTGTATGATGTGAATGCAACCATGGAGTTTTCCCTACAAATCTGAAATGGAGCAATGTGAAAAAGATTGAGTTTATTCATTTTATTATGGTTTTGCTCCATATGGAAGAGCTCATCAAAATGCCGGTGAGCAGACTGTTCCCAATGGAAAGCTGGTCTTTGGAGGCATCCTTGAGGCAGAAAATTGTGTGTGCCAGATTTTATTTTATTTACAATCTGCTGAAATGGATAGAATGTTGATAGATCTTTTGAGTATGCCTAGATGGAACTCCTGCTGTTCCTTAGCTTATAACAGACAGCACTGCATGGCTTAAGTTGAAGGCAGCTTTGCACTTTTCTTACAACTCTTCATTCTTCCTGCATATTTTTCCAATGATTGTTCTCCGATAGCATGAAAGTGGATGAATAACATAATGGAGTCAGACATGAGAACTTTGTTGAATAATGTCCTGAGTGTGTATAGTTGTCTTATCCTGAGACTTATGTTTAATTCCAGGCATATCTGCAGTGGGAGAAGTAGGGTTTTAATTTCAACCAGATATTCTTTATTCTCTGCCTTCTGAGTTTTTATGCATCTGTAACAGAAATTGCTCCCAGGCTGCTGTATATTCATTAAAAACCCTAGTTGTGCCTTTTTTCCCCTTGCCCTAGACTTTGATGTGTTAAGCAACTGTACCCTCTCCTCAGGCATTCTTGTGCAGCAATCTGTTGCTATTCTAATCCTCCCTTTTCACATAATAATCGAGTCCTGGCTTCAGAAAAATTGAAACTGTATTTTATTCCAGAGAGACACTGAAGACAAACAGAAAAAGATATGAATACTTCATTTAGGTTATTGTTTCACTTTTTTTCTTTAGAATCCTTGACAAATCTGTAGAGACCCATCTGTCTCAGTAAGAGAAATGCAAATATTACATTTCTTCAAGCACACTATTACAAGACTTTCAGATGGCCTTGATGGCTTTCTATTGTTAATTCACTATTGAGAATTCCTTCAGTTATTTCAGTAGAATCCTCTAGTGACCTTTTTTAAAACCATGTTTCACAAATTCAGCAGTTCACTACAAAAAGGAAGGAAGGAAGGAAGGAAGGAAGGAAGGAAGGAAGGAAGGAAGGAAGAAGGAAGGAAGGAATATTGTGCTTCTTGTACTAACCCATAAAGTGTGATCAAATTACACTTAATTTTTTTTTAAAAAAAATCTTGCTATACATTTGCCTTATGTGTGAATCTGCTTTATAGTTCAGTTAGTGATAGTTGATTATGACCTTGAATATTTTGGATTTTAGGAATAAACAGAAATCATCATCTCTTGGACACTGATGATAGTTATGTTCCCTCAAATCAAAGTATCCCAAAATCTTTGTTCTCTTTCCCAGTCAGAATAAGTGAACCCTTTTGGAAACATTTGCTTGAGAGACAGATTGTTCTACTTGCAATACGAAGTGACATGTATGATTCATCCAATACAGGTAGTCCTCAGCTTATAATCACAATCGAGCCCAACATTTCTGTTGTTAAGTGAGACATTTGTTAAGTGAGTTTTGCCCCATTTTATTACCTTTCTTACCACAGTGAATCACTGCAGTTGATAAGTTAGTTACATGGTTGTTAAGTGAATATGGCTTCCCTATTGACTTGGCTTGTCAGAAGGTCACAAAAAGAGATCACATGAATGACACAACAATGATCATAAATATGAACCAGCTGCCACGTGTATCCATTTTGATCACATGACAATGGGGATGGTGAAAAATGGTCATAAGCCACATTTTCAGAGCCATTGAAAAATTGAATGGTCAGTAAATAAACTGTAATTTACTACCGGTAATTCATTTGTCATTTGTTTTATTCAAGAAAGAAATATACCTCCTCAATCATTCAAGAAATTTAAATTAGTTGTGTGCAGATTTCATTCAATAATAAATGGCACAAATTTATTACATTTATAGTTTGCATTTTAAAAATACACTTTGTGATTTTCTTTTTTTCTTTTTTTAGCAAATATGTCTTAATTTTGATGTAGTAATTGCATCTAAAGAGAAAGAAAAAGCATTACTATGATAATTATTCCAAATTTATCCATAATGATGGTGGTAAAGATAACTATTGTCGTATGGGTCTGCATAGGCAAAAACTACACCTCAGTGAAAAGGAAAAGCAATGAACTTGAATATGCAAAGAAACATTTCATATCAAAGGTCTTCTTGTTCAACCATAATGACATAATAACAAATAAAATAATAATAGCAGGACATGAAACTAATATATAATATGTTGATAGATCGTAGTGTTATAGACCTGGAAGAGGTTATCTAAGCTTAACTCAGTTAAGTATCTTGGGGAAATGGCTGTCTCTGGTTCCAATTTATTACATTCTCTCAAAGTATCAAGTTGTTTTAGTGTTAAGAACTGTTTATTGACAACAGTTGCCATCTGTGTTCTTGTAACTTAAATTCATTATTATGCATCTTGAACTCTGGAGTGAAAGATAACAAGCCTTGGCATTACTGTGTAGACATCCTTTTAGAGATTTGAAGAATTCTATCATATCCCCTTGCCCTCTCACTCTTCTATTTCTCAAACCCAAATGTAATCAGCACTTTCAATCTCTCTTTATAGAACTTTGTTTTTAATCTCTTGATCATCCTCCTTGGCATTTCCTCAACCTGTTCCAATTTCTCCAATGGCAGAAAAGCATAGTATTTAGAATAAGACACAATGCATGAGGTGTAGTTTGATCAAAGTAGCATAAGTAAAATGATTACTTCTCATGATATGAAAATGCACTTCTATTAATGCAAGTTGAGCTTTCCTTTGCCTGGTTGGTACTCAGAATATACTGCTGGCTCATATAGTGATATAAGCAATGTTTTGCTGCTGCTTATGTGATTTTTCCAACCAAGAAAATGCTATGCAGCTCTGCATCCCCATGCAAGTTATCCAGAATATCCCCTGGACCTGTGGATTGAACTGTGTCTTGCAAAAATTAGCCCCGATATTTTAAGGGTGCTTTTTGAAAAGGCAACTGGGCTGTTTTTTTCCTTGAGGAAGAAGCTGTTTTGCTTCATCGGTTCTGGCAAGATGGTGAGGGCTATGAAGGGATTCGTTCTGACAGGATAAGGGGCAGATACACATGTGTGTATCTGATATACACGTGTGTGTGTGTGTATGCATATGTACATATGCATGTAAGCATTGTACTTGTGCTTGATTTTTAATAAATTTTATGATTTTTTTGCCAGCTGAAATTACTTGTCTGAGCTAAGAAGCTGTAGAAATTGAAGCAACATATGATCTTATTCTAGATGCCATGTAATAGTTCTTGCTAGAACTGATGTTTTCTAGACATTGGTCATTTCTATTCCCCTGACATTCCCAGGAAGAACTCCCTCAGTACAAGAAGAAATTCTGGGGATATCAAGTCCTCTTTAATGTTCTTATCAACCCAAGTCTTCACATTTTTGTTGAGATTTTAGTTGAGGTAACTTTTGTATACATTTCCCTTTTTTTAAAAAAAGGCCCAGTCTTGTTTCATTTTAGAGGCATAAGTTGAATTTTATTTACAAGAGTTCCACAAGGCAGACACCAATAACATCAGAACGAAAGATGCATTTTAATGTTGACTGGATAATTGTTTTGCAATTATGGTGCTAAATATTTTGACAAAAGTAGAATGGATCTGTAATTAGAATCTCCTGATACTACATGTTGATGTGATTTTTAACTTGCAATAGAATTGCTTCAGCAAGCTTGTTTGGAAATGAATGGTTCCCCAAACAAAGCCAAAGTAGTTGTATAAGAGATGCCAGAGGTAAGAATATGTCAGGCTGGAATATTTCTCCTCCCCTTCTTCTTTCCTGACAATTATGGGTGGAATGTAGAATCTCTGGCGCAGGAATGTAATTCTTACTGTCTAAAACCTTCACTTAAATTCTGTCCTGACACCCATTTATCAGGCCCTGGAATATTGCCATTGGAATTTATAAATCTCAGGAGAAGTAATACAGGAACTTGAAGCTTGTTTTTTAATCTGAGCAGAAGAAGATTCCAAAAAGCAGTGTTCATTTTGAGATGAAGCTAAGCTTCATAAACTGTGCAATATTGTGAGCAAGTAATTATGAACCCTAGAAAATGAATCTTATTATAGAGAATTGAAGTCACATAACTTCTTTCAACTCATAGAGTATTCTGCTTAATTCCTTAAAGATTTCTACTTCATCTTTCTCCACCACAACCATGCTAGGCTTAGAAGCAAAAAAAAGTTTGTGCCTGCAAGCTGGGTGGCTCCAATTTTGGAAATGTGAAGTGAGAAAGCTTGGAGTTACTCAAGCCCTGTTAAACCCCAAGCAGATTTTTCTCCAAGAAATCCCATTTAATTATTTTTTTCAAAACACTTCTTGCAAGGAAAGTGTATTTGCATTTTATATGCATGTTAACTGGACTTAAAAATAAAATTTGCAGACAATATATAAAACAGGATCTTTAATTGCAGGAAAGTAAATTCTACTGATCTGTTGTGGAGGATGAACTGCTATGCCATGAAATCTGCAAATTTGAACAGAAATACATTTGCTCAGGTGCCAAGGGGACATCCTTTCTTTTAGAACAGACATGTGAAAGTTATTAGCATTTTACTGAGAGCATGTGTGTTTCTTTAACATGATTGGTTGGTTAAAAGTTTGAGAAAGCCTTTTCTGTACATGGTCAAGGAAATGTTGATCTGATGCACATTTGGAAAAAGAAGCTATGTTATCTTTAAGGGCATGCCATTTTATATATTGTCAGGAATTTTTACACCAAATTGCAATGTAAAACATAAGGAGTATAAGACACATGCATGCCTGTATGCACGCATGTATACACAAACAAGACTAATTTTGAAACTACAGCAAGAAATAGTATTCATGAGTATAAATGTTCTTGGAAATCAGGTCTTCTTTTGAGAGTTCCTATTATACAAGCAATCAGTATTTTCTTTAGCTTTGGAAATTGCTTTTGCAAGTTTTCCATCAATGTGGAAACAAAATCATAAATAACAATTGCAGAGACCAATACTTTCCTGACAGACTTTCTTTCATTTAAATAGGAAATTTAGTGAAGGGCACACTTGGAGGGGGAAAAAAAAGAGAACTACACAAAAGGCATGTTGCCCTGCTGAGGTGGGGGGGATGACATTTAATGTTTATTTAGTTTGAGTAGAATTTAAGTAGTGAGCTTTATAGTAAGCCTGCATGTCCAATTCCAATAAAAAATAGTGGAGAACTACATTTTCTATAAATAAGTGCCACTTAAGACTGATGCATACAAAGAAACTATAAATGGGGCTTCCTGTGGTTTTAGGAATCATTCATGTTCATGTTCCAAGTTCTATTTGTCATATATATGTATGTATGTATGTATATATGTATGTATGTATGTATGCGTGCATATGTATATGTATATGTATGGTATTCAGCTTTGTTTGGGTATTTTCCCATGTCATTATAGTTGTGCTTTTAAAGTTGTAGCGACGTTTCAGCAGAATCTCATCTGCCATCATCAGGCTTGTGTATTGGGTTCATCTGTGTGTCAGGCTTTCACAGCCGTTTCTGTTTTAAATTTGGTGCTAGCCTTGTGTTGTGTTAGAATGGTTTTTTCTTCATCCTAATGGATTGGGAGTCTTGGTCGGTGTTTGTTGGTCTTGGAGTTTGCTGTGTTCTGCTTGATTGGTGTTTCTAATATCTTCTGTCTGTTTTGTAGCATTTTTTTTTTCTTGATTGGCTGGCAACATTGTGTTTCATGTATTTTGGGCTTTTAATGTGACTTGGCTTTGGGTAAATGGACGGCTATCATTTATTAGGAAGCTAGGTTTCATCTGGGTGCCTGGTGTTTGAGCTGGAGGTATCGGGTGTGGGGGGGGGAGATCTGTTTGTGTCCAAGTGTTTGCTTGGCTTGTGGTGTGGATATTTTTGTTTGTTTGTGAGTGCAGGCTTCCAGATAATTGACAGTCTGGTGGAGTCATCTCTTCTATTCATGCTTTCAGGTCTTTTTTTCAATATCTATGGCTTCTCTGATAATTCTGTAGCTGGGGTTAGGGTTAGGGTTAGGGTTTTCCAGGTCAATTTTATCTTTGGGGTTTCTTAGGATGGCTGCTATTTTTCTGTCTGTTTTGAAGGCAGTCTTGATGTGATGCCTGTGTAGTATCTTACTGATTTTGTCTGTAGTACCTCTTATGTAGGGCAGGACAGCTGTTCCATAGGTCTTTGCAGCTGTTTCTGTTTTTTCTGTTTGAGTCGGAACAAGACTCCCAACCAATCAGGATGAAGAAAAAAACATTCTAACAAAGCACGAGGCTAGCACCAAATTTAAAACAGAAATGGCTGCGAAGCCTGATACACAGATGAACCCAATACACAAGCCTGATGATGGCAAATGAGATTCTGCCAAAACGTCGCTACAACTTTAAAAGCACAACTATAATGATGTGGGAAAATACCTGAACAAAGCGGAATACCATACATATAAATACCTGCGAAAACTTAAGAAAACATGTGTGTGTGTGTATATATGTGAGTATGTGTGTGTGTGTGTATTTCTGAAGTTGACCTTCTTGCTACAGTTACAATTATTCTTTGATTATTTTATGTTCATTCTGAGTAAATGAGCAACTCACAATAGTTTGTGTTTAGTGACACTGTATAGTACTTGTTCAGAATATAATTTCAGCAGTATTTATTTAACAATTATCACAAGTTGCATGATGCAGCATATAATCAGAACAAGAAAATGAAATGGAAGGAATGCAAAGAAATTTAAACATGGCAAAAGTTTCCAAAATCTTAAATGCATAAAATAGACAGGTTAATAGGTAGGTCAAGTGGGGGGAGAAAGATAAAAAGAAGGGAAGGGTGGGAGGGAAATCAAGGGTTATGTATTGTGCTAACATTAACAGAATAACTTAGATGAAACAACTGGCAACTTTTTTTCCTTGTAACTCTTACATTCATTTCTTCACTCCTGACCTTTCAACTATTCTACAATCCCATTTATCTCTTGTTGCCACTTTGACATTTCTTGCTATTGTCTCAAACAAAAAATATCTAGAGCACAATTCTTCCTGTTGAATATATGGTACATTCCCAAGGTTGCCCTTCCATTTTGTATTATATTAACACTGAAGGTTTTCTCTATGTATAATTATTATTTCATTTGGAGTTAGTCTTCATAATATTTTTATCTTAGTTAACATCATGTAGGACCAAATAAAATACCAGTTTTAAATTAGGAGACCTCAAGACTGGGATCCTGTATTCTGCACATCTTATTTTTCACTCCCATAATACTATAAATATCTATTTCTTAATATAAAATAAATATTTATTTATTTATTTATTTATTATTTATTTATTAATTGCATTTATATACCGCCCTTCTCCCGAGGGACTCAGGGCGGTGAACAGCTCATCTAAAAACCCCACAGAAAATACAAAAGTTAAAAAGTAATTAAATTTAAATCGGCTGCATACTAAAATTAGGAAACCCCCCCCCCACCCTTAAAACCCAATTTAAAATTAAAAATGGAGATCAAATTTAAAATCATCATCTCAGCCCAGGCCGGCCTGCTCAAAGAGCCAGGTCTTTAACGCGCGCCTGAAGGCCCTCAGGTCCGTGCCGGTACGAAGTTCCGGTGGCAGAGCATTCCAGAGGGCGGGGGCACCCACAGAGAAGGCCCTACTCCTTGGCGCCGCCAGATGACACATAGCGGCCGACGGCACCCGGAGCAGACCCTCCCTGTGGGAACGCACCGGCCTGTTGGAGAACGTTGGCAGAATGCGGTCCTGAAGGTAACCTGGTCCCATGCCATGGGTCGCCCTAAAGGTCAAAACTAGAACCTTAAAGCGAACCCGGAGAGCCACCGGCAACCAATGCAGCTCGCGCAGGAGAGGCGTCACATGGGCGCTACGTGACGCCCCCATAATCACCCGCGCGGCTGCATTTTGCACCAACTGGAGTCTCCGGATGCTCCCCGCAGGGAGCCCCATGTAGAGGGCATTACAATAGTCCAGGCGAGAGGTGACAAGGGCCTGAGTGACCGTGCGCAAGGCGTCCCGATCCAGGAAGGGCCGCAACCGGTAGATCCGACGGATCTGATGAAACGCCCCCCTGGAGACGGCCGCAATGTGATGTTCAAGCGACAGCCGTACATCCAGGAGGACTCCCAGGTTGCGAGCCCTCTCTGTGGGGGGCAAAGCTTCCCCCCCAATAGCCAGCGAAGGTGTCAGCTGGCTATATCGGGGCGCTGGAAACCACAGCCACTCGGTCTTGGATGGGTTGAGCCGAAGCCTGTTCCCGCCCATCCAGTCCCGCACGGCCTCCAGGCACCTAGACATAGCCCCCACAGCATCGTTGGGGTGGTCCGGAGTGGAGATGTACAGCTGGGTGTCATCTGCATACAGATGACACCTCACTCCAAGACCACGGATGATCTCGCCCAGCGGCTTCATGTAAATGTTGAACAGGAGGGGAGAAAGGACCGACCCCTGAGGCACCCCACAAACCAGGGGCCTAGAGGTGGACCTCTCCCCCCCCGCCAACACGAATTGCGAATGGTCAGAGAGGAAGGAGGAGAACCATCGAAGGACGGTTCCCCCAATCCCCAACCCCCCCAACCGTCGCAATAAGATACTATGGTCGATAGTATCAAAAGCCGCCGAGAGATCTAATAGGACCAGGACAGAGGAGAACCCTCTGTCACGAGCCCTCCAGAGATCATCAACCAACGTGACCAATGCCGTCTCAGTGCTATGTCCAGGCCTGAAGCCCGATTGGAACGGATCGAGGTAAGTAGCTTCCTCCAGGTACCGGGGGAGCTGACGTGCCACCACACTCTCAACAACCTTCGCCACGAAGGGAAGGTTGGAGACTGGACGATAGTTGTTTAAAATAGCTGGGTCCAGGGAAGGCTTCTTGAGGAGGGGGCGCACCACCGCCGCCTTCAAGGCGGTAGGGAGCACCCCCTCTCTCAAGGAAGCGTTGACAATCCCCTGGAGCCAGCCTCGTGTCGTCTCCCTGGCGGCCGAAACCAGCCAGGAAGGACACGGGTCCAATAAACAGGTGGTGGCATTCAGACCCCCCAGCAACCTGTCCACACCCTCGGCGGTCACAGGATCGAACTCCCCCCAGATAACACTCTCAAGACCTGCCCCGGACACCTCCCCCGGGACCATCCAATTGGAGTCGAGCCCCTCCCGAATCTGAGCGATTTTATCATGCAGAAATCGGGAAAACTCCTCTGCCCTACCCTGCAAGAGGTCATCCCGCGCTCTCGGTTCAAGTAGAGAGCGGGTCACTCTAAACAGGGCGGCAGGCCGATTTTCTGCTGATGCAATAAGGGCGGAGAAATACGAAGATTTCGCCGCCCCTATCGCCACAAGGTAAGTCTTAATATGAGATCTCACCTGTGTTCGGTCAGACTCAGAACGGCTCGCCCTCCAAATGCCCTCTAGACGTCTTTTCCGGCACTTCATCTCCCGTAGCTCCTCCGTATACCATGGAGCCAAATGGGATCTGTGCCGGGTCAGAGGTCGCAGAGGCACAACTCGCTCTAGGGCCCCGGCGGCCAACCCATCCCAGGTGGCCACCAGGTCTCCAGGCGAGCTGAGAGCCAGATATTCAGGAAATGGCCCAAGCTCCCTCTGGAACCGATCCGGGTCCATTAGGCGCCTGGGGCGGAACCATCTAAGTGGCTCCGCCTCCCTGCGGTGAGGGGTAGCGGAACAGAAATCCAGCCTAAGGAGGGAATGATCTGTCCATGACAAGGGTGTAATAACTAAATCCCCCCAATTACAGTCATTCAACCACTGCCCAGAGACAAAAATCAGGTCCAGCATGTGTCCTCCTATGTGAGTGGGGGCAGAAACTAACTGGGTCAGGTCCATGGCCGTCATGGAAGCCAAGAACTCCCGGACCAACCCCGAGGTTTCACCGAGCGATGGCAGGTTGAAATCCCCCATGACCAAAAGCCTAGGGGTCTCAACCGCCAGCCCGGCTATTACCTCTAGGAGTCCGGGTAGGGCCGATGAGACGTGGCAGGGAGCCAGGTACGCCATCAAAAGACCCATCTGTACCCCTTGCCCCCACTTCACAAATAGAGATTCACAGCCAGCCGTCTGAGGGACAGTGGCCTCCCTAGGACAA
This sequence comes from Bungarus multicinctus, assembly GCA_023653725.1. NCBI lineage: Eukaryota > Metazoa > Chordata > Lepidosauria > Squamata > Elapidae > Bungarus > Bungarus multicinctus. The sequence continues at coordinate 113,971,630 of CM042838.1, forward strand.
AGGACTTCCTTTATAAGCACCGCTACCCCACCACCCCTTCCCTGAGCCCTAGGCTGGTGAAATGCAAGGAAACCTGGTGGGCACATCTCAACCAGAGGGACACCGCCCTCTGGGCCCAACCAGGTTTCGGTGACACCTACCAGGTCCGCGGCCTCCTCCTGAACCAGATCATGGATCAGGGGAGCCTTATTAACCACGGACCTGGCATTGCACAACAACAGCCGGGTATTCAGGGCCTGAGATTCCGGACAACCAGGGCTGCAGGATGGGTAATGAGGGTCGGAGCGCGCTACCGCTTGCAGACATCGGGAGCGCGATCCCCTTACCGGATATGGCCCTCTACCCCCAGCATATCTCTATATATTAACATCTTATTTTTTGTACTATGGTATGCAGAAGATCTAGAGGCAACTCTTAATATGGATATGGAGTAACAATCTATAACTTCCCTTTCCATATAAATGCTGTTATATTACATGTCCCTTCCAGGCTTCCTCGCTGGCCTTCATATTGATATCTGGTTGATATCGTGGTGAAAACAGCTGGAAAATAGCAGAGCTCTGCCAGACTCTATGAAATGCAGCCAGCAATTGCTTGCTGGGAGACCCTATGGGATTAAGCCACCTGGAGGGGTAGTGAAGAAAGGAGAGGTGCTTCATTGATCATGAGGAAACCGCAATTTCCTCACTGATCCAAAGAAAGCTCTCCTGATTGGCAGCAGGGACAACAGTCATTTTTTTTGGTCTGTCACAACCTGGGACAACCAAGACACTAAGATTTTGTGCTGGAGGGTGTGTGGACAGACCAGTGAAACTGGGTGAGATATTTTCCAACTGTTACCTTACAAGACTAACCTAAGTAAAAAGTTCCAAAAAATAATATCCAAATCTTAAAAAAACGGTGATTGGATTTATGGAGAAAGTTTAAAGATTAAAAATTAAAGAGGAAGATCAAAGATTAAAGACATAGAAGTAAAAGAAAAACCTAAAAGATGATTTAAAATATAGAAAGCCTATTGTGAAAAATACTGTTTTTTTTCTGAAATTTAATCTCTAACCTTCCTGGCTGGATGCAAATCAGCTGTTTTCAATTTTCTGCACTCTGTTGAATGCTGGATTTGGGAGCAGGGGAGACATCTAATGGAGGAAGAACATTACCACAATGTGTAAAATCCAAAGGAAAGTGAAAAGAGAGAAAGTAAACAATGTCTGGAAAACTGCTTGACTTTGACTTTATCTTAGTAGGTGATTTGGATGCTGGGAAATAACTACTGAGCTTTTTGAAGATTTATAAGGCTAATCAAATTAAACACTAAAACTTTATTGGAACCGTACACTGAAAAGCAGAAAAAAGGAGAAGAAGAAAAGATAAATAAGACTTTAAACTCTGGACAATTGGGAAGGGGTAAATTGGAAATTATAAAGACTGAAAATTACGAATTTAAAGTATTTAAGGACCAGAAATTTAGGAGACTTGGAGGAACAATTTTAGCATTGACTAATTTTTATTAACAATTGATTTTCTTTTTTTTTAGTTTCTAGATATTGGGATATTGGAATATTAGAGGTATATTAATTGGTTACAAAATGAATCAGCAAGGAATAATAAAATTCTATGAATAAATGTTAGAAATGACGACAAAGAATTATAAGAAGTTGATGGGAATATTTAAAGATAAAGATGTGAAAATTGAAGGCTTTCAACAAATGGTGGGAAAAGACAAATATAACATACAAAAGACAGCTGAGAAATTAGGAGCGATAGAGGAGTCAAAGCAAAATAAACTACAAGAAAGTAAAAACAAATTGAAAGCAGAGAAAAACACTGAAAAGATAGTAATAATAAATACTAAAAATCAAATAGACAATCCCTTAAAAGCCTACAACAGAATAGAGGGGGAAAGGATGATTCTTCAAAAATAATGGAAGGGTTATGGATGGATATTCAAAAGATGCAGCAGAAGGAGATAAAGGGCAAGATAGAAGGAACAATTAATTTGGGCAAAAATGCTAGTAAGACATATAGGATTCCAAAAGAAAAACATAAAAGAATCACCAAAAATAAATCAATGATGAAATTCTAAAAAGACTGAGAGATGTGGATATAGAGAAAATATCCTACAATATGCAGTAATAACTATTTTGAAAAACAATAGAAATAAATGGAAAGTTTAAATTGGGGAAATGGTAGCACATATATAGACATATAATAGAATTTATGATAACTATAAATATATTAAGATCAGGAGGTGATAGATTAGGACTAGGTATATCCAAATTTATAATTATGATTAACAGGGTACAAAAAAACCACTGGAAAACATAATTTTCAAGAACTATAAATTCAGGGGATTTAGAGATATAATTTTGGGATTGATTAAATCTTATTGATAACTGATGTTATTGGTGTTTATAGAAAATTGATATTGAAAATGTGGTGGAATACTGAGTGATACCTATAATATTAAAATATTAGTGACTTAATAGGGGTTAATACTGTATGAAGAAATGTTATTGATGTTTATATATATTTTTGGAGGAAGTGATAAAAAATCATAAAGAGAAAATGGTATTGTTTAAAGATAATGAGGTAAATATAGAAGAACTCCAACAAATGGGAAAAATAAAGAAATAAGTATAAACTGGGAAAAGAATATAATATATATTGATATATAAAAGAATATATTATAATTATAATGAGCACATTCAGGTCAGAAGTTGGAAGATTTTAAATTTTGTAATGTAATTGTATTATTACTGTGAGCACTATGTGAAAATTATGTTAATCCAGTCATTGCACTGTCCACAAAAATACTTGTTGTTAAAGGAAAAAACTATAAACATTAAACACAGTGAAATAGAGAAAGGGTTTGCTTTCAGGAAGATATGGGGATGGAAAAAGCTTGATGTCCCATGATTGAAAATTGGATGGCAGTTGATAATATAACATTATGATTATAGGTTGAAATTCAGAAGAAAAAAAAAACCTGGGAGAAGATAGTGTTAAGTACTCTTTTTTACTTTTAATTATTACTTTTTACTTTTAATTATTCAAGAAAATTATATGTTGTATCAATAAAATTATCAGAGAATGAGTGTGACATGAGGACATCTTTAATTTTACATTTTGTGTTTATATGTCAATAGAGACAGCAGTAAGACCTATAATGATATAAATAATGATATAAATAAATATGTGTGCATTCCCTTCTCACTTCTATGGGTGGTATGTTATCTCAGGTCTTTTACCAGAATTCTGGGAATTTCAGAGTTCTGCACAGTACTTTAGCTGTTCCTAGCACTGTACTCTTCTGGACAGACAACTCTAATGTTGTTCCTGGAGTTTGTTGGAGTCACCCTCCAACATTAGTAGTCACAACCTCAAGTGCTCCTACCACCACTGGGACCCCTTTGACTTTTACTTTCCTCATCCTCTCTAATTCCTCCTTCAGGCCCTGGTCCTTCTCCGATTTCTCATATTAGTTCTTTCTGATGTTTCTGTCACACTTGGCACCATCACTGTCTTCTAGTCCTTGTTTACTATCAGGGTATCAAGTTGTTTGGCCAGTATATGCCTGTCTGTCTGGATTTGGAAGTCCTACAGGATCTTAGCTATATGATTCTCCATGACCATCTGTGGAATCACCTTTTGTATTGGGAGGGGAAGAACACCTACCCTGCTGTTCACGGTATGCTATTTCTGCCTGCATGCTATACTCTTGTCACTATGTGCCAGACTCTCTGTGAGACCTCTCTGTACAGACTGCCCCTTCAGTCCTGTCTCATGTAGTATATCTCCTTCTTCTACGGATCTAGTGCTTGGAATATATATATTCTTATTTTTTAGCTTTTCCACTCATTGTTCAATTAGTTGAATTTAAAAATATTTCAAACATTAACATAGGTCATTTTGGAAATGCTAGAGGAGGTTTAATTTGTAAATTAATAAATGAAAGTTCATTATCAGACAGAATGACACATTTAGCACTTCAAAATTTCATTCGCTAGTTAGCTAAAACCATCAAAAGATATCCTTAATTGTGTGACACTTTTATAATGCCAACTCTAAGTAAAAGTGGGCTTCTTCAAATTTTCTAGCTAAAGAACTGGGCAATAAATGTTATGAAACTCAAGAACTATTTCCCTATTGCTATCTTTGTTTTGTAGCATCTGTCAGCTTTAATAACTTTGTTATTAAATCTGACAGATGCTATAGAACCAATCCAGCAATAGGATAGCAATTCTTTCTTTAGAAGCACAATGTGTACCCCACCTTGTTTGCTTCAGTTCATAAGTTCTCAGGAGCAGACTATCCTAAGTAAGTAAGAAATACTAACCAATCCATATTTTATCTGAAGTTTTATTCTAGATATACTTCTGCAGATTTTTTTCTACAATATGATCCTGTGTGCTAGGGTAGAAAGCAAGACTGAGAAAGCTACTGATTTCATGACATTTGTGTTTTTCTCAATCAACTACTTGGAGAATAGAAAACATGATGCTAGGTTAGGTGGATCTTTGATCTTATCCAGTACATTTCTTTTTGTGTATTATTTCTTCACTTTAGTTACACATTATTATATTATTTCATTAGATGAAAAAGTGCAGCTGCTCAACTTATTGTCTGTATTCTGATCCAATATATTTTCTTTATGAATTTTTATTTCATAAAAATTACATTTTACTTGTAAGTATAAAATAAATTAGCAGGAAATTGGAGGTCACTATTCAAAATAACTTTCCCTAGAATCTGCAACATATCTTGAGCAGTTTAAGTTATCATCAAGCTAGTCTCTCCACAATGTTTAACTTTGAAGAGTCTTAATAATTCTTAACTACAAGAAGCAGTCATTTTTATTTTAATATCCTTGAAAAGAATGACTATCCAGAGACTAATATTCTCAGGAAGTAGCATTCTCTACTGAATTTGGCTAGAGTGGATAAGAACCTTGTCTCTTTTACAAAAATAAGATCAGTGTCCTCTCATTGTAATCTGCAGCTCACAGCAAAGCAATGAAGCAATTTCCTAAATTACTGTGCTAATGTCCAGAAATGTAAATTTGCTTCATTATTCTTCATAGCTTTGTTATATATTAGACAGGATTAAAAATTCATTGATCTAAATTCCTTTAGAGGTGACAAGATCATGTGTGTCATATAATTTGCTCAAGTTCAACTTCAATAACTTCAAACAATCCACCATCACCCAAGATTAGGCATGCATGCCCTTAACTATCTCAATTCCAACTATAGCTGGCCTTAAATGTAAGCTACTCAATGCAAGAAGCCTTGTGAATAAAATACCTGAATTTCTCTTCTTACTAAATATGGCAAAATTTGATATTATATTTGTCTGTGAAACATGGCTCAATGTATCTCTCCCTGACTTCACTACCGCAGTAAGAGACTATTATGTTTACCAATCAGATCATAAAATCTGTAGAGGAGGTGGTGTTGCTCTCTTCTATAAAAAGTCCTTACATCTAAAAAACATCCGAGTTACCCAGGAGCTTTCTCTTCCTGTAACCATCATCTGTGAACTGTCCTTAAATATCATTTCAATTCTTACTGTGTTAAAGAGCCTCTGATTATGACATCGAACATGTAAACAAGCTAAATTCACTAGTAGCATGGGCAACATCCTGCCCACACGCTTTTATCTTTCTTGGTGACTTCAATCTACCTCATATTAACTGGACCCTAAACGAATGTAAAACTAAACCTATACATGCTACCTTCTACAATGCTGTAACAAATCTAGGACTGGAACAACTAGTAACCGACAATACTAGACTTAACAACTGCCTCTATCTCATCTTCTGCAATAGTTTGAATTCAATTTATGAAATACAAATTAAAGAACCCTTTTCCAACAGTGACCACAGCATGACTGACTTTTGTCTCAACATACATCCACACAAAAATCACCACAATGACGTGATCCCCAATTATAACTTCAAAAAAGGCAACTATGATCTTATAGACAATGATCTCTCATCCCTTGATTGGCAATGTCTATTCACTGGATACAATACTGTTGAAGACCATTACAAGATATTTTTACTTGAAGTCAAAAGAGTCATCAATCTATATGTACCAATAAAAACTCCCAAAACCAGAGAAATTACCCATAACAATAAGGAAACTTCAATCCAAAAAGAAATCACTTTGGTGGAAAAACAAATCTGGTCACGTTGCCAACTTCAAAAGCCGATACAAAAATTTATGCCACCAGATAAAGACTGAATGCGCCAATTATCACATTAAACAAGAGGAAAACCTTCTATGCACCAATTCCACTCATGCTTTCTACAATTTTGTAAACAACAAACTAAAAGACTCAAGGTCCCTGAAAGGACCTAATGGTAAAGAATGCAACGATGACACCATTAAAGCCAACCTCTTTAACACATTCTTTGGCTCAGTATTTGTAAACAGCAATGGATCATGCCCAGTATTTCCTAGTCAAACCACAGACAACTACAATGATCTAATACATATTGATTTTTACAGAAGACAATATTGAAAAAGCACTATGCAATCTAAAACCATCTCTATCCATTGGGCCGGATGGAATATGTGCCTACTTCTTTAAAAAGCTATCCATTGCCATAGCTGAACCTCTAGACATAATCTTTGAAAAATCTTTCAGGACCAGCTCCTTGCCTAACCCATCGTCACAAGCCATGGTCATCTCCATCTTCAAAAAGGGAGACCCCAGTCTAGTTGAAAATTACAGACTAATCTCTTTATCCCACAACATCTGTAAAGTCATGGAATCAATTATTAACCAATCCATTATCCTCCGCTTAGATACAAACAACCTATCTCTAATAAACAATTTGGTTTCAGAAAAAAAACTATCCTGTAATCTGCAACTCTTACACTGCAAAACCATATAGACTACAAAATTCGATCAGGGCAAAGCAATAGACACAATCTACATAGACTTCTGTAAAGCCTTTGATTCAGTGGTACACGACAAACTACTCCTAAAACTAAAAACTTATGGTATCTCTGGACATCTGCATAACTAGATAGAGGCATTCCTGTCAAATAGGCAACAAATGGTCAAAATTGGGAGTGTCCTATTGAATTCTGTACCTGTCAACAGTGGTGTCCCCCAAGGCAGTGTTCTAGGACCAACTCTTCATATTTTACATAAATGACCTCTGTGATCATATTAAGAGCAACTGCATTCTCTTCGCTAATGATGTAAAACTATTCAACACCATAAATAATACTGCTACACTTCAAAAAGATCTTGACTATGTATCAGAATGGCCAAACAAATGGCAACTTCAAAACTCAACAAATAAATGCTCTGTCTTACATATTGGCAAAAAACCCCCAGAAAATAAAATACAAGCTGAATAGTCCTTGTTGATGATCCAAACTCTGTCAAGGACCTTGGAATATTCATCTCTAATGATCTAAGTGCTAGAGCCCACTGTAACTACATAGCCAAAAAGACATTAAGAGTTGCTAACCTAATCCTACGTAGCTTTTTCTCTGGTGATATCACATTACTAACTAGAGCATACAAAACATTTGCTAGACCAATACTCGAATACAGCTCATCAGTCTGGAACCCACATTATGTATCCGATATTAACACAGTTGAAAAAGTCCAGAAATATTTTACAAGAAGAGTTCTTCACTCCTCTACTCGTTGCAGAATACCTTATGCCACCAGACTTGAAATTCTAGACCTAGAAAACCTACGCTGTCTTCAGTCTAAGTTTAGTATATAAAATCATACATTGCAATGTCCTACCTGTTAATGAATACTTCAGCATCAACCATAACAATACAAGAGCACACAATAGATACAAACTCAGGGTTAACCACACCAAACTTGATTGCAGGAAATACAACTTCAGCAAAGAGTGGTCAATGTCTGGAATACTCTACCTGACTCTGTGGTTTCTTCCCCAAACCCCAAAAACTTTAACCTTAGATTGTCTACTATTGACCTTACCCCTTTCCTAAGAGGTCCATGCATAAGCACACCAGCATGCCTACCATCCCTGTCCTATTGTTTCTTTTATTTTTCTTACATATATGTATCCATTTCATGTATTCATAACTATGTTTATATTTATACCTATTATCCTGTAAGTGATTGACAAATCAAATAAATTTTAAAAAATTAAATTAAAGTTTTTCCCTATATTTTGAACAAGAAACATCTATATATTACTTTCAAGTTCTTATATAATGAAGAAATGAAGGGAAAAATTAGAAATGTTGTTCCAAGCAAACACATAATGTGCTATCTGCATCTTTTCTATTGTCCTATTGTCTGATGAAGTTTCTCTCTCTCTCTTTCTCTCTCTCTCTCTCACACACACACAGAATGGAGAAAACTATAAGTGATCTAGCATTTGTCAGTCATAGAGCTGTTTAGTTACCACTTATATCTAATACAGAATAAAAAGCACAAGTACTATTATATACAGTATAACACAACATTAAGTGGATTACTTTGGGAGAAAAACACAAATAGGACTTCATTTTCACAATCCTGAATACTTAAGTTACAGACACACACACACATACACACACACACACACACACAGAGAGAGAGAGAGAGAGAGAGAGAGATACACACACACAGAAACACACACAGAGAGACACAGAGACAGACACAAACAGACACACAGAGAGACACTCATGTATATTCACCCTCTTCTTCAATTTTAAATGTACAAACTTCATTTTATTTATACATATATCATTTTATAATGGCTACTGTGGTAAAAACCCAAGGCAAGTAAGAAAACTGGGGGGGGAGTCCCAAAATATTAACAAAAGTCAAATATAATACTAATGTTAAATAAAATTAGTGTTTGGATACAGTATTGCATGATAGTGATGGGAATGAAGGGAAAAGAAACCTCAACTGAACTTAAAACAATTTACAGAGTAATGCTAGTGGCATTTAGCATTAATTAAATTATTTTCTTATCATGAAAGCCAATATTTTATAAGTCTTGGAAGACTTTCTTCAGGGAATATAACAATGATTGAAATTCCATTCCAAACTCCAATATTTTCTTCTTGCAGACATTTCAGTACTAGAAATGTAGCATCATCAGTGCTCTGTCAAAGAGAAGTGAGGTTGTCAGCTGTTTATTTAACAAAGTCTAGCTTGTGACTAATACTGTTTGCAGAGCCAGTAGTGTCAAATGACAAATAATATCCAAATTTCAAAAATGGGATATTTCCAGTTATCTGTGTGTCAGGGTAGTATTTAATTAAAGATGCTGTTTATTATCTCTTTACTTATTTTGAAGCTATATATCAGTCATCATATGTTCAAAATCAATTAAGCTTCTGAATACATGAAGTGAGATGATCAATACAGGTGCTCAATATTTTTTTTAGAATCTAGAAAAGAAGCTTTTGTTTAAGAAATTTACTGAATTTGTAGATGATAACTGTCAAACAATATTCAGGGGATTCTGGGCCAATAAATATAAAAAAATGGAGTTTGTAAATTTAAAATTGAAGAAGAAAAGGGTGATAATTTATATGCATTGCCCAGTAAAACTTTTAAAAATTGTGTTTATCATGTTACAAGAACAAATAAGTGTTGACACTGAGATAGTTAATTTTAAAAGAGTGCTTTATTCTATCAGCATGACACATAAAATATCATCTTGCATTCTGCATTGGATAGATTTTCTATAACAATTAGATGAGCAGTTTCCAAAAACAAGCAGACTGTACAACCATGACAGAGAAATTCTAAGAAAAAGAACAACAGCAACAACTATGAATATAAGTTACCAACTGGAGAATGCTCTCTCAAAATAGCTCACAATAGCTGACACTATTTCCACTTATTACAAGGCTCATCTATAACTTTTTGGCCTTGAAGAAATTCTTTGTCTGACAGAGTAAACTGCCCACTGTCAAGACATTTTTCAGACATGAGTTCAGTGACATTTACCTTTTGTGCATGTACTCACTCACTACAGAAAACTGTAGAAGAAAATTCTGTTCTGGAACACCTCCATTTAGACTACCCTTCATAAATGTAAGACTTGAAATTTCATGTCCTTGAAAGTTTAGTGACTATTAGAACTCCAGTGCAAAGAAGCAAATGCTGTAAGTTGTTTCTCCAGCATGCAATATATTTAGAATATTTAGATAATGGGAGAAGTCCTCTGAAAGCTTTCTCATGTTTCATGTGGATTGTACTCATGATTATATTCATGATGTGGAATGAGATAATACATATAGAATGAGATATTAAAACTGGAATGATGGAATTCTTGTGTGTCCAATATTTGATAGACAAGGATACTAGATATGATTCATCAGTTCATGGAAGGTTATAAAATGATGAAGAGTGCAATAATTTTCTACAAGAGAAGTGCACAAAATATGTTAAAGATTATGTTAGTATTAAGTTCCTATCCATGAAATCTAGAACAGAATATTACTTAGCCATGTCAAGTCCAATATTTCTTGCTTTTGATCAATATGTCCTTGCAGAGACCAGGATGCAGTTGATACCAGAGCCAATTGCTACTATTGTAATTGGCAGAACTTTTTCAAGAGCTAAAGGACTATGTGCTATAACTACAAGGAGGAGGCTTCTACTTCTTGGACAAGTACGGGATATTGTGTAGATGCCTATAATAGCTGAGTGTTACCCCCTTCTCTATTTCCTTGTCTCTAAACTGTCTATATAAGATGGCTTATCTGTGTATCTGAAGTCATGTGCTGGACCAGGTTATCTAGACTTTTAGTAAAGTTATTGGAAACTTTGCAATCTGCATTCTGATTAAGTAGAGAAATGAACTTGATATCAGCCTTGAAAGCCATATTTTACTTGGAAGCTTCGAAACTGCCACATTAATACATGGGAATTTGGGAAGGGGGATTTAGTAGAGAGGTGGAAAATTAGACTCAGCAACAGTCTTCTCAGAAAGTCAAGGACATGTTACTCTGCACCTGGAGAGGAGTGTCTGGAGGAATGTATCCAATTGGGACGATGGTTTGATTAGACCATGTGATGGATTAGTGCAGGGGATGGGTATTTGAATTTCTTTTGGGAGGGAAAACCCAGAACTCTCAGATTTGGGTTTTCCCAGATGTGTCAATATGACAACTTTAATAAAATGGAACTTTGAGAAAATGCTTGTCTCTGAGTTTATTGGGTTGGAGTTTGTTGGTTCGAACACTGACACTTGAATTTTGACACTTCAGTGGCTGAGGAAACTAAAGTAATTTTCTCCAACAGCTTCCACTGAATTTTGTTTTACTAGATCTTCTCCCCTCTCCCCTTCAAGAAAGAATGCAAAATTAAAACTGTGTATTCATTTTATAAACTGAAAAGATTGGAACTTCAAACAGACTGCTCAGAATGGAAAGCTGGTAGCTATAGTTTCAATGCAAAAAGGTGCTTCTGAGATGTAACAGTTACCAAGCCATTAATAGTGTCAAGGTAACATCCATGTACATTTTGATATGCATGATTTCCAGTTAACACCTGGGGTTAAGGCAGAATCTACGTGATACTGACAGAAAGAATGTTCCCAGAGAGCTGATATGAATATGACAAAGAAAAGTGTTGTTTATTTACAATTAATTAATGAGCCACTTGCACAGTATCTCCCATGTGCACTTAGACATGCATGGCTTAATCTTGAGGGAAACATATGCTTTTAGCAGAGTCAACCAAGGGCTTGGGGAAGATTGTTCCCAGATATTGCATTATTCCAGAATGCAGATTTTTACAAAAAGAGAAATTACAATTTAAACACTGTGTCAGATGCAGATAGATTTAGCTCACACTCAATATTGGAATGTACATTTTTGTTCTAATGTAAGTGGAGATTTCTACCAGTAGCAATCCTGCTTTTAGACTTGTGCCATTCTGGTTAGAAGGACCCAAGAAACCATATTGAATTTCATTGTCCATAGTATTAGACTGGACAACTCTTTGACTTGGGTGGTATAAGGCTCCTACCTTGAGCAGGTTGTTGGACTAGAAAAACGTCAACATCCTTCTAGCCTTATGATTCTGTTCCATTCTCTAATTACATGACTTGTTTTTTTTTTTAGATTTATCCTTTTAGAATTGGAAAGAGCCCAACAAGAGTCCACTTTTTCAAGTCAAGATAATAAATTACCTATAAACCATGACCCACAAGTACCTCAGAACATATTTTCTGCAAATATTCATGCTATGTTTCTCTTATTTCATGTTAATAAATGTTAATAAATATACTGTATATCTTCCAATTGAAAAAATGCCTTGGAGTCCCCCTCAAAATAAATAATTATGACCTCATTATAGATCAATTTTCTCCTGTCTGTCTGACAGATTTTCCAAGATTATTATTCTAAAAATTTTAGACAAGTAGAGATTGACTGCCATTTTGGAAAGATAGCAGATTGAAAAAACTATTTTATTTCAGAGTAAGTCTAACCAAATTCTACAAGACATACTTCCAGAAAAGTCTGCAGACATATAGTCCATAGTTTGCATGTGTGTGCTGTCCACATACACACCAATTTGTCTGATAGAAATTTGGAATCATCTTGCTGTGTACAATATTGGTTCCAAATTAAAATGCTGCTTAAGAGAGGTAAACTCCTCAACAGAGATTAGTGCAAATGGTTTATTAATAGACTATTCAATTCATGGAAAATGTAAGCTACAGTGGTCCATACCAGGTCAAAGATGTCACAAAATGTTATTATTGAGCTGCAATAATTGATAAGCCTGAAGAAAAAATGTCAAAGCTAAAGACATAGTTAAGAATGAAAAACTCCCAGCTCAAATTGTCATTTTATTGCTCTTTTGTGTAGACATTGTATCCTGAAGTCCATCCTTTCATTCACTGATTTTGGAAAAGGTGACATGTAAATGAAAAGACTTTGCAGCTGAGATTGGGTGCACATTTGACAAGTCATAATGGAATTGTTTGCAAAGTTTTATTGAAATCCCGGCTTTCATTTATCTTTGTTAGCACAAGCTACAGAAAACTGTGATAGAGTATTTTGTATACTTTAAACTAAATACAACCAATTTAACCAGGAAGCACAGAGAGTATAGCATATTTTATTCTAATAGAAAATAATTACTTGTGGAGGTTTTTTATTATGCTTCAGAACTTTGGGAAAGTAAGAACAATTTGTTTGGACTCGTCCTTTTTTTAAAAGGTAGAAATCAATGTAAGAAGCTTTTGCTGCAATTTGGCATTTTTTTCTATTGGCACCCTTTATTATTAATTAATTTACCCCCTACCCTGCCCAAGATATAAACATGAGATTGGATGCAAAGGGCTACATTTTGGGGGTAGTTAGTTCCCTAATGAACAGCATGTAGTTTCATCGTTTTTAATTATTATCATTATTACTGCCTTGGATGAAGGGATTTTTTTCTTGTGAAGGTAGCATATACTGAGGGAAAAGATTCACTTCATGGAAAATGAAATCCCCCTACCAGATATGAATATACGCATTCACATAAACACAAGATGAAATTAGATAAACAATTATCATGCGTGCTACTGGGATTGTTTTACCCCAACAGCTTCTTTTACATAGGATAGGATTTTCTCTGTAAATGCAGTCAGGTAATCAGAACTTAACCATTCCTTACACCCCTTCCACTATTATTTTTTTAAAATAAGAATGCATAAACTTTGCATGAAAACCGTAACCTATAAGTTGTTTGCTTAGCAAGAACAGAACTAGTGCAATATTGTAATTAAGATGTTGGGCTGGTACTGAGGCAATTCAGCTGCTTCCTCACCTATAAAAACTTAGTGAAATGTTTCATTCCAGGGCAGTTACTTTCAGCCCAACCTACTCCACATAGGCCTATTGCTTTTGAGGAAAAAGGAAAGAGGAGCCCTGCTTTTCCCAAGTTGAGACCTGAAATGAAAGACAGGGTATACATTACATTCTCTTGTATTTTCATTCTTATAAAACTCACAAATTTATCATTTGCTTTCATTTCTTCTTTAATAATTCTCACTCAGTATGTTCAAGCTGCATTGGATTCCCTGGATATAAATAATTTTAGGTAGGCAGTTTAGCCCTTTGCAGCAAAAACAAGGCAATCCACAGAGATCCAGAAAGTGTGTGCTGTTCAGTGGGTAATGGCAAAAAAGAGTTGAAGTCCACCCACCTTGAAGTTGCCAAGGTTGAGAAACATAGTTATATATAATTTGAAACTTCAAACCCCTTTAAAGCCTTAGGGAAGAAGAATCACTGCCATTAGATTTCCCAAACATATTGCTTAATTCTATATGTAATCTCATTCAAAGCAATGAGTCAATGAATGTATAATGAAAAACTACCCCTATTTTAAATCAGCATTTAATCATTTGAAGGTTGCCTGGGAAGGAATACGACATCATCTATCTCCAGTCTGCAACACGGTCCTTTCAACAGTTCCAAGAAGGCTCCCTACCCATTTGCACTATTCAGGTGATGCTGATGACACAGATAAACCTCCAAGAAGCCTCAATAAGTCTCTAAAAGAATGCAAATGACCAGTTGTTTGTAAGGAGTATAAATTCTTCCATTCCCCACCATCCACTAGAGCTGAAGAAGCTTCATGGATGAGAAGCAAAATGTCTTCAAAGAAAAACAAGAAAGTACACTTGAAAAAGCACCTTTAGGACAACTATGATTTGGATGACTGGGAATCTCTACAGACATCGTACTTATTGAATTTTGAAATTCTGAAACAGCTCAACTAACATAATTTATATATACTGAAGTAGAATGCATATCATTTTTAATATAACTCATTAGGATTTAAATATTGAATAGATACCATATACACTCTACAAATTTTGTTAGAAGAAAAGATGTCTCCTGCCTATGATCTAGTGTTAAAACTTATAAATTGTTTGTAAACTGCTTAGAGTTACTTTGGCGAGATAGGCAGCATAGAAATGTAATAAATAAATAAATAAATTTTGACACATTTATACGCAAATATCATTCTGTATCTGTTATCTTCTTTAAATTCAGATGAATAATAAAATATAAGTAGGATTGCCATCTAGTAGAAAAAAACTGAAAAAGAACATGCCTCTAATTTTCTTTTTGATCTTCTGCATTGATATCAAACTTACAAATGAGATCTGTGATGTGTCTGTTTTTCTTTTTTAATAATTATAAGCTTGCTTTAACTTTATTTTTTTTACAAATTCTACATTTATAGGTAATGCTGTATGAACATTGTTATAAATTTTTATGTACCATTCTTCTGATATGTCTATTTTCATATGCACTTTTATATATATATTTTGTACAGTATATACTTTTAATAATGCATAGAAGACTTGTACTAATATACATGTTTGTGTGTCTTTAATGCACATTTTTGAATGTATGTATTTATTCAATACATATGACCACCCATCTCACCATGGATACTACAACATCTAAATTCAATCCTAAATTCATTGCATGAATTCTGAATAATATCATTAAACTCTAAGTTATTAATATTAGTGTTCATTATACTTCTCTTATCAGCTTTAAAGGAATAAATTGGATTAACTCATGCAAAAAAGATGAATTTTGGGGGTGGGAGGCAGGCAGAAAAGCTAAGACTAGTTTCTTTTGTTGTCCTCAGCTCTTGCTGGTCCTTCTATATTTTTTCTTTCAAATAATGATATTATTTACTGGGCTTTACCTTTACTACCTGGGATCTCTGTCTTCATCCTCTCTCAGCAGCTAAATTAACTCTATTCCAAAGTTATTATCCATAAATGCACTTTTAATAAAGCTAATCAATGGTTCTTTGTGACCATGTTGCCCAAGATCTTGAGCAGTTCAAGGCAAATTAATAGAAGTAGTGCTTCCCCATACTATTCACCATTGCAAAATAATAAGTCTTTTTTTTTCTCACTAACATTTAGCATCTTATTTATTATAGACTAAAGGCATCATATGCCTGGAAGAGATTTCAGAAATCCTCTAGTCCAACCCCCTGGTCAAGGTAGAATACCATCCCAGATAAATGGTTTTGAAAATCCCAGTGATGGAGCACCCACAATCCCAGTAGGCAAGCTACTCCATTGCTTAATTGCTCTCACTATCAGTAAATTTCCCCTCACTTCTAGGTTATATCTCCTTTTTGACAAGCTTCCATGCATCACTTCTTGTCTTGGCCTCTAGTATCCTAGATAGTAGGTCAATCCCCTCTTCTTTGTGACAGCCTCTTAAATACTGCAAGATAGTTATCATGTCCTTCCTGATTCTTCTCTTCCCTAAGTAGATGTACCTAGGCCCCTCAACTGTTCATCATGCAATTTAGCCAGACTCTCTATAACCTTTGCTTTGCTCTTCTCTGCACACTTTCCATTTTCTATTTTTCTCTTTCTATTATGTTTTCATTTAGAAGGCATATGTTCTTATTCAGAAGGAATGTCCAGCAAACACAGGTTTTCAAAGATCAATCTAATATTTATCTAATATTGATTTGTGATGCAATGGTTAAGATTCTGGACTAGCACAATCTCCCAGCACAGCAGAACAGATGATGGTCGAAAAAAGGAAAAATAGCAATTTTAGCAGGCAAGTAAGGAATGAGTGGGTGGGAGCATTTCTGTGGGCCATGTGTGCAGTGCAGCCTTGTGTTTCTGTGCAGCCTGGATTAATTGCTTTGGGAGGGTGCTCTGGGCATGAGATTTCTCAAGGCCCACCAAAATTTTCTCAAGGCCCACCAGTGGCCCACAGCCCACTGGTTGGCGACCGCTGGTTTAGGAGACTCATCAATCACCACCTTCTTGTACTAGACCAGGGGTGTCAAACTCAAGGCCCATGGGTCAGATCCAGCTCACAGGATGCTTAGACCTGGCCCATGGAGCCTCCCTGGAAACAGCAAAGGATCAGGCCCACGGTGCCTCTGCCAGCAAAAACAGAGCTCCATTTTCACTGGCAGAGGGTTGCAGGAGGCTGGCGTAGCAGAAAACAAAGCTTGGGAGTCTGTTTTCACATGCAGAGCATTGCAAGAGGTCAGCACAGCCAAAAATGGATCTCAAGAGCCCATTTTCACTGGCTGAGTGCTCAGGCCACCACAGGCACCTCTGCACAAGCTGGCCATGCCTGACCAAGCCCACCCTAGCCTCCCAAGATCAAACATAACCCTGATGCAACCCTCAATGAAATTAAGTTTGATACCTCTGTACTAGACCAAAAGTATGTACAAATGGTATTTATCTGAAGGTTGTACTTCCATTTGGGTATCTGGAATAATTGTACTTCTACTGCTGTGAGATAGAATGGACTGAATTAAAAATCTTGCCACCCATTGTTCTTAATGTGAAATACCTTGCTGTTCCTGAAGACTAAACTTCTTGGAGGATCATGCTGTTATTTGTATATGAAATAATATTGCATTGGAGATATGGAGATTTTTTTTAAAAAAATCTCATTGCTGCAGGAAGATAAGCAGTCCATCTTGATTTGATGTCACTGATTTCATGCTAAATTCAATCTGCTTTTTTCAGCTTTTATTCATTCATAATCATAAAAAAATGTATACCATTCTAGAACATCTATTATGTTTCCCTTTAACTGACTTATATATCATTCACTCCCAAGCAGCTCCAGGCAACTTGCAATAGGCATTTCTTAATGTATTTGTTTATTCAAGTGCCATTCACTTATATATTGCCCATCTCACAATATTGTCAGCACAAATTAAATAAATTTACAAATTAAAATGATCCAACCCACTAGCATCAAAACTCAGAAAAACCTGAAAGAAGCAAAACATAGGTTTCCTTCCCTCTCCTAGATTATTATAAAGAAGGTGCCTATAACAATCATGGCATAGTATTTCATATGAAAAACTAGAATCATTTAATATAAACATGTTGGTGATGAGATCTTCCAAACACACTGTAGGCACACACTGTTGGATCTAAACCACTTACAATTTGATATCTCTTACTCAATATTTGGAATTGAGCCCAAGAAGTGTATCATAGTTTATTTGCTGAGCTCTGGATCAATAGCACTTTCTGGATTCTTTTTAAGGACTATCCCATGAAGTCTTCATTTTAATAATCCAACCTTGCGGTTGCCAGCCTGTTTCACCAATAGCAGGTCTTGGTTATCAGAAACTTATTTTTATCTAAAGTCAATAAATGCCCCACCCTTTGCTATTAATGTCACATGATGATTCAGCTTCAATTATGGGTCTTGGAGGAACTTCTGAAGAGAAAACCATCAATAAGACTGAAATAAAATACCAACCACCACTATACCAATTTAAAAGATGTAGCACTTTGACTAATTGTTTGAAGAAAATTTCTATGGATGCCCAACTCAACCTCAGTGACTCTGGGTGGTTTACAAACTTTTCAGATTAAAAAAAAAATATTAGAAAAGATAAGCTTTTCATAATTATAGCTCACATCATCAAATCTATAGAATAGGAGAGGAAGGGGAGAGGAAGAGAATGAAAGTAAGGAAGTGGGGGACTGATAGGTAGATTCAGGAGAACTGCCATAGACTGCTGTCATACTATATAATCTGGAATATGTAATCCAACACACCTGGTTATTGAGGAACATAATGCTACATTGTACTAATATCCCTTCTTTTTTCTATTATTATTATTATTATTATTATTATTATTATTATTATTATTATTATTATTATTATTATTATTATTATTATTATTATTATTAAAGTTTGCACTGTTAGGGACTAAATCATAGTCCTTTAACTAGTTTTTTTATATCATGTGTACTTCTGCTTTTCATCTGATTCCATAACATTTATAACTACAAAGCAAGAATATCTATACAGCTCACTGAAAAGCAATACTTTAGAAAAAGATAATCCTTCTCTCTGCTACTATTGCCCAAGCATTGGATGATGCTAGAAGTTATGGTAAGAGCTTTAGAAACTTTGGATGACCTTTATGTATCATATTTATAAGAATTATTCAATTGTTCATTAATAGTTTTAGTAATTATTATACGAACTTTAGGTGATTTGATAGATTTGCATTAAAATTGATATTAACTTTATTTTGTACTATCCTTGTATGTAAGACTTTCTGAATATTATATTTGATTTTATTCATCAGTTATATTTTATGGAATTTTGTTGTTTGATCAAGTTGCACTGTGCCTAGATAATTTATTTTATGAGTTATTTAATAAATGGAACAAATGTTTAATTAATATATAATTCAATGCTTGGTCAGAAAAAAGAATAGTACATAGTCATAAACTATCATAAATATAAATATTGTTCTTGACTTATGTGCCCTATATATAGATGAACAGTGTAAATCTCCATATTACAAATTAAAACCGGCTATTCTAAAAGGTGGCATATATTGATACATCAGTGAATAAACTTTATTTAAATCTCTTGAATAAGGAAGGGGAAAAATATCCATGGCTCTAAATGGGGAAGAGACAAATCTATACAATCTGTCTGACCTGATAGTATTTTTCATTGATGTTCATATTATATCTTTTTCTCAACATAAACAGTAACAGGTCCTTGTGCCTACTTTATTATTCCAGAGTTTTTAGTGATAGCTGACATTGTATTACAGTACTGCTATGAGATAGCCACATATCCTGTGATTGTGATTGTCCAGGAAATTGAGGCCATTATCAAGGTCAAGAGTGAGTGAAAGACTGTTTCAGATCCTCATAAATTCAGGTAGTCCAGAAGAATACTAAATCTTAAGTATATCTCTGGTAGCTCTTGATAAAGGGCAAGAAGCTATGCTGAAGGCACATGTGCTAAACTATAACTCACATTATGAGCAATCAAGTATTTTTTTCACACATGTTTTTATATAACAGTCATCTTTAACTTTTTATCCTGCAGATCTGTTGGGACTCTTAGTATTTTCTACCAGTCTGGCATAACATTTCAGTTTGGTAGTAATAAGGAAAACTGATGCTAATATTAATATCTTTTTAAATTCATATCAGTAAATTCAGAATTCATAACTCTTCAATATTTGTATGAAATTGTCAAATAGCAGTGAGCTTTCATGTTGAATGAGCAAAATCAAGTTTTCTGGTTCAGAAAATCCAATGTCATGTAACTTTCAGGTAACTAAGGACTGACTGGGTCTTGTGTCTGAATATGGCAAACTGATCTCTGATATGCCCATGTCATGGAAGTCCATGTCATAGTTAGTGTTTGATTATTCACCAAGGTAGATTTCTGACATTTCAAGAGAATGGATTCCTTATTGACCTGTCCTCAAGGTCTTCCAAAACAGACCAATCAGAAGTCTGCAAAACTCCCTATGTACCAGCTTTCTTGAACTATGTGTCAAGGACCAGTTGGACATCAGTTTGCAAAATTCAAATGAAGGGTTCAGACAGTTACTATAGACCACCCAGCCTGAAAACTTATAATTTCTTGATTTACACTGGCGTACACTGATGGAATACTGTATTTAGAACAACACTGATTGTGAAAGCCTACAATTTGGTACTTAGAATGTAGTACAATTCAGTACTACAGAGTTTGGAAAGGCTTATATAATTCAATCCAACAACCAAAGACCCCTAGGTGGCTGTGAATGTCCACAATGCCTAAGGCCATTTGACCTATAGCAGATACAAATATTGAATTTGTAAAATTAAGATTCTGTCTGTATATACCAGCTACCATCTTACCCCTGCATAGAAATACAAAACCATCTCTCTCTCTCTCTCTCTCTCTCTCACTCACACACACACACACACCCCTCTACCTATCTCCTTTACAGCAGAAATCACAAATAAAAATAATTTCTGTTTATCGGATTCCAAAAAGCGTTAAAATTTACCCCATAAAAAACTCCTCAGGAGCAACTGCTAATCTTTCCAGAGGTATCCAGTTTTCAGGCATCCTGAAAACAGAGAATATTATAGATATTTACATTCCTACCCATTCCTTTGCTCAACAGCTTCTTCTTTTCTTCTCAGACCATGTAAGGCAACTTCCTTAATTCAGTGGTAATTATTTGGGGGGAGAAAAACCTTGCTGTCTCATCCAACAGACATAACAGATTTATATACTTATTTTGGAAATTAATCCTAAATTCTTTATCTGACATGCTGATATACTGTACTAAAATCTTAATGCTGCTGGATTTATGATTGTCAGAGGAAAATATAATTACCACCAGGTTGTCCAGACCATTCATACAATAATATACAACACGAGTGTCATTCAAGTAGGTAGGAAATTTATACTTTTCTTATGTTTAAAGTGGCTTTTACTAAGTTATTTGTTCAAATCTGCTCAGATCTTTAAGTTTTATGCTCTGAATTTTAGGAGTAAATGTCCTGTTGAACTCAATTGCAGTTGTGAATGTTCAGCATTTTCTGAATTCAAATCCCACCATGTCAGGTAAGCACTGAAGAAATAATGAATGCCCAGACCTATCAATTTCATTTAAGAATTCAGAGTTACAACCTAGTTTTCTAAGAGGTTGTTCACTTTTTTAATGTAGGTGGTTATCTTTCCTTTATTTAAAAGCCCATTTCCATTCTTTACTCAAATTTGCACAACAATTCTTTATGTAAATGTCATTGTTTACTGAAGAACTAAAGCAGCATGACTCAAATTATCAATGAAAAGAGTAAATATTGAATATATGCAATATCTAAGAAAAACGTTCATTTGGATCAAAGGTCTGGCTGGCTGCTATATGTGCCAGCAAGTTGGTTTGATTCTTAGCAATCACTAAGAGTATAACCCTTCTCATTTTCCATTGGCAAACTATTACTAATAAAATTCAATTCTTCCATCTTGCTGCTAGTCACCTTCTTCTCTTTCCTACTATTTTAGATTTCCATAGAACAGTTTCAATATCAAAGATCTCCTCCCATCCTTCCTTACACGCATCTCTTCCCACTTATGACTGTAATCTTGTTGCTTGTATCCTAATGATTTTTATTGGCTGTTTCCTAGTATAATTTGATTGCTGATTGTACCCTATTACTATTGTAATAGCCGAACTGGCGGTGGAGACACCCAGATTGTTAGTTCCAAGAGATCTTGGCCTCCATGATGGCCTTGGACCTGACCCAATTAGTTTCTGGACCCACTCACGTGGGGGGACACACGCTGGATCTGATTTTCGTCTCTGGACAGTGGTTGAATGATCGGTTAGGGGATATAGTCGTTAAACCTTTGTCATGGTCCGATCATTCTCTCCTTAGACTGGACTTCTGTACCGCCAATCCACACTGCAGGGAGGTGGAGCTGAGGAGATGGTTCCACCCCAGACGCCTAATGGACCCTGAATGGTTCCAGACGGAGCTTGGGCCATTACCTGAAACTCTGGCTCATAACTTGGCCACAGACTTGGTAGCCGCCTGGGACAGGTTGGCTGCCGAGGCTCTGGACCGAGTTGTGCCTTTGCGACCTCTGACCCGGCAGAGATCTCGCTCGGCTCCGTGGTTTATGGAGGAGCTGAGGCAGATGAAATGCCGGAAAAGAGGTCTGGAGGGCGTCTGGAAGGCCAGTCGTGCTGAGTCTGACCGAACACAGGTTAGGTCCTATATTAGGACCTACCTAGTGGCGATAGAGGCAGCGAAGCGTTCTCACTTCTCCGCCCTTATTGCATCAGAAGAAAATCGACCCGCCGCCCTGTTTAGAGTGACCCATTCCTTGATTGGGCCGGGAGCGAGGGATGATCTCCTGCAGGGAAGAGCGGAGAAGTTTTCACGATTTCTGCACGATAAAATCGCTCAGATTCGGGCCGGATTGGACTCTAGTTGGGAGATCCCGGGGGAGGTGACCGCGGCGAGTCTTGAGACGGTTATCTGGGATGAGTTCGACCCTGTGACCGCCGAGGGTATGGATAGATTGCTGGGGCGGCTGAATGACACCACATGTTTGTTGGACCCTTGCCCCTCCTGGTTGGTCTCTACCTCCAGAGAGGTGACGTGGAGTTGGCTCCAGGGAATTGTTAACACTTCTTTGATGGAGGACTCACTGCCTACCTCCTTGAAAACGGCGGTGGTGCGACCCCTCCTCAAGAAGCCCTCCCTGGATCCAACTCTTTTGAACAACTATCGTCCTGTCTCCAACCTTCCCTTCGTGGCGAAAGTTGTAGAGAGTGTGGTGGCAGGTCAGCTTCCCCAGTACCTGGATGAAGATACATACCTGGATCCCTTCCAATCGGGCTTCAGGCCTGGACATAGTACCGAAACGGCATTGGTCGTGTTGGTTGATGATCTCTGGAGGGCCCGTGACAGGGGTTATTCCTCTGTCCTATCAGTGGCTTTCGATACTATCGACCATAGTATCCTATTGCAGTGATTGGAGTAGTTGGGGGTTGGCGGCACCTTCCTCTCCAACCGTCTGCAATTTGTGTTGGAAGGGGGGAGAGATCCACCTCTAGGCCCCTCGATTGTGGGGTGCCTCAGGGGTCGGTCCTCTCTCCTCTCCTGTTCAACATTTATGTGAAGCCGCTGGGGGAGATCATCCGTGGCTTTGGGGTGAGATGTCATCTGTACGCTGATGATACCCAGCTGTACATCTCCACCCCAAGCCACCCCAACGATGCCGTGGAGGTCATGTCCCGGTGCCTGGAGGCCGTGCGGAACTGGATGGGCAGGAACAGGCTCCCACTCAACCCTTCCAAGACTGAGTGGCTGTGGTTTCCGGCGTCCCGATATAGCCAGATAGTTCCATCGCTGGCTATTGGAGGTGAGATTCTGCCCCCTGCAGAGAGGGCTCGCAATCTGGGTGTCCTCCTGGATGTACGGCTGTCTTTGGAAGACCATATTACGGCCGTCTCCAGGGGGGTGTTTCATCAGGTTCGCCTGATTTGACAGATGCGGCCCTTTCTGGATCGGGATGCCTTACGGACAGTCACTCATGCCCTGGTCACCTCCCGACTGGACTATTGTAACGCCCTCTACATGGGGCTCCCGAATGCGAGCATCTGGAGGCTTCAACTGGTACAGAATGCGGCCGCGTGGGTGGTTATGGGGGCGTCAAGATTCACGCATGTGCCGCCCCTCCTGCGCGAGCTGCATTGGTTGCCAGTGGCCTCTTGGGTGCGTTTTAAAATTTTGGTGTTAACCTTTAAAGCGCTCCATGGCATCGGACCAGGATATTTACAAGACCGCATTCTGCCATTTTCCTCCCACCGTCCGGTGCGCTCCCACAGGGAGGGTCTCTTGCGGGTCCCATCGGCATCTATGTGCTGGCTGGTGACCCCGAGGAATAGGGCCTTCTCTGTGGGGGCGTCTGCCCTCTGGAATGGGTTTCCCCCGGAGTTACGGACAGCCACGGACCTGGGGACCTTCAGGCGTGCTTTGAAAACCTGGCTTTTTGACCAGGCCGGCTTGGGCTGATTTTAGTTTTGGAGTGTTTTGTTTTTATTAAATTTTAGGGTTTTAGAGTATGGTTTTAAATTTGTTTACAGCCAGGGTTGGGTTTAATTTAGTTTTATTGTTCCACATATTTATTGTTTTAACTCTACGGCTGTGCACCGCTCCGAGTCCTTCGGGAGAGGAGCGGTATATAAATAAATATTTATTATTATTATTATTATTATTATTATTATTATTATTATTATTATTATTATTATTATTATTATTATGTGTTGTAGCTGATGATTCTTGACCTTGATGAATGTATCTTTTCTTTTATGTACACTGAGAGCATTTGCACCAAGACAAATTCCTTGTGTGTCCAATCACACTATTCTATTCTATTCTATTCTATTCTATTCTATTCTATTCTATTCTATTCTATTCTATTCTATTCTATTATTTACATTCTATGAGAGTGACATAAATAGTGGCATAAACTGATGTAAAATCATAAATAAAATATATTAAAATCTAATTCATAAATATGTAATACCACATATTTGGCTCCAACATTTCCATATTAATCAGGTCCCAGAGACCTGAGACCTTCTGGAGCACTAAACTTTTACAGGATTCTGGAAACTCATGAATATGGAGATTACTGGTTTCAGGAGGAAAATTGTCCCATTGGAGAGCTATCAGTGCTTTTGTGTGTGTGACAGATAGGGTGGGAAATGTCCTTTTGGAATGTGCTCTTTTGATTTTAGTAGTTACCCCAGCCTTTTGGAACAGCTTCCCACCTGAGACCAGATGTTCCCTTAGCCAAGATGATTATACTGTCAAGTATTGGACTAGAATGGCGATTGAGATGTGAGAAGGCTTGGTCTAGCACCTGGATAAAAGGTTATCTTTGTTTTTAACTGTTTCATAGATTGTTATGGGCCACCTAAAGTCACTGTATGAGATAGGCAGCCTGTAGATAAATGTAGTCCTGTAGATAAATAAATCAATCCTATAAATAAAGTGGGGATTTTCAGTAGGCATTTTTTTTACTTTGTTAAGGTTGGGAATCTTAGTTTGATAGTAAAATTTGTAGATACCTAGTTCCTGAGCTACATAAATGATAACAGATCTGGAATTGCCCTTGGAAGAACACCATTAACCAGTTTGACTTCAACATCAAAGGTATTCTCTGGCAATACTAAAGTAACCTAATAAGCACGTGAGCTGTTGTATTTTGAGCAAGGTGAATTTTCAAACTAGTCTTTAAGAACAAGTCCCAAGTAAAATTAATTACAATAACTCTGTCAGAAGATGGCAAGGGCCTGAGTGGACACCTTTCAGTGCCTCCTGTTTTAGTTAAGGCTACAGTTGATGTTCCAGCTGGAATGGGGCAAAAGCACTCCTTTAAGAACCAGAATCAGTTCATCCTCAGCATCAGTTAGACTTCTGAATAAATAGCCCCTACATTTTTCTTGGCAAACCCTAACCCTGAAACTATTTCTCCCCATCCAGATTCTCCAGATATTGGGTCAGAGCTTCTACTGAGTGCCCATTCAGCCCACATTAGAGATATAAAGTTAGAAATCATATACATTTGACAATAACTCATTTTGAACATGTAGATGACCTTTCAGAACATTTCATATAGATGTTAAATAGGATGCCACTTCCCATCTTTTTCATAATTCACTTTTTAGGGTAAAACACATTACTGAGTTACTGATAATTATTTGTCATATTTCAATCAAAGCACATTTTCAGGACACCACTAAAAATGTATTTATGAATTCTGCAGTCATAGAAAATGAACATTAAAAAGTTTAAGAATAGCAAACAACTATTCATATTGTGTCATCCTCGTCCTCCCCTCTGCCATATGAAAGTAAATAACTGAATAAATAAATAAATAAACAAATAAATAAATAAATAAAGCTGAATAAATACAATTTTATTCTCAAACCTGCACATCAAAGTGGCTTAAGGGAAATACTTTTCACCTACCATCATTCAAAGTATTCCGGTACCTTAAATGATATTGCTTGTTGACAATCTACAGATGCAATAAATGTGGAAGGACCACAAAACTGGGTTCATAAACATGTTTTGTTATATTGATTCTTCAAAATAGCAGAATAACAGAGTTGGGAGGGACTGTGTAGATCTTCTAGTCCAACCCCCTACTCAGGCAGGAAACCCTATCTCATTTGGACAAATGGTTGTCCAATCTGTTCCTAAAAACCTCTTCAGTGTTGGAGTGCTCACAACTTCTGGAGACAAGTGAACTGCTTACTTCTAAATTGGTTCTCTCCTTGATTAGTTTCCATTAATTGCTTCATCTCCTGCCTTTAGGTACTTTGGAGAATAGGTTGGCTTCCTCTTCTTTGTGGCAGCTCCTTCATCCTCTACCATCAGTATTCTAGGCATCTCTTCTGGTACTTCACTCTCTGGAGTTGCTACATAAAATGTAGAGCACTCTCTGATTAGAAAGAGCTACTCAAACAATGGGGTCCTTAGTATCTGATTATGTTTCTAATGAAATGTCTGCAAGAAAACCAACAAGCTCACCAAGTACCCCACAGTTCAACCCTGAGCTACAAATATTCTCTTCTACCAGTACTCAGACAATCTCATCCATTACTCTTGTCCTTTGTATATTCCAGAGGTGTTCTGAGTGCAACTGGAACTGCCTGCTAGATTGCTTTGGAAGTCCCCATATGTTCACAGAAAGCAATTGATTCCATAAGGCATCTCTGGTGGATCTTGCTAATTGACTTTTCACATCTTTTCATTCCAGAGAAAAATTACCCCTACCTTCTCTTTAACACCCAGTCAAGGAATGTAACTATCACCAGACCTCCATGATCTAATAATCTAGAAGTCTGGCTTTAGAAAGGAATGAGACTATTGAGTTGGTAACTAAAGAATATCTGGTATAAATAAAGTGCTATCCTACTGCTTTTACTTAACTGTCATTTCTTTTTGGAAGCCTTGGAATAAAGGACTTATATTCTGCTATCAGTAGCTGGAGGAATTCTTTATTGTGTTTATTGTCCCTTTCTGGTATTGCTTCTTAAGGAAGCGGTTTTTGGTGGGGAGAAAGTATTGCAAAAGAGTACAATTGTGACTGCTTGGAGAGTAATAATGTTATTTAATACAGGTAAATATATTTTCTCTGTAGCCTAGGCAAAATAGCCTTTCTTCCTTACCTCAGGTTTATCTCCAAAATGCAGGTTCAAATTATTTTGTTCTAATTTCTTGTCCTTTTCCTGGGGTAACTGAAAAAGAAGAGATCCAGGTAGGTGATTTAGCAACTTTTGAAGAAGACTGATTCAATAAGCTCAAGGCAACTTGTGGAAAAGGAGGTTAGCAAACTTCTAATTCTAAGCAAGGGTATAGTTAATGAAAAAAGCCATGTTAAAATTTTACTTTGCTTTAATTTTACAAGAAGTGATCTTGTTAAAACTTAGGGACTGCTTCTCTGATTAGTATTTTTTTTTACCTCTTCATACCTTCATTATATTTTTGAAGCACACAATCAATCAGCTAACCATGATAAACAAAAGCAGATAGGAGAAGATGAAGTTTGAAAGAAGATAATGCAGGTCACTTCTTGGATTGGAAAAATGGGAACAAAATCAACAAAAGAAAATAATCCATGAAAAAAAACTACCAGTATCTCATGTTTAAAGAAATACAATAAAATGAAGGAGAGGTAAAAGGAATGTCCAAAGGTAGAATGACCAGTTCAAAAGTTGATGTTTTTCCCAGTCATTTCTCTTCCACTCACCTGACTTTGGAGAGGTCAACATAATATAAAGGAAGATTTTTTTAACTCTGAAAATTTTTTGCAACAGGTTGTGAGAGTTTAATTTAGAAAGGAAATCATTCTTTTTTAGAAGGACTATTAGACTCTCTCTCATGCCCAACTTCCTTCCTTCCTTCCCATTTTTTTCTCCTTTGTCCTGAGATTAGGATAATCTAGATAATAAATATCTAGTAAGCCTTGAGTAAAGAAACAATGTAATGTAAAACTTGACCTGATTCTTAAGCCTTATGCATACAATTTACTTAAATAGTGGGTTATTTTATAATGGGTATAATCTGGATATTTATGGCATGATTATGCCTGATGGAATTGAGTGCGTGACTGCATGAGAGACAAAATTATTGCATATCTTGCAGAAACATTACTGGAGCTAAATGTAGAAAATTCAAAGGGTTATTTCTAAAGTATAGGTTAGCCTCAAACCTCTGGTAAATGTAGGATATTTGGAAGAGACTCTTAGACATCAGGGTTAACTGATAGACCCACATCACTACAGGTTTAGTTCACAAATTTACAATACATTCAGGATAACTGGATATCAGGATCAACTGATGGATCTATATATTTAAACGAGAAAGAAAGTGTGCAGATGCACTCACACCCCATGTTCACACAGCAATTCTTGTTTGAACTAAATGCCTATAGTCAGTCCTAAGTACAACAGAAATCCAATGACTCTGGAATATAAATCAAGGGAATGAGTTAATGTGGTCCAATCTCTGTAAAATATCTGTAAAACTATCCCTGTAAAATCTCTAATACACAATATAGAAATATTTAAAATTAAAGTTATTGAAAAAGACAGTGTCTGGTCTCCATGTTACACAATGATAGCCATATGATTATTTATAAAAGTAGAAATGCTATTCTATGCTCATCCACTTATGATATGGCACCCTGATGAGAACCTGAAAGATGTTGCTGAAATGATGTAGAATGTCAATGCTCTGGAATTGATTTAGAATATTGCTGTTGCTTAAAAGAGACAGTTGACTATAAGCTAAGCAGACAAGTAGTATAGACTGGTGCAGGAGTAAGTACTTTATCACAAAAGACTTGGCTGAAGGACTCTTTACTGACAATAGGTGAGTGCAGAAATAGTTTTCTATATGTTCCTCAACTATGCCTTGGGGGTGGGTATTGAAAATGGTTTGAAAATATGAGAGAAGCCATACATTTCAACCCCATAGTCTTTCAAATCATGGTATGTTGATGCATTATACTCACTATGAAAGCCTGATACACAAATGGATAATTAGGAACCAAAAAGATTTTTCTTTGGGAAAGCAGCTTTGATGAAAGATTTGGTTCAGCTTTAGGGTCTCCCTCTAGAGACATATGAAGTGGAGCTGTGTAAAGTTCATTGCTCTAGAGGGCAGAAAGAAAATCTCAAGTCAAAATTTATGTCTTAAAGGCCAAGGACCTTCCTACTTCTCCAAAAGACATGAATTATAGTTGAAAATATCCCTTAGAAAAACAGTCAATTTCTTCCATTATGGAAAAAAAGAGGGTTGATGGAAACTTTAATGTCAGGCAGAGAAAATATAAATCCTCTTCACTTGGAGAAACCTTTAAATGGGAAGGGAAACCTATTTTTCATAGTTAGAAAATCCCAGCGCAGAAGAAATCCCAAAATCCTTTTATTAATACAGGTAGTTCTCAACTTACAACCACAATTAAGCATCAAAGGTATGCTATTAAATGAGTAATCTATTGAGTTTTGAGCCATTTTTATGGCTTTTCTTGCCATATTTGTTAAGTAAATCACTGCTTCTTAACAACTTAGTAATATGCTTGTTAAGTGAATCTGGCTTCCCCATTGACTTTGTTTGTCAGAATGTCACAAAAGGGACACTGGGACACTGCAACTGTTATAAATATGAGTCAGTTGCCAATCATCCATATTTTATTCACATGACTGTGGGGATGCTGCAACGATCATAAATATGAAAAGTGGTCATGTCATTTTTTTTCAGTCCTGTTGTAACTTCAAATGGTCACTGAATGAACTGTTGTAAGTCAGGGACCATCTGTAGTGGATATCTATAGCTAGAGAAGCAAAATAATCCTATATTACAACATATGAGGATTCACAGTCTTTACTAAGGGAGAAGAACAGCCTATACTTGAACAAGGTCCAGCCACAACTAGGCTCAGTCAATGAAGGTCTACAGTAGATAATTCCATCAGACCCTATGCTCCTAGAAGATTAAAAATTTAGTTGAGGTTCTCATAAATGTAACTTGACTGAAAGGAAATTCTTAGCAGAAATGTAGCAGGTAGATTTTATTCTGTTTTAGCTCATAAGATAGGGAGATAAACTTTACTGACTAAATCACCTGAGAAGGCAATTATCCAGTTATTATCCCAAAGGTGTTTTTTTTTTTCAAGAGGCAACTGGACTTTTTTGTTTTTCTTTGAAGATGTTTTGCTTCTCATCCAGTAAGTTTCTTCAGCTCCAACTGGATAGTGAGAAATAGAAGGATTTGTATTCCTTGCAGACAGCTGGTCATTTGCGTTCTTTTAGTGAGTCATATCTTGATGACACAGATAAATCTCCAGGTGGCCTTAATGACTCATTAAAAGAATGCAAATGACCAGCTGTCTGCAAAGAGTACAAATCTTTCTATTCCCCAACATCCAGTCAAAACTGAAGAAGCTTCTTGGATGAGGAGCAAAATTTCTTCAAAGAAAAACAAGAAAGTCCAGTTGTCTCTTGAAAAAAGCACCTTTGAGATAACCATGACCTGGATTCCTGAAAATCTCCATAGAGATTCAGTTTTGTTTTAATTGTGGAAGATAGCTCATTGGAGGACACATGCAAGGGAAGATGATTTTCTTGTCATTCTGCAAGGAGAAATATATTATTTGTGTATAAGAAATCTGGATCATTGAGAAAGATGTTTGACAGGATATCATTTATAGACTCTCAGCTTAGACGTAGGCAAGGTATTAGTTGCTTAATGTGGAATTTGGTATGCACAAATATCAGGTCCACTGAGAGACTTTTAGCTTTGATCCCCAAAACAGGTGGTTCTACTAAATGGCCCTTTATATTAGTGAGTAATTTGCATTCCCATTCTAGATCTAGATATTTATTCAAGGACCGTTGGGAC
The DNA here is from genome assembly GCA_023653725.1 of Bungarus multicinctus. NCBI lineage: Eukaryota > Metazoa > Chordata > Lepidosauria > Squamata > Elapidae > Bungarus > Bungarus multicinctus. The sequence goes on from CM042838.1 coordinate 114,002,876, forward strand.
ATGCTTTTCAATCAGGTAAAGTTAAGCTACCCTGCATGAGCTATCCTTATATAGAGATTTTAAAGCCAGTGTGGGGAATGATAAGTTAATTTTGATAACTTTGGGAATTGTTAAAGAGTATTTTTTTCAGCTAACTTGGAGGTTATAAGATATGCATATTAATAAAAGCAAAATAGCATGTTAAGCTGCTGTACAAAACAAATTATTATAAACTAAACTGGAAATACTGATTGGAAGCTTACATCTGTCAGGAGAGAGAGCGCGAGTGGTAGATTATGTTTGTATTTCTGCATCCCACCATGAAATTATTCCCTCTTCTGGAGATGGAAATCATGCAGTTATTCAGAAGTCACTATATCCCCTATCTATAATCAAATATAAAAGTTTGCAGATATATTTTTCTATGTTCCCTTCCATACTCAAGCTAGTATTTCTCCCAAGATAGTATTTTCTGCTCTAGTGCGAACTTCCCATCTTTTTCCAGGGATTTGGATGATTGCTTTGACACTTTGATTTTCTATTTGTTGGTAACCCACATATACAAAACACACATTTAGTACTTTCATAATTATACAACTTAGTTCACAGTACACAAATGCAAAACATTCCACACAGGAAACAACTGGTTTCAAATAGTTTGTGACAAAACTAAGAGATATGTATTCAAAGTAATGTTTCAAGGGAAGAAGAAATAGCCAAGAACATCTGTGATATATGTTGTGTATAGTGTATCAGATAGCAAAGGAGGTGCAGGAAAGATTGGGGCAGGTAGGTCATTTACATATGTCATGCCTCAAGGTCAGCAGCTAACTGGAAGCAGCAGGAGAAGGAAGGTACAGAGAATTCAGAGGCTATTGGCTTGTTGGCTATGTCACTTTTACAGCCATGGGCATCAGTAGCAGTACCTAAAACAAGGCCAGGAAAGGAGAATGCTAGAGTGATCATCACGGAGAACACCTACAAATATTTTAGATTGAAATTATGTTTATTATTTGACATACTGTAGTTTACTGCTGGTTTTGGGAATGCAAGAAAAACGCAAATTCATGTTACAGGTAAACCCCATAATAAAATAGGTCTTCAAATGATTCTATTGTATTTTTTATTTGCTCCTTTTATATCAACATCATTTATTTTGGATTACCTCAGATTTTTATTACTTTCCCTCTTTTGATTGACAATGTACTTAGAAATAATGTAATCAACCCATAGAACCACCATGCTAATCAATATTTTTTGCAATTTTTCTAAATAAGGTACTTAGTAAATGTGATTTACATCTATCATAGTTTGCAAGTCTTCCCTAGCCTTGGTGTCAAGCCTCTTATAGCAGTTGATACCTAAGAAAAAGAGATTCTCACAAATTCAGACCAGGCACATTTACTATAGTGAGCGAGGTGTTAAATAATGACTCTAGGAAACTGGATCTGTGTACCTTGGTCTTTATTTATCAGTGAATACATTAAGACCGAATCTCTATCAGATTTGATCTTTTAAACAAAGTTTTGCTTTAATGGAAAAAAATGCTGACCATTTATTTGAAAGCACAAAAATTTTCAGTAGTAGATAGATGAACTCTGAACTTTTGAAGATCAATGCTGAAGTAATGACTGGGTTGGGTTTATATATATACACATATATTTCATTTCATGTATTATTTCCTCAGTACAGTGATTCAGAAATGTGGGTTACCTTATGGTATTTATAGCTTATGTAAAATTTTAACTTGGTGATGGGAGGTTGTTGGTGATTGGAGGTTTCCTGGGAGGCATTGAATATTTGGTTGCCAGAAATAATATTCCTTATATTTTGATTGACCTACCTTATCTGTTTGCTGTCCATGGCCTGGAACTGGCACCTGAAAAGGGTGGTAATCATATCTTGATTCCATTATATATTGATGGCTATTTATTTGAGTGCCAGATTTTTAGGAATTTTCTGGTTCTCCTATGTGCATGATGTTTATTATTCCTGTGTTCTTGCAGTCAAATGTGTGATTTGTATTGAGAGTATGGATGGTTGTTAAGTATCATAGTTCATTATTGCTGTTATATTTTCTTTAATTCTTTGATACTGTTGGCATACCATTTGCTCTGTCCACAAACTCTTGGAAATCTCCATTCTAATTCCATTAGAAAATCCCATTAGAACTGGCAAAGTTGCCTACCAAAGCTTTTCAAGTCTTATTAAATGAAATCCTAAAAAAATTAAATAGGACTAATTCCATACTTACAGTATAGCTTGCTCTCCCTCCCCCCTTAAGCAATGCCCCTTTATAACTAGAAGAAAGTTTGCAGAGCTGCAGCTTCGGAGAAAATGAAATGGCAGCTGTTCTCAGGCATCAGCTTGTTAAATATTACTATGAAGCTACTGGCAAGCCTGGGGGAGCTTCTTTTTCTCCTATAGGATAGTGCTTAAGGCTCTAAGAGCTTTCATGGAGCCTTAGGCCATACTATCAAAAGTAGTATTTTGCTGCAGTAAAATATAGGCAGGAGGATTGTGAATTCCAATGCAATAAACAAATGCAAATTTCAGATAGAAGCTGAAAGGATTTATTGAACAGAGCAAAACAAAAAAGTAACTCAAATTATAGAGAAACAGGAAATAGCCATAAACAAGACAATAAAATAAGAGTATTCTTCAATAGAGGGATAAAAATACAGAACAGAAAATCTCATATCCCTATGGGATATGGCACCCATATTCTCATCAAAGGCAACTGGATATTATTTATTCATCTATTTATTTAAATCTATTTAGATGCCAATACAAATTTGCTCTTCTCATATTATTTCAGCTAAAGAATAAGAGCTAGTAAGGTGCATTGGTTAAGGTTCTATACTAGGAATGTTGTAGTCCTCTCCTAGGCATGGAAGCCAGCTGAGTGACCTGGGTCCAGTCATTTACTCTCATCTCTGCATCAGGGTCTGCAACAATTCATACTTCTAATTCAAGTGCACTTATTGTTACTGCTGTAGCGCTTTTCAAAAGTTGGTGTGAAGTGGTACCAGTTCAATCATACCAAATTCCCTGCCAGAAGGCTGACCTTGTCAAAGCATTTCTAAAAGAAAGGAGTAACATGCTAGAACTAAAATTTCATGAGAAATCAATTATGCAGAAGATGAAGGACTATTTGATTTGGAAAACATAAACACCTCTTTGCCTTTAAATTATCTTCCATAATAGCAGTGTAGATGGATTTAAGAACGCTACCTGCCATCTATCAAGCTCACTTCACAAGCATTACTAATACATCCAATATAATTCAATTGCACTGATAAACAACAAGCACAGTCTTGTGTTCAAATTCTAGCAGTACAATTAAGATTCTACAATGTAATTTGAGAAAATTCATCTTGTAAACTAGTGTTTTACAACCTGGACAAATGTAAGATGTGTGGACTTCAACTTCCAGAATTCTCCAGCCGGAAGAAAAATATGTTCTAAGCTGGCATTTAAAAACAGTGCTTAGGAAATTGGTTCCTGTTTTCTTCATCTAGGATCCTATATCTCAAAATCAGGACTAGAAAAAGTAGAATGAGTTAAAATGACCTGAAATATATTTTGTTTAATGACACAGCTTATTAAGGAATTTGATACACTTCAGAACTAACCCTTGCATTGAAACAAAGTTAATACAATTAGGTAAATCAAAGCTGTAATATAATGATTATAAGCCAAATGTCCCTGCAGTATAAATCTCTTCTATATTAAGCAAGGCATCATGAATGACACAGTATACTTTTAAGACAGTGAACAAAGATTTGCGAGCAATAAAACTTTAGATGCTTGCACCATATACAAAGGGTTGGTTTGTTTTACTGAATTTAATTATGTTTAGATTACAATATAATGTGGATTTTTTTACATCAGCTTTAAGCTAATATATTATTGGCACATAAAAGTGTTATTGGCATTTTTTTCTTCCCACACATGTACAGAATCTAATATATTTGATGTGTAAGAGAATTCATTAAAAGGAGAGAGGTTTACTGTGAATACATCAGAATTGTGGAGAATCTTCAGGAGACATCAAGAGAGGTAAATGATGAAAGCAATTTCTCATGGATACGATACAGATTCCACACCTTTCATACATGTATGGTGATGTCATGCATCTATATGAATGGAATTCAGCTTACAAGATGATGACATGATATTGCATATTTTTACAAGAGGAGTGGATCCTGCAGAAGCCAAAGCTTCTAGCTCTGGACTTCTTTACTTCTTCTAAAACCAGTCTAACCATTTATTGAAGTTATTTCTTTTAAAAAATATCTTGACCAAATATATTTCATTATTCAGTTCAAATTTAAAAATTTGCATATGTGTATTTATGTCGGTCACCAATAGAAGAGAATATGCAGGGCTAAGGGTCTAACTGTGCAGCTCTTGGTGCTCTCTGAGCTTGTTGATTTTCCAACTAAGGTAGGTATGTAGGTAACATCATTCAGCATTCAATCTTGGCATTGCCTAGTTGAATAATGGAATGTCTGCAAGAAAACAACCAAGCTCAAAGAGCACCAAAGAAATATCATGGAATTAATCTTGATATAAACTATTTGGGAATTATCCAAATAAATAGATCAGAATAAAGAATAATAATAATGTTAGCCAATATGTGGCTATTTCATTTTAAAAATGAAAAAAGTATTTTGCAATATTTTACTAATGTTGAAGAATTCTCTTGTTTTGGGAAACCCAAGTCTGTATTTTTCAGACATCCAGTTTGTGATTTTCTAAAGTCAACTGAGAAATTATCTGGTACCCCCACTATATCACTCTCACACTTCCTTTCTGCTCCCATGCCTAGCCCAGGAAGAATTATTCATCTACAATTTCTAATTATTCAGAACTACAAACTGTAATTTAATTTGTATTCATGATTAACTCCAGGATCTATTCTTAGTGTATAAAGGCAAATTATACTACCATTCACATGAAAAGCGAATCAAATAACCATTCAAAGTGTGAATGCAGAAGAGAGAAGGTAGGAGGAAGCAAGGCTCACTCTAATAACAGCCTATTAGAATTAGATCATTACACCTGAATCTTGGAGTTTATAGGCAATAGAAGTTGAAGTTCAGGGCCAAACAATAGAGTACCAGAGGAACGAAATCTAATTGAACATACTGCTCTCTGCACTTTTCATACAATTCCTTTTTGACAGTTTTAATGATATTAAACTGAATTACTGTAGTGGACTATTTGCTTTCTATTGGAGAAAAGGTATGATGGATATGGCAGCCACAGTTTGTCAATGCTATTGAATGTGCTTTGAGTGATGTCTGGTAATGAAATATATTAAATGCAAAAATATTGCCTAGATAATGCTTACAGATCAGTCCTTTGTTTTTTTGCTTATATTTTGCTTATATTTGGTTAAGCCTAAAGGTATAGTCTGTAAATTAAATAAGTTCTGCATATTTGTGAGGGAGGGGCGGGGTAGTAGCAGTAATTGTGGATATTAAAAATATAAGGCCAGATTAAACATGTAACTCCCAAATAAATATTCCAAAATATTTTAATACCCTGACTGGCCTAGGGAGGGGTTAATTTTCATTTGGATTGCATCTAATATGAATTTTCATTCCTTCAGCTAATTACTGAATTGAGTCTGAAGGGGGAATTATTGTCAAGGATGAAGCTGGAGTAAAACTAAATAACACCTTCCCTACATATTAGTCCTAGTACAAATAAACCCTACACAAATATTTTTAATCTCTATGTAGATTAATATTTAGCATTTCTAACTTGACCTTCAGAAATAAACATCTGGCAAAGCATTTCTAAGTAAATCAGATTCTGATAGCCTCAACCTGCTGGTCTTTAGAAAGACCCCAAAGACTTGGCTCGTTCCTTGATTCCTGAGTTTACATGATCCATTAGCATATGTTAGCATATATTATGTGAGTTATTGTTCCTGGTGTTAAATATCTTTATAATCTTTATGTGTGACTCTTTGGGGGAGGGGTGTTGATGTTTATAGCTTGTTAGTAGTCCAGAACACTGGACAAGGGGAAGACCATGTAAATCAAATTAAGAAATGTTATTTTTTTAAACTTTCATACAGACTGCAGCTGATATACTGAGGAGATAAGTGATGGCATAGAGTCTTTAATCTCCTGGGTGTGGGCTTGTTGGGTATAATATAAAGACATTTTGCAATTTATTCAAACTTACATTGAATGCTGTCATAAATCACATTTGTATAGTTCATAACATGCATCATCCCTAAAAAAAATCTGTTTCCAGAAAATGACATTTACAATGGATGATTCCTGATATGATGAGCTCTAACTCCCTATTTTGCCCATAAATGTTGCCATAAGAAGGATGCAAAAGATCCTTGTATTAAACTGCTGCTGGTTGGCGATACTGAATAAGATGGAACAGCAATCTAACTCAAAAACAGGTAGCTTCTAATATTCCTGTGATTAGATTCACTCATCAATAGTGCAACTATTTCTTTCAAGTTCTCTCTCTCCCTCCCTCCCTCCCTCCCTCCCTCCCTCTCTCTCTCTGTCTCTCTGTCTCACACACACACATTTTAAAAAATATTGTTGGAAGATCGGAACATGACTAATAGGTACCTAGAAAAGAATAAGTGCAGTTTTTAGCCTGTGAGATTATTTATTGACTAGACATTTCTACCAGAGTCTATTTTTGATTGACCTTTTCTGGAATAAAACGATTGCTTTAAGTTTGTGTCACTATGTTTATGAGGTTTTACTTCCAGTGATTAATGACTGAGGAGGTCCAAATAGCTGTTAATGATTTATCCCTATAAACTTATACCAGAAAGATGTTTTAGCTTGTATTATATATACTTTTTATATTAAAAATGGAAACTATGTGATATTTTATGTTTACTCAGACAGAGCTCAACAAATATGCCTGTTAAAGTAGAAACTCGTCATTTGATATAAGGATATTTATAACCTACATTCATATTGTGTAGTACTTCTTGCCTATTGTGAAATATATGTAAATGCACACATACAAATCAGACCCCAAACCAGAGGTGGTATTCAGCAGATTCTGACCAGTTCTGGAGAACCGGTAGCAGAAATTTTAAGTAGTTCCCTGAACCGGCAAAAATATCACCTCTGACTGGAGATTTTACAGTATTCTTCCCCTGCCACGCCCACCATGCCACGCCCACAGAATCAGTAGTAAAAAGAAAATTGAATCCCACCATTGCCTCAAGCCCTTTTTTTATACCCTCATAATGCTGAATCTTATTTTTTTGGAATGAGCTCAGGTCAGTTTTTGACTCCTGGTGATTGGCTTGTAGTGTTTTTGGCAAAATTTTTAGCACTGATTCAGCATTGCTTCCTTTTTAGAGCTGAAAGAGGAAATGCCTGGTTCAAGGTCACCCAGCTGGCTTTGTGCCCAAGGTAGTACTAGAAATCATAGTCTCCTGGTTTCCAATCTGGTGCCTTAACCATTATACCAAAGTGACTCTCTAAATCATACCATGTGGAAAAATCATTTAGTGCATGTTGCTTTATGTCTCTGGGTCTAACTTTAGTGTTAACGTTGCATAAAATTGTATCCAGAAAGTGGGCAGAAGTGTTCAAATATTACTCCCAGTGCAAATCAATGCAAATATTATTCCCAGCGCAATTTGCAAATCTAGATGGATAAATCAATATACCAATTGGATCTGGATGTATTGATTTTGGATCAGTCCTAGAATGAATAATGAAAAATACAATTTGTATGAAAATTAGAATATTCTTTTTAATTTTTTTTTATTTTATTTCCATTTTTTATGACAGCAATTTTTAATTGTATACATAGATTTAAAATATTTATCTAGACTATCGATGTATCACTGGGACTTTAAGAAATTAGCTAGGGCCACCAAAGTGATCAACTCAGGGGGAAAAAATCCATTTCATTATGCTTATAACCTTATTTAGAATTTTTAAAGAATAGAAGTTTTAAAACATATTTTAATTAATGAATTTTAGTTAATCACCAGAACAAAGAAGGGGGAAATTTTTATTAATAAAAAATAAAATAAGATAACAAACAAAAGGGAGGCAAAGAAGGGAGAGAAAGAAGAATTCAAAAAGTTGTCTTCTACTGAATTATGCCATTAGCCATTTAGCTTAATACTGTCAGCTATAACAACTCTGCTGTATTTCAGGAATATCTTTTATCCTTTCTTGGATATACTGGACATATGGAGCTATACTTCATATCTCAGGAATGTAAAATAATTTTGAAACACAACAACAAAATGACAGTCCTTAACTGGACTGTACCAAGAAGAGCATACAAAAACATACCGTGGTTTTTCCTAAAAAAAAGTCCAGCTTGTTGGTCTTGGTACATAGTATTTAGCCCATTATAGAATCATAACCCCGACAGCTACAATAATATGCAAACCATCATCACCAATTCAGATAGTCTAAAATTCTGAAAGAAATGATAATTTGAAGCAAACTTAAGAGAATCAGTAAGCAATCATATTTAGCAGAAGCATGGGAATTGCTGAACCATAAATTCAGAAGTTAAGCAAGATACTTTGAAATAATCTTTTGGCATCCTAAGGCAGTTTTCTGTGATCATATAGTCCTTTCAAAAAGTTATTCATGGAAGAAGCTGTGCCTAAGGACTCCATTTTTCTGACCGTATATGATATTTTTGCTGAGGAAAAAAAAGCCATGCATTTTCCAAGGTATATACAATATGTAGTTTGTATAGTGCAAAATAATGCCATTCCCAAAACTCTGAACCCAGTTACTATGTTGAATTTTGTAATCAGTGCCTATCATAAAGAGCCATTTCATATTGCTGCAAAATATTCTGCAGATAAAATGTATCTTCTATATAGTTTGGTTGCAAAGAGGATACGGAAGAAATGTATTTACGTGAAGAAAAAATGCATTGGAAGGGAATGGATATGATTATGCTTCCACTGATGAGTCATAAATATAGTTGAATACTCATGAAGTGAAACTGATGACAGAAGTGAGAAAAATGTAATCAATAAGGCTGGTGAAATACACAATAAATGCAAAGATGCTTGCATAAGCATAGAACATAAGAAAGAACTGGTGAATAAAAGAACTATAGTTTTTTTTAAAATGTATCTGCTGAAGAAAAGATCTTTATCTGCAGATTAGAAAAGAAATATGAAAGTACTCCAAAACTTCGACAAGTATGTAAAATATGCAAATTGCTCCTAAGACATTAGTATTATTACTATAATAATATTATAATTCCTTATTTACTACCAATAATAATTGATTATTAATATCACATTATTAACCACACAAATTATTGTTAAGTTATCAAAATGCCAAGGGGACAAAAACACATTCTTTCAATGTGATTTGGGTGGAGACCTTTATGTATGTATGTCATGCCCCTGGTGGAGACCGACTTTGAGGGACAGGAGGAACAGCCAACAGGGAGTGGAAGTGTGGCTCCGGAAGTTTTGAAGGAGGCTGGGGAAGGGCAGAGGCAAGCTGGGTAGTCAGAGGAGGACCCAGGCCCATCACCTTTCCTACTGGGAAGGAGAGGGCCTTGATCCTCTTCATGGGCTGCAGCTACCTTGTCTGTTTTTTGTTGTTTTTTTACCCTTTATAATTTCCTGCTTCTTGTAACTGCTAGTGTGGGAGTTTTTTGTCTCCAGTCAAAAAGATTTGGAGCTTGGAAACAAAATGAAGGAATAAAAGAGGCTTCACCTCTTTTTTGTTACTGTGTTTATTTTGTATCCCACCCTGGGTCAACACAATATATTAAATTGATAGGCTAGTTTGCAGGGCAAGATTTTAAAAAAGTCAAGATGGTGTTTATGATGCACATGTGATACAGATGCAGCTTCGATTGCACTACTTTGGCCATTATGTTGACTTTTCCTGAGAATGGGCTCCAGCACAAATCCGAAAGCTCAGAAGACTAAATATCTGGTCCTGGTGATCAACCCAGATTGGATCCTGTAACATTATCCTGGGACATGTATATTTGTCTTCATTCATAGAAGTCATATTGACTGTATGAGTACCCATAGCAGGAGTTGGTGAAGAATGACTACATACTATATTTATTATATTATAATCATGCAAATACAGCAGTGTTTATATTTGCATCAAACATTAGGAAGTTAAGCACTTTATGGTGGCATTTGTATGATGATAACACTGTACATATTAGGGTTTTTTTGCGCAAATTGCTAATTCATCCATAGGCCACAGGAATAAGCAAATCATCATGTGTCATTACATCTTGATACACAGCGATGTCTCATGCATGAAATGGACTGAGCTTTCATTGTGACATCCTATTTCATTATTTTGACAAACCTTTAATTGCAGCAAATCCATGTTATGGTTAGGAAGCTATATCAGTACTGGGAGATCTGAGCTGTGTGGACCAGTTCTATAGACTACTGCTATTTTACTTATTGTGAATGTACCATATTAACTATAAAGTCATAGAAAATGGAATAATCTCAGCTACCGTGTTTGGTTAATAAAGCATCACTTGGAGTCATTACTAATTTTAAAATTGGAAATGCAAGTTCAAATGTTGGATGAACTTTGCATTTGTCTAGCAATCATACAACTATGGATTCCCAACCAAATTTCCTCCCTGCTGGATTAATGGCATGTTTTTATTATTATTTGCATTCAGAATAGGAATTATCCCACATTAGTCATATATCAGTTCAGATGATAGAACAGAAACTGATGCAACAATGACTGATGAGTTATGAACCGATACACATTGATACTATTTATTATATCACTTTTTGAGTAATGTCAAACATTCTGGTTCTCCAGGGAGAATCTGGCAGAATCATTCTTCTTGGTTTCTTTTCCCTCTGTAATTCTCCAATTATTGTTCTTAATACCATCATTATTATTTTTGCCCTGCCTTATTATTTTGTCCTCCATAGTATAATGTTATGTTCCTGAATCTGACCTCCAGTGAGAAATATGGGACTGATTAACCATATCATTCTTGTTTCTTATCTTTCAGAAATTGGACATATTAGATTTGAAGCATGCAAGGGAATTGAGTTACAGATGTCCTGCGTAATGCTGGGAAGATTAATCTACAGTGCCACATCTCTGACTCTAGTTCCCAGTGGGCAAAAGGACAAGGAAGGCAGAATATGTTGTTATCTTCAACCAAAACATTATGCAATCAGTTACTCGAACAGAACTTTGTTATGGTGTAGAATCCGTTACTCCAAGAGAACTTTTTTTTCAGGGAAGATGGGATTTCTGAAATTAAAAAAATTTGGTTTACTTTTGGCATTGAGTGCTACTTAGGGAAATTGCACTTCTTTAAATTACATTTAACCTAATGAGATAATAGAATTCAGGGCAAGAAGGCAGTTTTTACACTGTGCATAGCTTTAAAGGTCAACAACTAAGAAGCCAATTCCCCTTTTAATAATTGTTACACTTGTTGTCAATCTACCCTCACCATTCTCTTTCAAATGTTGTGGCAAATGCAATGTGATTCTGTGTTGTGTATTTCAAGAACTTTGCATGGTAAAGACTTTTCATTTGTTTCAAGTTTATGATTTAATAAGAGCAAAAATTTACATTTCATTTTTTTAAAAAAACATGATTTATTCTAGCTGATAATTTTATAAAAGCAAATAGTTAATGCAAACTGTATTTTTAGAAGATGTATATTTGTTTCAGAACCCTGTGTGCTTTTAAAAAATGCTGCAATTTGGATTGAAAATGAATAAATATTAGATTTGTGTATATTAGATTTGTCTATTTCTGTATATTAGATTTGTGTATTAGAAAGTGAAGATAAGTTGGGAGAAAATGGGGAAAAATAGAGAGGAAATCCTGCATGTCAAAAGACTACTGAATTGCTTTCTACAAAATCTAATTATTATTTTTATCTTTGCTCAGATGAGAAACATCACTGATTTTGAAATATCTCACTATCCTTTCTGCTTATTTGAATAAAGTACAGTTTTATGCTCTAGTTTAAAAAAGAATCAGTTCAAGTCTGAGAGTATTGATTTATCTATGGCAGCATTTTCTAATATTCCAGGCAGATAAAAGGCTAAAAAATTAAAAATGAAGACATTTGCTGTAAAATTATAATTTAAGGGAGTGTTAGCTTGTTTGTAATTGCTCACAAACATTTTTTCCCTTCTATAAATTACTAAATGTGAGCATTTATACAATCTGTGTTATTTATCCATATATTCAGTTATTTGTTTTTGAAGTCAAATTTTGGCAGCATCTTTAAAGAGTGTTCTCATATGCACCTTTATTCCTACATTCTTTTTGTACACATTTTTCTCTAATCCATTTATGTTCAAAGGCATATGATATTCTGAACTCAAATTTCAGACATTTTCCCAGTTTGGGGGAATAAATATATACCAAGTCCTATAGGAATTACGCAATTGCAGATTGATTAGGTCCATTTGTTTAAAAATGTAGCCAAATGAAATATCTACAGTCTATCATGCATACACTTTTCATAGAGATTTTACTTTGTGTTCTTAATTATAAATCTGAAATATCTTTTCAAGAAAGTAATTAAGCCCTGATGAATGAGCACTGGCTGATGTATGAAAGATCTGATTTTCAAGGTGGAAGTACCTCAGAGAAGCCATAAATGTGTAGAAAATTCTAATGTGCTAGACTTCATGCCAGGCATGGTAATAAATCTTGACTCTCCAGACACTAACCCATGTTCAGAACTTGCTTACAGCAGAAGCTTAGAAAGGCAACTTAGATTATTTGTGATTGTAGAGGCAGGAATGAATCCATTCTGCTAACTGGCAAGCAGAACAGAAAAACAAGGTCTATAGGGATAGATAGGTAGGTAGGTAGGTAGATAGATGGATGGATGGATGGATAGATAGATAGATAGATAGATAGATAGATAGATAGATAGATAGATAGATAGATAGATAGATAGATAGATTTCTCTAGGGTTTAAATGCTAGGCTTTTTCTTCCCACCTTTTTCAATCAATAAAAAATTCTCTCTTCTCCCCCCACCCCAGACAGGGTGGTCACTGATAGAAGATGTGTGTGAAAAAGTGAAGGTAGTAATCACAATTCCATGATCAAAGTTTTCACTTTTTTATTCAACACAAATAAGTCAGAGGAAATCTGGGAGTTGAAGTCCATACATTTTATAAACACTGATGTGCAATATTCTTCTTTCCCAATCCAGACTTTAGGAAACCACCTATGTTTGTGTTAATCTGCTGGTACTCCTTCAATTCTACTTTATAAAGTCTCTAGTCTCTTTATGTAGGACTATAGTCATGTATTTATAATTTAAAAGATTTGTTTGACCACCCACTTTAAACAATTCTGGGTGACTCATAACAACACTAAAATTCAATCCCAATCCCAATCCTCCCTGTATTTCTTCTGGAGTTTCCAGTTTTCAACACATTTCCTTTAAAACAACAGATTAGAGGTCCCCCCCTTATTCAAGGACCACAGTTTCCCCTTTGTTTCATTTGCCAAAATATGCCCCAAGAGGTTGACCCAAAGCAAATGATAAATATTGCCAGAATTAGTGGGCTGAAGTGCTTCACATTTTAGCATGTAATTATATTTTAAACCAAATTTTACTTTATATTATAGTTATGCAAAGTATACAGCCAAAATTTATCAATAAACCACATTGAATTAATTCACTGGCATGTACAGAATGGGAAATATTCATTCATTCATTCATTCATTCCATTTCCATAGCACCCAACTCAACCAAGTGACTCTGGGCAACATATACAAATAATGAGGCACATATCTCTACTTTCTCGTATTTTATAATATTTACAAGACATCAATTTATGTGACTTCCTAATAGAAGATGGGTTTCAAAACAGGACTTGGATCACGATTCCTGTTATTTCCTACATCACTGAGCACATAGTGTAAAAGAGAAAATTGAGAATGAAATGGGAATTATTGGGTGGATGAACTTACTTAACTGGATCTTTCATACCCTGAAAAAGTTCTGATTTTCCTTAAAACAGTTATAATATATGTAGTTACTTTTCTACTGTTACCTATTTATGATGGTGGGATATGAGAATATAACCTCTGGGAATGACAGCAAAGAGTACTAAGTTTAGAATTAAATAGAGGACCTGAACATTTCCTGCATTTGGAAAGATAGTACCGGTGTAACAACTAGGTAATATTTTCAAATAATACTACATTACATTAAGGAAATTTTATCTGTTGTTCATATGTTCATTGAGACTAATCATCTATTTCTCAGATCAAGTAACATGAATTTTTTATAAACTGGGAAGAAAGCGAACTCTGGTGAACTCTGAAAATTCTTTCAGGTATAATTCCTGTACCTGTATAAAGAATGAAATATATGCAAAGATTTTAGCAGCTTCAAAGAGAAATGAAATAACCAGAATAATATTTTTGCATACACCATGTTATCATTATTATTTTTTCTGGGTTGCCTAAGCTGTGCTAGCAATGCAGTAACAGCAATCCAATTTTACTGTATCATATAATTAATTAACAGTTCTCAGGGGCATCCAAGCTTGCACATTTGCATTCAGGAAGCACTTTTTTAAAGAAAAAAAATCCTCTCATTCAAATTGTGCACTCTCTGAATATCTTTGCTCAAAGGAAAAACTTTATTATGATTATTATTTTTAAAGAGATTTTGCTCCTTTTATATTTTTCACTAACAGGTCCCTTCCTAATCAGTGGATGAAAAGAACAAGAGTGTAGCCATTCTTATCAGACTATCCTATAGTAGCAAGGCACCTTAGGAAGAGCTCCATTTTATAATGCAGAATAAAAAATAATTTTCTTATTACTTTATTTCATCTAGTTTTGTAGCAAAATGTAATACAAGGGATACATGTCTGAATTTCAAACAGCCTAGCAACTGCAAAATACTTGTGATCTTTATATAAGAATATAGCAGTTGATATCCCACTTAAACCATCTACTAAAAAGGATAAATATAAAAGGTTACTGCTCGCTATCAGACTAGCTGTTTTTAAACATGGTGGGGAGGAAAGGAAGTTGTTACCAATAACTGCCCCACAGACCCTTATAATCAGCATAATTTTGCTTTTCTCATGCTTGATAGCATGGAATGCTCTTCACAGTAAGTTATTTCTTCATGACTGAATTTTCTGTTCTGCCCAACTTCTGGTCTTTTTCATTTTCATGCTCTTAAGATGGGCTGATTTTCCACCCAGTTTTGTTCAAACAAGAACAGTGTCAAAATAATTTAGATGAATAAGGAAAAATAAACCTGGGAGAAAGGAAATTCTTGTATTAACTTACTTTGTTATCCATAATGACTACATTGAAAAATAGATGTATACTAGGGCTTTTATAAGAAAGGGTCAAGAAAACACAGTAATTCCTAAACGTTTTTAGAAAGCTACAAATTATTATAAGTGCAATATAAGGGTACTTACGGGACCGCCTGCTGCCATCAACAGCCTCCCGCCGCCCAGTGCGCTCCCACAGGGTTGGCCTCCTCGGGGTTCCGCCGCCTGATCGTTGCCGGTTGGCGGCCCCGAGGGTGCGGGCTTTCTCTGTGGGGGCCCCCTCCCTGTGGAACGATTTGTCCCGAAAATACGGGCCATTACTGACATTCAGACCTTCCGGCGCACAGTAAAGACCCTGTTTTTTCAACAGGCCGGCCTGGCCCAGTAATGGTTTTTTTGGGTTTTAATAACTAGGTTTTTAAATTTTAAAAAATTTCTAAATTTTAAATTTGTATTAGTTTTATATTTTAAATTGTATTTCGGCCTTGATGTAATTGTTTAATCTGTTTTTAATTGTATATATTGTCTGTTTTTAGTTGGCTGTGCACCGCCCCGAGTCCTTTTTTGGGAGAGGGGCTGGTATAGAAATTCAATAAATAATAATAATAATAATAATAATAATAATAATAATAATAATAATAATAATAATAATAATAATAATAATAATAATAATATAAGGGAAGGAGGACAGGCCATAATTGTTCTCTGACATAATTTTGCAACAACCTGCAGAAAGTGCATCTATCATTTATATTTGGAAGCTGTCTTGAACTAAGGTGAAAAAGTAAGATGTATGCATTTTAAATAACTATTTTGAAAAATGGTAAATATATTAATAGGAGTGACATAACAGCAGTGTTCCAATATCTCAGGGGTTGCCACACAAAAAAGAGAGTTGTAGGAAGTCCACCACCACCCCAGAGAATGAAATATTTTAGGGAATATTAAAAAGAGGCAGAATATTGTATTTCCCCAAAGGATAAATAGAGAAAAATCTTAACAAAAGCAGAAAGCATCTCCAACAGCCTCCAGCAGATACCTGAAGTCTTTAGAGATGGATATTGTTGTGGAGCGATGGAATAACTCAGGCAGAGACCAGGTCAAGGCTTTCAGCTTAACTCTTTATTTACAGGCAAAGAGGGTTACCGCTACTGCCGCGCTAACACGGCAGCCAGCTGGAGCGGCAACAGCTGATGCCGTTTGACAGCCGCCTTTTATAGCCGGCTGTCAAACGGCTCCAGCCAATGGGAGAGGTCCGTGCTTCCCGCTGGAAGCACAGACCTGAGTGAAGACTCAGTCCATACACAACACTCCTCTCTCCCAGTGAGGAGCATGCGTAGTCCTTCAGATACGCTGGACGCCTGCGAATTCGTCCGGATCTTCTAGGCTCCGTCAAAATTGGCGTCAGGTTGCAGTATGGTGCCTTCTGCGTGTCTTCGGGTGACGGAGAGGCTGCCGGGCTGTCTGGAGCTGGGTCTGCACCTTGGTCAGCTTCCCCATCTGGTAGGTCATCGTTCCCAGTGGGTTGGAAACTGGTTTCGTCGAATGGTGTGGTTGCTTCTGCAGGGGGCTCGTCTGGATGACCTCTGGGTGCGGTGCTCCAACGCTTCCTCAGGTGGTCCACGTGACGCCGCCAGGTCCGTCCATCAGGTAACTGGACTCTATAAGACTTGGGACCAGTTACTGCTATCACAAGCCCTGGTAACCATAGTGGTTGCCCAGCAAAATTTCTGACAAACACCTTGTCATTTATCAGGAACCCTCTATCTTGGCTGTTTGACCCAAGGGGAAGCAAAGGGGCATAATTTGGGTGCAGCCTGTCCAAAGTGGTCCTCAGCCGGCGTCCCATTAATATTTCGGCTGGTGACCTATTAGTTGAGGCACAGGGTGTAGTATGTTGGCTCAATAGGTATTGGGCTAGCCTGGCATGCCAGTTGATTGGACCCAATCTTTGTAGCACTTCTTTGGCAGATCTAACTGCCCTCTCAGCCAGCCCATTGCTGGCAGGATGAAAAGGGGCCACTAATATGTGCCTGATGCCCAAACTTGCTAGAAACATCTCAAATTCACAGCAGGTGAATTGGGGGCCATTGTCGGATACGACAGAATCAGGAAGGCCATGAGTGGCAAACATCCTAGTCAGTGCTTTGCTGACTGCTTCCGTAGTGGTGGAGTGCATTAGAGTTAATTCCACCCATTTTGAATATGAATCTACTACCACCAGGAAAGTGCGCCCATGGAAGGGGCCTGCTAAGTCTATGTGTATTCTGGACCAGGGGCTGCCTGCTTTCTCCCAGGTCCTAGGGGTGGTTGCTGGTGGTAATGCCCTGGTGGCCTGGCACGCCTGGCAAGAATTTACCCATTTAAAGATTTGGGCATCCATGCCTGGCCACCATACGTAGCTGCGAGCTAGGGCCTTCATTCTCACAATCCCTGGGTGGCCCTCATGCAGCACCTTCAGAATCAAGGTTTGCAATTTGTGGGGAATGACTACTCTGGTTCCCCATAGTAAACAGCCTTGCAAGGAGGAAAGTTCCTGCTGGCGTAATTTGTAGGGTAGGAAGTCTGAAGGATAAGGGGCCGTAGGCCACCCCCTCCCTACCCAGTCCAGGACTTGGGATATTACCTGGTCCTTGGCTGAATGGGCAGCGATGTCAGCAGCAGTGACTGGAAGCTTGAGTTCGTTGATAAGAAAGACTGTGGTTGCAGGTGCTGGGTCCACGACTGGCATTGGCAGGGGACAGCGGCTGAGTGCATCAGCATGGGAATGGCTTTTCCCGGATCGATGGATTAGAGTGTAGGAATACGCAGCCAGGAAAACCGTCCATCTGGTCATCCTTGGGGACAAAATCCGGGGAGTCTGTTTAGTGCTGGATAAAATACCTAACAGTGGCTTGTGGTCAGTAATGAGTTCGAAATGATGCCCGTAGAGGAATTCATGGAACTTCTTCACTGAAGCCACTGCAGCCAAGGCCTCCTTGTCAATCTGGCTATAGTTGCGTTCAGTGGAAGATAGTGTCCTTGAAAAGAAAGCTATAGGTGCTTCTGCACCATTGGGCAGTCTGTGGCTCAGGACAGCCCCAATTCCGAATGGAGAAGCATCGGCTGCTAGAATGAGTGGTAAGTCTTTATTGAATTGGATTAAGACGGTCTTTGAAGTTAACAATGACTTGACTTGTTTGAAAGCAATAGTTTCCCTTGGTCCCCAGTGCCATGGTGAGTTCTTGTCTAAAAGTCTATGAAGGGGCTCAGCAACAGAAGCTTTATGGGGCAGGAATGAAGCGTAGAAATTCAAGAGGCCCAGGAAAACTTGAAGCTCAGTTTTGTTAGTAGGAGTAGGCGCATCGTGAATGGCCTTGACCTTTGACTCAGTCGGGTGAATACCCTTGGCATCAATCTTGTAACCTAAGAATTCCACTTGTGGAGTGGCTATGGTACATTTTTCCCTTTTTAGTTTGAGACCAGATTGTCTAAAACGGTCAAGTACACCTCTGACCCTTTGTAGTAATTGTTGTAGATTGGTAGCGGATACCAGAATATCATCAAAGTAAGGCACAACGCCTGGTAACCCTTGCAGGATTCGTTCCATAAGGGACTGGAAAATTCCAGGGGCCACACTAACTCCGAATTGTAGGCGTGTGCATTTGAAAGCCCCTCTGTGGGTTACTATTGTTTGCAGTTCAGCAGTTTCATCAACAGGAAACTGTTGATACGCCTGGGACATGTCCAACTTTGCAAAAATGGAACCAGGCTCAAGGGAATGGAGTAAATGTTGTACCACAGGGACTGGGTACGCACTAACTTGTAAATATTTGTTTATGGACGACTTGTAGTCTGAGCAGATCCTCAAGCTTCCATCCTTTTTTAACGGTGTTACTATGGGGGTTTCCCACTTTGAGAAGTCTGTAGGTTTCAGTACGCCCTGCTTGATTAATTTGTCAAGTTCCTTGTCTAGTTTAGAACGAATTGCAAAAGGAACTCTGCGGGGCTTCAAACGAATTGGTACTGCCTGGGAGTCTGCCCTGAAGGATATTGGGGTTCCCATGTAGCAGCCTAGGCCCTCACTGAATACGTCTGCATAGTCCCTGAACAGGGATTCAACTTCTGAATTGGTAATTGCGTGGATTCCCCCTATGTGGAGGCCCAGGGCTGGGAACCAATCTAGTCCCAATAGGCTTGGGAGGATGCCATCCACTATCACTAGAGGCAAGTGACCCTTAAACCCTTGAAAATGGACAAGGAACTTGCCTTTTCCGATGACAGGGATGGTTCTGCCTTGGTAGTCCCGAAGTGTTAGATTGCAGGCTGGAATTTTCTGTCTTGACATTCTGGGGAGTAGCTTCTTTAAGGTGTCCCATGAGATGATGGATAATGCAGAGCCGGTGTCAACCTCCATTCTGCAGGGTCTACCTTCTATAGAAACAGTGACACTAATTTTGTTAGATTTATTAATTTTTTGTATTTTAAACTGATAGCATGTGAAACTGTCCTCAATTTGTCTGGGGTATTGAATGAGCTTCTGTGGCCTTTGTGGCTGGTTGAAGATTTTCCCTCCCTGACAAATTTTGGCCAGATGGCCTTTCTTTTGACACCTTAAACATATGGCATTCCTGAATCTGCAGGATGCCCTGAGGTGATTTCCCCCGCAGCTTAAGCATAAGGTTTGTAAATGTGGGGTTTGACTTATACCTTGCCTGAACTCTTTTTGATTTGTGTTGGGCTGTCTGAGGCGGTTTACCTCAGTAGCCTCTTCTGGGCCATTTTCTGTGGAGGCTTCCTTAAAATATACTGTTGGATTTTCTAGTCTGCTGGGTTTTCCCTGAATTTCAGCTGCTGAGAGTGCTGACAGCTCAGCAGCCTGGGATTCCTCTATGGCTTGCTTTAGGGTTAGATCCCCTTTGGCTAATAAACGTCTTTGTAACTTGGGGTCTCTAACGCCACAAACCAGCTGATCGAGCAGCATATCGTCCAGGTAATCTCTGAACCCGCAATGCAAGGCAGCTGTTCTCAGTGCTGCCATATAATCACTAATTGTTTCCCCCTCTGTTTGGATGCGCCTTCTGAAAGCATGGCGCCTAGCAATTCTGGAAGGCTTAGGGGAGTAGTGATTTGAGAGAATTTCTTGCAGTTCCTCCCAAGGGATAGTCTTTATAGATCTAGGGGCCAGTAATGCTGATGCGGTGTCAAAAACCGTGGCTCCGCAAAAGCTTAGGAAGTAAGATTTCTTCCTATGCTCAGAAATTTCTAACAGGTCTAAAGCATCTAAAAAGCAGTCAAACCGGTTCTTGTATGACTCCCACGTCTCAGCGGTCGGTCTGAAGGGCGGGAATGCAGGATTCGTAGTCATCTTCTGTCAGCTGTGAAGTTTTTCCTCAGGTAAGTTAGAGACGGCGCTTCGCGGCTAGAGTCAGCAACTCTGTAGCGATTTCAGCTCTCAGCTAGTGATTTCGCTCCTTTCTTTCTCTTCCTTGCCTGGCTTGCCTTTATTAGTATCCCGTCCTCGTCGCCAGTGTTGTGGAGTGACGGAATAACTCAGGCAGAGACCAGGTCAAGGCTTTCAGCTTAACTCTTTATTTACAGGCAAAGAGGGTTACCGCTACTGCCGTGCTAACACGGCAGCCAGCTGGAGCGGCAACAGCTGATGCCGTTTGACAGCCGCCTTTTATAGCCGGCTGTCAAACGGCTCCAGCCAATGGGAGAGGTCCGTGCTTCCCGCTGGAAGCACGGACCTGAGTGAAGACTCAGTCCATACACAACAGATATTTTGTGCCCATTAAGAAAGACTGGGCCAACCTATTCACAAACAAAACACTTTCATCTCCAGTTGATGGAATTAAGAAGGACAGGACATGATCTTTAGGACATAATAAGATTAAAACACCACCATTAGAATAGTAAAAGACACAAAGCTCACTACATTGCATAACCCCGTGGAGCATTTCAAACCCCAAAGAATGTATAAAAGCCTACCTATCCCAACCCCGTTTTGTCAGCTATCCCCAAACTACATGTTGTTATTGGTTCTGCTCATCAATAAACAGAGTCCTTCTTTCCAATAAGCCTCCATTTTATTTCCAGCGTCTTTCTCCTGGCCTGGAATCAGATTTTTCTTCCAACACGATCAAGCTATTCTCCAAAGCACCTAAAGGCAGGACAAGAAGCAATAGATGTAAACTAATCAAGATGAGAACCAACCCAGAACTTTCCTGACAGAACAATTAATTAGTGGAATAACTTGCCTACAGAAGCTGTGATTGCTCCAACATTGGAAGTTTTAAAGAAGAGATTGGACAATCATTTGTCTGAAATGCGGTTTCTAGCCTGAGTTAGGAGTTGGACTAGAAGATCTCCAAGGTCCCTTCCAACTCTGTTCTTGTAATATAATTATAAAATTCATTGATTTTTTTTGTAATGGTTTCCTTTAACTTTATTTATTAATACTGCCTGCTTATTACATTTGAGGATCTGAATGCATCAGATTCATCAATTGATGGAAAGAATTGAAAATGTCCCTAATGTCAGGTTTTGCTTTGTTGCAAATAAAGACTAGCACACTTTGATTTTTCCCTTAATGCTTTTATTTTATCCGCGGCAATGACACTAACTAAAGTGCCACACTACACAAACAAAACTAGCACAAACAAAAGTGCGATTCAAGTCAGCTCTACTTGCTGAACTTTGAGACTAATAAAGGCTGCCTACCGCTCCACTTCCCCCACAACCGATAATTATCTCCCCAAAAGGCAGACGCTCCCCTGCCTTAGCAAAGCCTTGTTAAACGCAACCTCCACCACACTGCGTGGTTAGATTTCCGAAGAAGTGAAACGTTGGCTATAGTGTAATCAAAGCTTGAGCATCAACATATGCTTCTTCTGCCCATCAGTGCCAATCAGCTGTTAGGTGCTCTTCCATCACCACAGTTTTCCATCAGGTAAGTAGCAATCATGCACGACTCTCCCCAGAATGGCAGCCCTGTGCCAGGAAGGAACTTTATGGTGCTTTGGAGAGAGCAGCAGGAGAAAAAGATCGGAGTTAACTGAGAAACAGAAATAGCTGATCTTTTGGTACTACTGCAGTTATATCACATCATAAAATATGGAAGCAAACACCTAATAGCATTTTCATTCTGTTAGTTCAGAAGGCATTAAGGATTTGTTTATAGTTAAGAGATTGATATGGCAAAAAAGATCATTTGTTGCTTGTAAAAAGCTGATGTTACTGAAATTGCTAATAGCTTTGATGTAAGAAGTAGTCATTTCTTTATAAAATATTTTTCTTCTTATATTCTTATATTTCTATTCTTATATTTTATTTTTCTTATATTTCTATTTTTTTTTTACTGACTTTCTTTTTTCTTGTTTTAGTTTGCATTATTGTTTTAACTGTTTAAATTATAATTGTTAGTACATTTGCTATATTTTAATAAAAGAGATAGACCTGCCTAATTATCTCAGTATTGGTTCCAGTGGGTCTAGAAATTTCTGTATTCTGCAATAATATAAATTGTTCATCAGGACCATCAAATATGTCAAGCATTCTTGTTTGTTGTGATAGGCTTCCCTTTTTTTGTAAAAAAAACTACCATAGTATTTTGTCAGGGATCTGGTGATTGCCTTAATTAAATCATGAGCCTCAAGCCAAGCTTCAAAAAAAATTCAAGATTTATTAGGAGCAACATGCTGGCATTAATCTAAATGAAGCCAACTCTAGCATATGTAATTTATAATCACCTGTAACCCTGTTTCCCCCTCCCCCCTGGGTGTATCATAAATCAGATTTTCCAATGAAGCATGTTCACAGGCTGGGTATTATCAATCACATTCTCCAATGAAGGATTTTCTCAGGCACAATATCCGGTAGCCTAGCTTCAATCTTTGTAGATAAACATGGAATGTGCTTTTGGTTTTAAACTGCTGTAATGCTCCTTCAGATTCCACCCCCTGTTTATGGCAACTCGAAAACAGACATAGGAAAGTTTTATGAGTTGACATAGTTATTTTTATAACTATAATAGGGTCTGCCCCTTTTTTGTGGAATTAACTCTATTTTTAAAACTTAAGTGGTTTATGTTCATTTATATATGTAGTCCTCAATTTACAACCATTCAATTAGCAACCAAAATTACAATGGTACTGAAAAAAGTAACACATGACTGGTTCTCCCACTTATTACCATCAAAGCATTCTCATGGTCATGTGATCAAAAGTTGGACACTTGGGAACCAACATGAATCTATGTCAGCTGCAGTGTCCCAGGGGTCATGTGATTGCTATACCTTCCCAGCCAGCTTCCAACTATTAAAATCAATAGAAAATCCAAACCCACTTAATGACCACATAACTGAAATGATTCACTTAACAACCATGGCAAAAGAGGTTGTAAAATCAGGTGCAATTCCCTTAGCAACTGTCTCGTTTAGCAATGAAAATTTTGTCACAATTCTGTCCTTGTAAGTCAAGGGCTAGCTGCACAACAAAAATACAATTATAAAATAATGCATGCTAGATCATGATGATTTCTTCTGTCATTTACTAGATTTGACCACTTTTATTCTAACAACAGACTTTTTCTCATACTGCTCACGATGCTGTCAAAAAGTTTGAAACATACCATGATCTCAAGAAGTTTCATGGACTGTACAGTAGTGATTGACCAAAATCTTATTTAAACCCTGTATCAATATTTTATTTTATGGGATTATATGAACATTTTGTCAAAGTGCTTCATTTGCAAGCAAACTACACCTCTGAACTCATTTCTTGAAGTGACAAAGCAGCTAGCGCTGTTTGAAATCCTCTCAACGACATTTGGACAAATTTGTCTTCTCTATATCTTATTGATATTTGAAGGTATGCATCATTTTAACTCTTTAAATATTATATCAACTGGTCCTTTAATACATGCAGATTCTACAAAATAATGTAATCTCATTCTTCTGTAGTGGATAACTGTATGCTAGTTCAAGAGGAACACATTGACTTTTGACAGTTGCAAAATTTGTGTTTTTAAACACTTCCTTCCTTCCTTCCTTCCTTCCTTCCTTCCTTCCTTCCTTCCTTCCTTCCTTCCTTCCTTCCTTCCTTCCTTCCTTCCTTCCTTCTTTCCTTTCTCCCATTTCCTCTTTATACTACTTTATTTCTTTTTGTCCTTCAGCAACTGATAATGAAAGGCTGTGACTTGCAGTCTTGTCACCATGCTGATATTTATAAGCTCAAAGTTAAGATTAAGCTCTGCCCCTATTTTCAAAGGATTTTCTTATCAATTTAGGTGGGAAGATGAGTTCTCACATCTTTTACAGCATAATTGCTAATGGATAATGTCTTGAAGTACAACCTAGTTTAGCCAATCTTCCACCTTACTTTGACATTAAATTGCAATGTTATATAGGTATATTTGGGGGGTGGGTAAGTATTTCAATGCTGTTCCATAATAACAACGAATGTCATTGTCACATAGGGTTTCCCTGCACTTCTACGTCCAAAACATTTTTAAAATGTCAGATTTTTATGCTGATAGAGAACTCTTATGTATGCACACATTCTTCCAACAAGAAATAGGCATGTATACTGTTTGCAAGGAAATGGTCTTATTACTGGGCTAATTGCTTTTACATATACAAAGAGCGAGATGATACACACATGAGCACATTTGTGGCTGCATTTTGTAAACTCACTGAATTACAACCAGGAAGGAAAGGATGATTTTATACATATTCAATCGCTCATTTCCAAACAAAGATTCTCTATATGTCTTGAAGCTTACAAAAAATCTAAATATCACCATCAGCAAGAGTAGAGAAAATGACATTTATGTTTTGCTCCTTCTAGATCTTCTCATTTTTGGCCAACCTATTTGTAGTTTTCCATTTTCTTATGAAGAAATGCCGAAAGTAAGGGCCTTAATGAGGCAGTCATTCTAAACACGTACAGACAAAGAAGTGGTTTCCTTAGCAACGCGAACATTGCAAAAGCTCTTAGAGCAGTTATTTCCCTGTGTGGTAGACTTTCTCTCTGGTTTCCATAGCCTGTTAGCCAGACTTCAGGAACAGACGTGTCAGCCTGTTCAAGGGTTATGATCCTAAAAGGAATACAATAATTATCATAAATATTAACATATAGATGAAGTTTGATAGATGCAGGGTTTGGTTAGAAAAAGGGGGCACAAGGAGCTGACTCTTATGCATATCAGCCCCCAAGTATAGCTCAAGTGACCTTAACAGGTAAGCTGAATGCTTTTGCTAATATATGTGTCCTGAGGAGAGCATGTGGAGAGCTTTCATGTTATAAATAAAAGCTAATGTAGTAGAGTAGGCAAGGGTGCTGGATTTGGCCAGTGGGATCATGGTGAATACAAATGCTAAAGTACTCTCCTTCCTACCCTGAGAGAGAGATGGTGAGAAAGGCAGCAAAAAGAAGGGAAAAATACACATATACAAATATGCATGTACTTGGTACAATAGGTGAGGGGCTGTGATTAAGAGAGAAAATCCAGCTCCCCACAAAGATACATACATATGCCCTGAAGTCTAAGGGAAGGCTTTTAAAAATATGATTGTTTTTAAAAAATATATATACACCTAGCTGACTTTCATTTTTTTGTATTCTATTAGGAATGCAAATTACCTTCTAAAAAGAATTTGTCAGCTTTAAAATTCAGGAGGAGTTGAAAAGTTCAAGATTATTCTGTATGTCGTATTAAGAAATTCCAGTTGCAGTTAATTGGTTCTTGTGATTTATGAAGTGTAGAAATGGGAGGAGAGAAGGGAGGAGAGAAGGATTCTGTGTAATGTGCGAAAATAATTTCGCTTTGGGAAATTGCCTTTGACATGCCAGATCTGTTCCTAAATAAATCAATTGGAGAGAAAATATCTCGGAGTGATTGATATCATGGATACTTTCTGGATGCCTTACATTTATTTCCCAAAGTCCACTTTTATTTTTTGAAGGGGCTTGGCTGATATCCCGGAGTTCTTTTCCCAGAGATGGAGAAAGATCAACAATCAGCCAAAGTTGCAGATATGCAGGGGGGAGAGTATGGGGGCCCTTCCTCCGGAATATTTGGAGGAGATGATGGATGCTTTCAGAATGACAGTAGAGGAAAGAGATTTGGGAGCTATACTGAAGCATTTCAACTCAAGAAGTTGTTATAACCTAGAGGTAACCCAGCTGTTTGAAGAGAAATCTTTCTCAAACCCCAGGCATATTGCTATTCTGTCAGATTGGAGGGAGGAGACTATACAGATGCCAGTTGGAGGAAGCCAGAAAGACGCATCAACTGACAGAAGTATGTTGCAGCCTCTGAGGCAATCCCCTCATTTTCCAGAGGGAATTTTGCCCCCTCCATGGTGGGGATTTGATCCAGTCGAGGAGTAGATTCAATGCCAATGGCAGCCAGCACCAATACAGCCCTGGTCTGAAGGGGGGTTGCCCAGACAACAGATAGCAGCCACTTCCCCTCCACCCAACCAGGGAACCAGGCCACACCCATCTTCCTCCTGGCAACCACAAATGCAGCCCCAATCGGCAGTGAGGCCACAGGGACCCCTATTCCAGAGAGGCAACACCCAGCCAGGATACAGGGGGCCTACCCAGTCTACGTATGCCACCAGGTCAATTCCTTTCATTCCAATACAACCTGCAGGGGCCTGGCCTATGTCACCTCCTCAACCACAACCCAGGCCAGACCAAATACCCTTTAAGTCCATATTCGATGGCTGCCATGAACATTTCAATTACTTCCTCACTTGAATCTGATCCCATATAGAACAATTTGGAGATCAATACATCACAGAGTATGATTTGGTTATGGCCATAACAAATGGGATGAATGAAGGGGATGCTTCAGACTGGGTGGCCCAACTACACAACGAACAAGCCCCCAAATTACACAATGTAAATGGATTTATTCAATTATTAAGACTAAGATTTGAAAATCCAGACAGGGTAGCAGAGAATGAAGAGAAGTTAATGGAAATGAGGCAAGGCAAGTGACCCTTGTCAGAATTTATTTGGGACTTTAGAAGGGTCACAAGCCACCTCATGGATTGGCCTGAAAGAATGACTTTACGCTATTTTAAAAACACCATTGATCCAGAAGTAAAGAAGGCCTGTGAAATTAGGGGAATCCCAGAGACCTTACAATTGTGGTATGTTGCATCTCTCAGCTTAGATAGCAGCATCAACCCACACAGGAAACCCCTTCTGGCAGCCTCGCCTAAGAGAACTGTGGCTAGGAGACCGCCAACTGGATCAGCGAAACCTGCTCGTACCCAGCCTACCAGGGTACTGAAATGTTATCAATGTGGCCAAGCCGGCCATAGAGCAGCAGACTGTCTGGCCCCTGCTTTTGTACCACAAGCTCCACAGTCAAAGTCTATTCCAGCTGTTAGAAGTCGGAAGAATCAAGAAAGACCTCTGGCCAGGGGCGGGTTCACCAAACACAGCTCGGAGAGCCCCTTCTGCATAGATAGGAGCAATAGACCACCAGACTGCCACCACATCCTCAAGAACCCAACCTGTGAAGATGACCCAATGGTGAGTGATCCCATCATACCTTGTAACAGTCAAGGTCAAGTTAGTGGTACCAAACATGGGGAAGGCCAGGGAAGCTGTCATTGATACTGGGTGTTCTAGATGTCTTATCAGACTCCCCATCATTGAACAATTAGACATAAAGATTAACCCGTTAAAATGCCCAATCAGATTTGAGCAAGTGAATGAAACTTTAATTGGGGGGGAGCCACTCAGATGACTGAATTGATCAAGATGGAATTGGGGCCCCATCACAAACTCAGATGCTTCATTGTGGCCCCCAAGATGTCAGAATCAATCATACTGTGACTTGCTTGGTTAGACGAATGAGCCCTGATGATCAAATGGGAGGATGGATTCAGAAAAATCCTCATTGGACCAGGCCCATTGCCCCCTCTTCCACCCATTACAAAGCCACCAAAGTCAGCTTGAACCCAGGACAATGTGTTAACTTCTGTATCTGTTTCTGTCCTTTTCGTTTAGGAGGAGGAGTTTTCAAGGGGGGATGCCTGTCAGCTTTAAAATTCAGCTGTCACATTTCATGGAAGGGGGGGATGATGATTTGAAAAATTCTATGTCATATTAAGAAATTCCAGTTGCAGTCAATTGGTTTATCATTATTTATGAAGTGTAGAAGTGGGAGGAGAGAAGGGAGGAGAGAAGGGAGGAGAGAAGGTGGATTCTGTGTAACGCACGAAAATAATTTCACTTTGGGAAATTGTCTTTGACATGCCAGATCTGTTCCTAAATAAATCAGTTGTAGAGAAATTGACTCGGAGTGACTAATATCATAGATACTTTCTGGATGCCTTACAGCATTAATATTATCTGGAGTCCTGAAACAAAGATACTTTTAAGGAAAGGAAAGAAAAAGAATAAAAGTTCTGAGATATTTTTTTCTTCCTAATTTTTTATTTTTGCTAAATTTTCTATTCTCTGCTAAATTTATCTTAATTTCACAGTCATCTTCTTCGGGGATAAACAAGATAATAAACTTTGAAAATCTGGTCATTCCTTCATTCATATCTCAGAGCAAGCTATAGTAAATAAGAATTCCGGCATATAAATAATTTTTCCCTTTTTTGAAAATGTTCAGATTTTTCCAAAGTTTGGTGGAATATCAAAAGCCAGTCACTATTCAGTTCTTAAAGTTGTATGACATCTTTACTGATGACATCTTCCACTGATTTGTTTGTAGTGAACACACACACACACACAAACCAATGAAGCTACTTTTAAGCTATGCTGTCTTGACATAAATTAGTCCAAGGAAAGCTGTAAATATAAAGATAAACATTTTATCTGCCATATTGAATGTAAGAAATCTAGGATTTTTTTTAAATGTAAACATTTCAAATACACCAACTCCACTTAGTACATTCAAATACAAAAAAGAAGCAAGAAAGCAGTGTAATTATAGAATACATATACAAAGTAATAATGTGGTTTTTAGATATTACACAAAATGCTAGAACCTATTTAAAGTTGCATAACATAAAGAGTAAATGCCGAAGTGTTCTAATACTTAGATGCATGCTATATGCTAGATAGTCTGCAAAGAAATTAAAATTAAATTTTGGGGTTCAGCTCAGATGACAAAAAAGTCATTTAAAAGGCAGCTCAATTCTTAGACAACTATGAAATAAGCAATACAAAGTTTCATTGGTCAATTTATATATCCAAGTTCACGAGTAGGTCGCCGAGTTGTAGGTTGTAGAAGAAAAACCTACAACCCGGCGACCTACTTGTGAGCTTCAATGTCATTTCCCTTTTCATCCAAGTACCTATTAAAGAAGCCTTGACAGCCATCCAAAACAAATTCAACCCCCATAAGCACATCCTAGATCTGACCAACCACTGCCTAACTAACACATACTTCATCCACAATGGGCAAAGATACAATCAGATAGAAGGAGCACCTATGGGATCACTCTTCTCACCCATCATCACTAACCTATACATGGAACACTTTGAAACCAATGCTCTAGACAAATCTGAACACAAACCCAAATTTTGGCTTAGATATGAAAATGACACTTTCATAATCTGGCCACAGGGAAAGAAAAACTGGACAACTTCCTCACACACCTCAACAGCCTACACCCCAAAGTACAATTCACCATGGAAACAGAAGCCAACAACCAACTTCCCTTCCTGGATGTCCTAATTTACAAAAAACCAATGGCTCCCTAGGACACACCATCCACTGGAAGAAAACAAACACCAACCACTACTTAAACACAAAATCCCATCACCAGATCAACTCTGTAGCCAAAACCCTCATCTCCAGAACCAAACGCCTAGCTGACAAAGACCACCTGAGAACAGAATTACACAACCTCACTAACATATTAATTTCCATCGGATTCCAAAGAAACACAATTACCAACCTAATCCTAAAGGAGACACACCCCAGAAACCAAGACACAGAACAGGACAACAGTATCGCCCTCCTCCCCTACATCAAAGGCACCACAGATAAAATCAGCAAAATGCTCCACAAACACAATATCAGGACAGCCTTCGGCACTGACCAAAAAATAGCCAACATCCTAAGAAACCCCAAAAACAAGATCCAGCTAGAAAACCAAGGAGTTTATGAAATACCATGCAACAATTGTCCAGCCACATGCATTGGACAAACCAACAGGAGAATAAATGCACACATTACAGAACATAAAAACGCAGTCAGAAAAGAAGAAAATACTTCCTCCCTTTTCCAGCACCTTAAAGCCACAGGACGTGAAATTAATTTTGAGGGAACCAAATTAATCTCCAATACTGAACACTTCAACAAGAGAATAATCAGGGAAGCCATCGAAATAGAGAAACACCCCCATTACACGAATAAACGGGATGATACCTCCCGCCTACTAGACATCTGGAAACAAGCCCTTATCAACAAATGAGTCCCAGCCACGAAAACCAACACTGGACCCAAAACAACACATGATGCCACCACCAATCTCCCTCACCAGACTCAAACCCAAACCCACCCCATAGGCAAAAGGCAACCACAGTCCAGAACCAGACCACAGTTGCATCACCAGCTGCCACACACCCCAATCCCCAAACCAAGCAAATGGACAATGCCATGAACACATAGCTAGGCCTCAAACTCAGCACTGACCAAAAAATAGGATATCACATCACGGAACTCAGGAGGCTACACCACAAAACCTCAGGATGTTACAACACAGCCAACGACCCAGGAAATTACAGCACAAGACCCAGGATGTCACAACAATAGAACTCAGAAAGTCAACACACAGCCCATTACCCAGGTCGTTACAACACAGGAGACTGATAGACACACAGCCAATACCTCAGCCAGCCAATCTGCAAAAAGCCAGCCAATCTGCAAACATCAACCCCATCAACCAATCAAGAAATAACAACACAGCCAACCTCCCAACAGTATTTATAGAGAGATGGTAGCTCAGATCACGCTTTGCTCGTACAAGCACGAAGCCGAAAACACCAGCCTGAAGATATATGTAGAACATACTGAGTCATATATAGATAGATAGATAGATAGATAGATAGATAGATAGATAGATAGATAGATAGATAGATAGATCGATCGATCTTTGGTTCTTCGGGTTTTCTCCCGCGTAGAATTGGAAGTATCTAGGCGACGTTTCGATGAAGTCTCATTCATCATCTTCAGGATTGCGTCTTTGGCTTTGTGCTTCCTAACCTTGTGTACCTAACATAAAGAAGGCTTGTGTACCTAACATAAAGAAGGACACCAGACCCACACCCACGAGGGCCACACAAGAAACTGCCACCACACTTCCACACAGAAAACAGACTCACACCCACACAGAAGATGAAACACGACCACGGACCAGAAGCCGTACCGCAGCTGCATCACTACCTGCATCAAACCCCCCCAACCCATACATGAAGGGAACTGACGCCCACCATGAAGATGTGGCATGACCACGAACGTGAAGCCAAACAACAGGATCACAGCTCACCAGCTCAAATCCCCCAGCAACTGAGACTAACCTGAGTACAACCAAACCCCCACCAGAACAGAACACATCCCCAGCCAATCAGAACACAGCCAACCCCCCAACCAATCAGAACACAGCCAACCCCCCAACCAATGAGAACACACCCCCACCCAATCAGAACACAGTCAAGCCCCCACCCAATCAAGTCACACCCCCACTAGTAGTTAAAAGGAAGAAGCAGCTGCAAGCTCACATTACTCTGAGAAGCACAAGGCCGAAGACGCAAGCCTGAAGATGATGAATGAGACTTCATCGAAACGTTGCCTAGATATTTCCAATTCTATGTGGGAGAAAACCCGAAGAACCAAAGATCCACATACAAATACCCACGAAAACCTCCGAAACACACACACACACACACACACACACACACACACACACACACACATATAATGACTCAGTATATTCTACATTCCTGTGTGATAATTTACTATTGAAATTAGATTCCCACACATCTTTCCATGTGCATTATGGTATTTAGAATAATTCATGTTTTGCTTTTGTTTTGTAAATATTTATAAACCCACAAAAACTTGTGGGAAAAATGGAGTTATTTCAGAATAAAACTATTAAACAAATTCATAATAGCTAGAAATTGGGTTGTTCCTCTCTTTTCTTTTTACTATGTATAAATAGTATTTGAATTAAAACAATACTGTGGAAAATTGTTGAAATCCAATTTCAGAATAACATGTCTGAACAAAATATGTAATGCATATTATGAAGATACTGTAAAGCAAGTGGGAAGTTAAACAACAAAAAAATGGACCAAAATTGTTTATTGCTGTTGTGACTGAGATGCACATTATTATAAAAATCATGTATATCTCCTGTTTTGTATGCGTTCCACATTTATTTTCATGCTATATATCCTGTCACATCAGCACTTGGAATTGAGTAAGAAACTAATGAATGTTGTATGGGGGTTGGCTAGAAAGAAAAAGTTTTGTTAAAAGTACTAAAAAATGATCTGCCTGACTTCTTTCTTTCTTTCTTTCTTTTTTTATCTAGGAAAAATTGCAAAGGAAAGACATTTTAGATTTGTAGAACTGCTGTAATCGCTTCAGACACAAAATGAATCAGACCTCCTGTTGGATTATGTGGGTGGCATTTCCACTCTTCCCTGGTGTGATAATTCACTGCCTGCAGCTGTGGCGTGCAAACTCAAATATTTTCTCTTTCTGTTTGGTTTTCAAAAGAGGAGTGTGAGACTTCACGGATCTTTTGGAGAGATATTAAAGTTGAGTAATGTAAGACAAAGCAATCATTAAATGAAAAGGAAGCTCCTTGGAACAATGTATGAATCAATGGAACAGCAATAGATTCCCTGTAAGCCTTCATGAGGAGATCTAAGGATTACTTCTCATCTAACATTTTTATTGGAATATTGCTACTCAGGTGAAAAACAGAATTTTAAAAATGCACACATTATCAACTATACATCTAAAGTTGCATTAAGGAAAGAAAATGGATTCTTGCTTGTTGATGATCTGTGTACATTGTGATTGCCAATTCTGTGTAACATTTTGGATATTTTACCTTTTCTTCAAGGCAGTACACATAACTTTCCTTCCTCCACCACCCCATTTTTCTTACAACAGCCCTGTGGGGTAGATTGTGCTGAGATATAGTGACTAATCCAAAATCTTCCAGGCTAATTTCTTTAAACAATAATAAAAAAGCTTTGCTAAATCAGATCAAAGTTTTTTTTCCCTAATCTAATATTTATTCCCAATATTTATTATTCATGCATAATGGTATTCCCCACTGTCACTCTCCTTCAGCTGATATCAGGAATAATTTACCACTGATGATATTGCTGGTAGTAGCTATTTTTAACGTTATGCTCTGTGAATGTATTTAAGGCCTTATAAATTAACTACCATCAATAAATCTTTTGTTAGCA
Organism: Bungarus multicinctus; assembly: GCA_023653725.1. NCBI lineage: Eukaryota > Metazoa > Chordata > Lepidosauria > Squamata > Elapidae > Bungarus > Bungarus multicinctus. Next base: position 114,036,619 of record CM042838.1, read on the forward strand.
AACTTTATAAGTGAAGGACCATGAAGCTTTGAACAGGAGTATGAAGGAGCTAAGATATGAGTGCTATTTTCTCCACTCCTTTCTGTTGACATGGCCTTCTCATAGTGATGTATTTTAAGCCAAGAGATCACAAAGATCATCTGGCTGCCCTTGTAGAAAAATTAACTGTCATTGCCCAGGAGACATTCAAGTTTAGGATTCCTACATTCTTTGGGGTGGCTTCTTCCTTGTGCCTGATCCATGTAATATACTGAAGAAGTATTGACAACTGATCTAGCTATCCTAGGACAATAAATTGAAACCCAAATAAGAGGTAACTGCTTCCACCTCAAACACAAGATAACCCACTGTTAACTAAATGTACAGCTTGAAAATATTTTACTTGCTCATAACAAATACCTGAAATACCTATGGGTTATTCTCAATAGAACATTATCCTTCAGAGAACATCTCAAGAAGACTGCAGCCAAACTGAGACCAAGGAATAACATCCTGCAAAAATTGTGTGATTATACCTGGGGTTCCTCAGCTTCCACCTTGTGAACTTCAGCACTTGGCCTCATTTTCTCAATAGCATAATATTATTCCCTGGTCTAGATAAATAGTAACGATATCAGACTGATCAACACGCAGCTGAATCACACTATATGCATCACACTTGACATAATAAGATTTAATCTAGTTATCAGTTTTCCAGTTATCAGCTTTAAGTCATATTCCTCTACCACATCTATGAAGTGAAAACACTCTACTGTGAGATTATAAGAAAATAATTTGTAATACCTGCCAATCAATGCAGATATTGCTGATGCTATAAAAAACAGGCTTCACTCCAGACACCTACCTATTAGGATAGCCAGAAACTTGCTGGGTAACAATTTCAATCTTCTTCAGGCCTGGGTGGAAGAATGGTCCTCTGTTGTTTTTCCAGAGTGTAACAACACACCCTGCTTTATAGCTGAACTGAAAGGATTCAATCTACCCTGTAGGACTTGGTCAATCCTCAATAGAATTAGGTGGGCAAGTCTCCTTTGTGACTGAAAAGTGTCCTGTAAATCTGATCTTGAAGGCTAAATTCTGAATCCTACTGGAGAATAAAAGACAGTTAAGACAATAGCATGGTACTACTACTGAGTACCAGAGGAAGAGTGATGCACAGAATGTGAAGATGCCCGATAAGGTGTATGAAAATATAGGAAAGAATAGATCAAATTACTGACTCATATTTCCTAGTAACTCTATAGATATGCTTCAAGTATGGCAAAGAAACAGGAAGAAATAGATGTTTTAATGCAGGACTGTAAGCAAATTTAGTAGGCAAGATTTAACAGTGGGATAGGTATTCTGTATATGATTGAAATGTACAAATAGAAATAGTAACATAATGGCATGAGAATATAAACATGTATAAAGATCCAGAAATTAGAAATTTGAGAACATTTAGCTAAAAATGCAAAGAGAGAAAATAACAATGACATTATTACTAAGTCCAATGCCAGGACTGACTGACAGTCTGGATAATGACCTTCTGGGTCAGATAATAAAACTTTCAAGGAGGATATGCACAGTTGTAATAATCATAATAACTTTCAATACATCTACTGAGAAACCATAATGGTCAAGATTACAAGTCCCTCAAATTCCTTAGTGTTTTTGCTTTTTTGTTTTCATAAAGATTAAAGAAGAACATAGGAAATCAGCTTTCCTAGATCTGATCCTAAGCCATAGAGAAAGGCTAGTTGAAGAAGTGATTGCAGTGGGAACTTTTGAAGAAGTAATGGTGTCATCTGGGGCTCAAAGTACTACAGAATGAGAAATTGTAGCAAAGTTGAACATGCACAATAGATTTCAGAACAGCTAATTTCAACCGTTCAGAAAAAGGTGAGCTACTATATATTGAAATCAGCAGGTCACAATGAGGGTCAAAGATTCATGGGGAAGATAGCATAGGAAGCAATTATTGATAGAGAGGCTTTGCTTAAAAAGGACATCTGTCAGAAATAATCAACAAAAAGATCAATCAATAAATACTTGATATTTGCAGAAAGAAAATTAGAAATAGTAAAGCACAAAAAGATCTTAGTGTCACAAGAAAAACCACAAACAATAAACTATCTTTTTGGCCTCATCAGTAGTAAAATGAAAAAAGAACAATGAGTGGGCCTGCTGCTAAGGAGAATAGGGGAGCATAGTCACAAGTGATGGAGAAAAGGTAGAATTCCTTAACTCCTATTTTTGGAATTCTCCCCAAATAGAACTAAGCAGAATTATTGACAAAAAGAGGAAGTAGCAATTCAAACAAAGTAAAAAGGGAACTAGAGAAACATCTAGCTAACATTAATAACTTTGCATCTCCAACAAAAGCAATTGCATCTGAGACTCTTGAAGGAGTTGCTGATATCCTCTCACAATCCTTTTCTGTAATCTGAGAAGAAACGAAGGACAGATATAAGACCAAATGACTGGACAAGAGCAAATGTTTCTACCTTCAAAATTATAGGCCAGTCACCTTGATAGTGATGGTTGTCAGTGTCAGACACAAATCAGGAACAGACTACAAAGCAGTCACCTTCAGAGTAATTAAAATGCCAAACTTCAATATGACCTCCCCTTCGGATAAAGTAGTATTGTTGACCGTGAAAATGTGGTGAAGATAATGTACCTCGACTTCAGCCAGGCATTCAAAAGCTTCCTATGAATTCTAGTTGAAAAGATGGGAAAAAGAATTCTGGACCATGTGACCATCAGATGGCTATAGAGTTGCTTGAAAATTGTACCTCATGTGTATACATTTATGGCTTCATGCCAAGCTGAAAGAAAGTGTTGAGCGGCTGTGCTGTCAATGCATTTATAAATGACCTGGATGAAGCATTAGAAATATGTTTATTAAATTTGCTGTTGACAAAGAGATTTGGATGAAGATAAATATATTAGAGGACAGAGTAAAGATTCAGGAGGATCATGACAAGCTGGAATAATAGGCAGAAAGCAGAGAGGAGAATTTCAACAGGAACAAATACATCTGTATTCTATTTCAGGAGGGGTGATCAAAAGAGATCACTCTAATGAATTTTTTTTTCCAGAAAGATTCTGAATGTCTTTGTGGATCATAAACAGAACATGAGCCAACTATGTAATATAGCCACCAAAAAATAAATCTAATACAGCGCTAAAAATCCAATACAGCAGAATGTAGTGTCACATTCAAGAGAGCTGTCATTCTTTTATTGTGAGTTGATCAGATTACCTTTAGATTAATGCAGGCACTTGAATATGTCCGTAGGAGAGTAGACAATATTATAAAGGTTGGTTTATGATTGGAAATACTGATGGTGTGTGGCACAGAGAAAAGAGGACAGTAATAATATGATAGTGCCTTCAGTTATCTAAAAGGTTGTCATATAGAAGATAGGATAAAATTGTTCAGAGTTGTTCCAGAATAAGAAACAATGGGCTTCACTTACAGTGAAATTTGGATTTGATGCTAGGAAATCATACCTAATGATAAGAGTCGCTCAACAATGGAACAGACTGCCTTAGAAAGTGATGGACTCACTGAAGGTATTTAAACAGAAGCTGGATGGTCATTTCTTGGAGGCTCTAACTGTGCATTCCTATCCTTAGCAAAGGGCTGGACCAAATGATCTGCTATATACCTTCCAGGCTTAAATTATGTAGATGATTCTCTGTGTGAAATCCTCTTTTCCAGAATAATTGTCTATGTTGTCACAGACAACATAGTTGACAATGACTTAATAGCACATTAATCAACCAATCAATTGGAATGTGTTAACTTCTAAGTTAATGTTAAAGTTTAGATTTTTAGATTTTTCACATTTTTCAATCTTGTGTTGGGTCACAATTCAAAATACTCACCACCTGGAATTCATGTCATAGTGACAGGCTCCACAAACCAAAACAAGATTCACTGAAGTTCTCTAAGCAGTTTCCTTTATTATTATTCTCGTATAGTTAGAAATCTTGCCAAACTAATGCAGACTTGTACTATAAAACATATACAATGCTCTGGGGATAATGAGAAAGGAGTTACCTTCCCTCTTTTTCTCCCACACAAACTATCTAAATGTCTCTTGCGCTGTATTGTGGTTAGCCAGCAGCAGGTGCAGTCGGCTGAGGAGAGGGAGGACTCAGATGAGGGCCAGGACCATTAGGGAGTGGACTGCTGCCTTCAGAGATTGTGGGGGCTGGCAGCTGTGATGAGGAGGTTCCCAAGGAGCCTGTGCCAAGTGCGGGTGCGCACAGGATTGTTTGCAGAAAAGAGCAGCTACAACAGCATGGGTGACACGGGAGTAAGGCTGTAAGATAATGGACCCTCCTTCAAGAAGATAAAAGGCAGCTGTGCAGCTAATGTTCTTTGTAGAAAGCAAAGATGTTTTGAAACTCAGCCTCATGGACATTACAGTTGGTATTTGAAAACTCTTTTGTTGCAAACTATTTCTTATCTGTTGTTTTTTGGCAGTCTTGCAAAAACTTGGCAAGGCTCTTTCTTGTCAGAACAAATTAGTTGGAAGCAGCCTTTTATCTGTGAAGAAACAGGATTCTTAGCTGAAACATTAAAAGGTTGTGCTGCGGCTTTTGTCTTGTGTTTGCTCTCTTGGAACCAGGTTTGGGTCAGAACACTCTGCCAGAATTCACACCTTCCCTCCTGAGAATCTGGATTATTTTAAGCAATCCGCAGAGGAACTGTGAATATTACTGCTAATTTTAAGGATCCTATCCTATATTGCTCACTTGCAGGTTTATTGGTGTAATTTTTTTCATCAATGAGAAATTTGGGGTGAATAAAGTGAGCAAATCTTTTATTCTTATAGCAACATTTAAAAAAAAACTTTTTGGCATGTTTCTGAAAAATCAATCTATATAAATGCTTCCTTCTCTGCTCCTCTTCCTCCTTCCATCTATCAAAATCATACTGTTTCCCTAGTGCTTTGTTGCATTGTTTGCCAATTCAGTGAAGACCTATTGACACTTAAATTAATTAAGAATTTCAAAAGATTCTGGCTGCATTTATCCTCATTAGCCAATTATATTGTTTAAAAAAAAACACTCCTGAGCATTATTCTTATGTATGAAACAAAAAAGATTGCTTCTAAATTTCAAGAAATGAATGTAAGTGTTCATATTCTGGTACATTAACAGTTGGTTCCAGTACATTGATATTTTATGTGGAAACCCTACTCAGCAATTAATATGCCTGAGACAAATTGAAAAACCCTAATCCATCCTTTCCAGTTGGAATGTAAGAGTATATTATTATTGAGAAACTACAGGGTATCAGAGCCATTTTTTAAACTTGAATGCTCATTACCTTAAATCTGCATATAAAATAGTTTTGCATTCAGACAAGGTGAATTGCATAACTAAATACATTATGTTTCAAAGGAAGATGAGACTTAAACAACCAACCATGCTTCTTTTTCTAAAGCAATATTTATAACTTTAATATAGAGAAGTTTCTTATGAATTACAAAGTAAATATGAGTAGAATATTATCATTTTAAAAGAGAAAGTATTTTTACCACTCTATTTGCATGATTGACTATAGGTGCTATTTATGCCCCAAATCCTCATGTATAATTAACATTTTTTTTTATTACTGATAGAAGGCATTGTTTTTCAAACCTACTTAATTGTTTTAACAATAATTAGTAAAATCAGTTTGGCAAATGATTTTTAATGGCATGAAAATAAAAAAATGCTAATTGCAGAGGTAACTTTTAATCAATAAATTTTATATCCTTGCCATATATGTATGATAGAAGATATTATTCTTGCCCTCCATTATGTTTTACTTAATAATTTATCTTGTACATAGAGATACTTTACTGAAGTTACAAAGGTGGATAATTTTAAAATTCAATTGTAAAACTCAGTTTCGAAGAGTTTAGAGAGAAAAGCTTTGTGTAAAGAACTCCTTTACATATCTTTAAGACAAGGGGGTAATATACATGTCTACAGAACATTTAAGGGGGTCCTTATAGATTTGCTGCAACAGTAGCTGTGTCCAACATAGGACCCATTTCTAAAGCATGTGAGTTATTGGAACATATCAATGTTTGTGGTGGCAAGCAGGTGATCACTTATCTAAAATGAGGAGTCTGCAAAGGAATTAAACCAGAGAAGATCCTAAAGTTCAGTTCAATTCAGGGCTCAGGTGGTGTTTCCCTCACCAAAACAATGGACTATGTAACATTGACTCAGAATTTTGATCAAGACTCTGTGTTGCCTAGAGACATCATAACAGTGTTACACGGTATTTATTTTGCAGCTTACTAGAATATGACATTGATTCCCTTATCAGTGGGATTCCGATTGGCTCCTCTGTCTCCACCCATATCTTATGTTAGAAACTTCTGGATAAATGCACTTTACCTAGTACTGTACTTAGATGCCACAGATGGTTCATGCTATTGGCCTAGTTATTGGTAGGTGCTTTAATAACTATATACTAATTGGTGGAGCTTTCATAACTATATACTTATACTTTTGTTTCCAGATTTCCAGTAAACTTCTTAGTATACAATGTTAAATGCTTGCTTTTAACTATAAAATCCATGTGGCTTGATACCCAGATCTCTGAATGACTTCCTGCTTCAGGCAGGACTGAATTATAACTGCAATTACAATTTTGAGAACTCATCTTATTCATAAAATAGGAGACAGTATTTCTAAGTCTCTGCTCCATCAACGTACTACAACAGCTTTTTTTAAAAAAAGATTGAATAATATCCACCATGCTAACCTTTAGGAAGGAGCTCAGGATGGAGCTCTCTCACAGAGTTTTTAATAGTTTGAATGTCAAATTCAGAATTTAAACAGATTGAGAATTATGACATACAGATTGAAAATATTGATAGACAGTATTTTATGTATTGTATGTGACTCTTTTTACTGACTGATTATATTTATGGATTTTATAAACCAGCAAGAATCATTGGGAACTAGCAATACACAATACAATACAATACAATACAATACAATACAATACAATACAATACAATACATATAAATTTAATACACCATCAAGCAAGTTGAAACGTTGAAGATATAAAGAAAAATGGGAGTGCATGCATGTACGCAGACATGCATATACCTAAAAGCAAAAAACATCACAGTCTTCCTCTTCCTAAGATTCTCATTACAATAATATTAATCAATTACCTGATTGAGTGAAGGGAACCCATTTGTTGTGGGAATGGGGTGGGGGAAAATAAGGACAAAAGAATATTGACTAGGTCTATGAAATCTGAAGGAAGCAAAAAGCAAGACAGAAAACAAAAACTGGCACAAGTCTAACAAACAGGTTCTGTGTATTTTTTTTCCTACCAAAAATGATAGATGAGGTAGTTGTCCTTCAAATTTAAAAGCCCCTGAGGAAATGGCAGTAGCTTTACAGTAGAGAAACATTCCCTACATTTGGTTCTGTTGTTGGAAAAATGCATTGTAGGGACTGTAATTTCCTTTGCTTGATTTAGATTCAAGAATTGTCTCTCTTCCTTCCAGGATTTTTGTATCTTAGGAATTTGTTTGGTCTTTCAAATTAAAAAAAATCATTTTACTCTATTTTTTAAAAAAATATATCAAGATTGTCAATTTGGAACATCATTTGGAGGACTCTGTTCATTAACTTTCAAGGAACTTGACATTTGAAGAACTTTTAAATTCTTAGACAAAAGTTTATTCTGTTTCTAACAAAGCTGACCCAGTCCATCCTCTGCCATCAAGGCATAGATTCTTAGTTTGTTATTATATCAGTTTTTGTCATACAGCTCTAAGGCTATGCACTGAAATTATTATTGCTACAAAATTATTTTTAGTAACAAAATAACAGAATAACAGTTTTGGAAGGGACTTTGGAGGTCCTCTAGTCCAATCTGCTGCTCAGGCAGGAAGTCCTTTACTATTTCAGACAAATTGTTGTTCAACCTCTTCTAAAAACTTCCAGCTATGGACCACCCACAACTTCTGGAGGCAAGTCATTCCGCTGATTAATTGTTCAAACTGTCAGGAAATGTAATCTTAGTTCTAGATTGCTTCTCTCCTTGATTAGTTTCCAATCCATTGCTCCTTATCCTTCCCTCAGGTGCTTTGGAGAATAGCTTGATTCCTTCTTCTTAATGGCAACCCCTTAGTCCACCGAGGGTGTGGACAGGTTGCTGGGGGGTCTGAATGCCACCACCTGTTTATTGGACCCGTGTCCTTCCTGGTTGGTTTCGGCCGCCAGGGAGACGACACGAGGCTGGCTCCAGGGGATTGTCAACGCTTCTTTGAGAGAGGGGGCGCTTCCTACCGTCTTGAAGATGGCGGTGGTGCGGCCCCTCCTCAAGAAGCCTTCCCTGGATCCAGCTATTTTAAACAACTATCGTCCAGTCTCCAACCTTCCCTTTGTGGCGAAGGTTGTTGAGAGTGTGGTAGCATGTCAGCTCCCCCGGTACCTGGAGGAAGCTACTTACCTCAATCCGTTCCAATCGGGCTTCAGGCCTGGACATAGCACTGAGACGGCATTGGTCACGTTGGTTGATGATCTCTGGAGGGCTCGTGACAGAGGGTTCTCCTCTGTCCTGGTCCTATTAGACCTCTCGGTGGCTTTCGATACTATCGACCATAGTATCTTGTTGCGACGGTTGGAGGGGTTGGGGATTGGAGGAACCGTCCTCCGATGGTTCTCCTCCTTCCTCTCCGACCGTTTGCAATTCGTGTTGGCAGGAGGGGAGAGGTCCACCTCTAGGCCCCTGGTTTGTGGGGTGCCTCAGGGGTCGGTCCTCTCTCCCCTCCTGTTCAACATTTATATGAAGCCGCTGGGTGAGATCATCCGTGGTCTTGGAGTGAGGTGTCATCTATATGCGGATGACACCCAGTTGTACATCTCCACTCCGGACCACCCCAACGATGCTGTGGGGGCTATGTCTAGGTGCCTGGAGGCCGTGCGGGATTGGATGGGCGAGAACAGGCTTCGGCTCAACCCATCCAAGACCGAGTGGCTGTGGTTCCCGGCGCCCCGATATAGCCAGCTGACACCTTTGCTGGCTATTGGGGGGGAAATTTTTCCCCCCACAGAGAGGGCCCGCAACCTGGGAGTCCTCCTGGATGTACGGCTGTCACTTGAACATCACGTTGCGGCGTTTCATCAGATCCGTCGGATCTACCAGTTGCGGCCCTTTCTGGATCGGGACGCCTTGCGCACGGTCACTCAGGCCCTTGTCACCTCTCGCCTGGACTATTGTAATGCCCTCTACATGGGGCTCCCTGCGGGGAGCACCCGGAGACTCCAGCTGGTGCAAAATGCAGCCGCGCGGGTGATCATGGGGGTGTCGCGTAGTGCCCATGTGACGCCTCTCCTGCGTGAGCTGCATTGGTTGCCAGTGGCTTTCCGGGTTCGCTTTAAGGTTCTAGTTTTGACCTTTAGGGCGACCCATGGCATGGGACCAGGTTACCTGCAGGACCGCATTCTACCAGTGATTTCCAGCAGGCCGGTGTGTTCCCATAGAGAGGGTCTGCTCCGGGTGCCGTAGGCCGCTATGTGTCGTCTGGCGGCACCGAGGAGTAGGGCCTTCTCTGTGGGGGCCCCCGCCCTCTGGAATACTCTGCCACCGGAGCTTCGTACCGGCACGGACCTGAGGGCCTTCAGGCGCGCGTTGAAGACCTGGCTCTTCGAGCAGGCCGGCCTGGGCTGAGATGGTTTTAATTGGTCTCCATATTATTCTTAATTTTAAATTGGGGTTTTAAGGGGGGGGGGCTTTTTACTTTTATTAACCAGCCAACATCAAATTTAATACTTTTTTTAATTTTTGTATTGTTCGTGGGGTTTTAGACGGGCTGTGCACCGCCCTGAGTCCCTCGGGAGAAGGGCGGTATATAAATTGAAATAATAAATAAATAAATAAATAAATAATGATGGCGAACCTATAGCACATGTGCCACAGGTGGCACGCAGAGCCATTTGTGCTGGCACGTGAGCTGAAGGCAAACTTACCTCACTGTGCATATGCGTGCCTCACAGCTGATTTTCGGCTGGTTTGATGCCTTTTTCGGCCTCCCAAAGGCTTGAGGAAGGCTTCTGCAGGCTTCTACAAGCTTTGTTGGCTAAAATCTAGCCCCGTTTCATCACTTCCGGTATTTTCGGAAAAAACAGTATATGATGAAACAGGGCTAGATTTCAGCCTACAAAACTTATAGAAGCCTGAAGAAGCCTTCCTCAGGCCTTTGGGAGGCCGAAAAAGGCCTCAAACCAGCCAAAATTCAGCTGTGAGGCACAGTGCAGGTAAGGGAGGGTGGCAGGTGGGAGGGATTGCATGCGCATGTGTAGGGGGCATGGAGAGGCACACATTGCCTTCTGGGTGCAAGCACAACTAAATTTTTGGCACAGGAGCCCAAAAAGGTTAACTACCACTACCTTAGATAGTTGAATGCTCCTATCATGTTACCCTAGTCCTTCTTTTCATTAACTAGATTTATTCCATTCCTGTAACTGTTCTTCATATGTTTTAGCCTCCAGTCTCCTAATCATCTTTGTTGTTCTTCTCTGCACTCTTTCTAGAGTCTCAATATCTTTTTTACATTGTGCTGACTAAATGTGACTAAGTGACTAAAATGTGTATCAAATGAGTAATATGGGGTACATATGTAAAAAAAGTGTGTATCTCCTGAAAAATATAACTTGTGTGTGTGTATGTGTGTGTGTGAGATATGTTTTAATCAGATTGTTTTTTTTAAAAAAAGAATCATCTGGATGTAAGAGTGAAACATGTATGAAACAGATACAGACACAACATAGACTGATACCGTTATTCATGCTCTATAAGGTGATATTGAATGCAACAGAGCAGGAAAGCTCAGCTTTCACATAACACAAACCAGTTCTAGAGTATATAATACCAATAAAACTATGTGGACATTGATGTATTACAAAAACCTCACAGAGGCCTTCATAGGCAACTTTTTCCATGCTCATATACGGGTGCTATTCTTTGTTCTGTAGGATTCCAATAATGGTTTAATAACCTTTATGAACTGCATAAATCAATGTTGAATATAGATAAAAACTAATTCAGGTGCCAACGTTTTAAGCACATCAATAGTTAAAAGCCTAATCTGTGCATCTTCAATAATAAATTAGCGCTGCTGACAGCTAAATATATCTATAAATCTTTTCAAGATTGCTTCAGTGAAGATTAGTCTTCTGGTTATGGAATTCACCATTTTTCGTTTGTGTTTGCTTTTTTTAGATTCCACATCTATCTCACCAAGTAGCTGATAATTGCACGTTTTATACATGAACATATTAACTTATTAAATTCAGTGATGGATTAACCATTATACTTAACACTACACAGTGCAGACCTGGCCTAGTTAGGTCACCTGCTGTGATCTAATTATATGGGATTTTCCAATGCAAACTTTTACTCATATTGCTTGCTCCTAGAAACTGTACCTTATAATATGGTAACTGCTTATTTCCCCAGAGATGGGGATGATTATGTTGTTGTTTTCTTAAGTATCATATTACAAATCAAAGTTCATAAAACTAATAATATTCAATATTCAGGATTAATTCCTGAAATTAATTCGTTGTGCCTTTTTTTAATATTCCCATAAAATCTGATAAAGAAGAAATTTGTTTTCATGCCACCATCTTTTGAATAAAGGGCATTGTCCTTGTACTTATCTAAGTTGTGAGTGGCCAAAAAGTATGCATGCATGTCCTTTTTACCTTCTCCTGTTTCAACAAAATGTTAAAGAATGTCACTACAAGAGAAGATTTACATTGGTCCTTTTCGGGTCCATTTTCCGTTAAGCTACAGAGCCAAAGATAAAATGTAACAGGAAATAAAAGCAACATCATCCTCTGTCATTTCAGTGCAAATAAGCAAATCAATAAAAGTCCACTAACACACTGTAAATAATAAGGCTGTACAAATCAACTCTATTTCATTATGATTCAAAATTCTACTTGCAAAAGGCTTGATTCAGGTTTGCCAAATCAATCTTATTTGAGCACCCTGAAGGTGGGGTAATGGTGGCAATAGTAGTTTGTGCTGACTGTTGAAAGTTCAGAAACTATTTAAAGGGCTCACTCTTACTTTTCTCTGATTTGAAGTTTGGCATAGCACTAAAGAATGTACTTCATTTTTTGGCACTGAAGACTTCCTTTTGTTGGATTATGCACTTTGCTGCCTCCCAGGTTTTATGGAACTGCCAGGAGAGCTGACAAATCTGGTTATCATGTTTACTCCTGGCAATAGAATTTATTTATTTATTTATTTATTTATTTATTTATCAAACAAAGATAACAAGTATAGGTATGAACATAAACATGAACAAAGAAAGTAAATACAGATAAATTAGGACAGTAAGATAGAGACGGTAGACACACTGGTTTTTACTGGTGTTTATGCATGCCCCTTTAAAGACCTCTTAGGAATGGGGTGAGATCCACAGCAGACAGTTTGAGGTTGAAGCTGCAAGGGTTTGAGGCTGTAACAACAGAGTTGGGTAGGGCATTCCAGGCATTGACCACGCAGTTGCTGAAGTTGTATTTTCTGCAATCAAGTTTGGAGCAGTTTGTATTAATAATTGTGGTTGAAGCTGAAGAAGTCCTTTACAGGCAAGATGATGTATCAGAAAATGTTGTGTACTATACTTATATTAGACTTCAGGTGGCACAGTTCCAGATTGTCCAAGCCCAAAATTTCGAGCCTGGAGGCATAGAAGAGTGGAGTATTCTTCTCAAGAAATACCTTTGAACCCTCTCAATTGTATTAACATCCAATATACATTGCGGATTCCAGGCAGAAGGGCTGTATTCAAGAATTGGTCTGGCAAAGGTTTTGTATGCCCTAGTTAGCAGTTCAATGAAGAAGCTTCACAAAATAAGGTTAACAACTCTTAATGCCTTTTTGGCAATGCTGTTACAGTGAGCTCTGGGGCTTAGATTATTTGAGATAAGTACTCCTAAGTTCTTGACAGAATGAGGGTTCATCTTCAAAAGAGCATCATCTTCAAAAGTGTCAGATTGGGCAGAAAGATGACAATTTACATAGCTCTGAAGCTCTGCTGATGGTCAGGAAAGCTTTGCTTTCCAGGACATTGGTTGGAACCTTGACACTGATCTCTGCTGATCTCATGCCAGTGATAGGAGGACTCCCTCAGTAATAGGATTCAGTTTTGTCAGGGTTGTGGTTTCTTGGCAATATGTCATATTAATGAATAAGCTGAGGAAGCAGAAGCAAGCTAGCACAATGAAATAAAGAGCCACAGAGCTAGATCATAAAGAATGTGAACTAGCCTTGACATCTCAATTTTTAAAATAGTAAATAGTTCTCTGTTTATGGTAAGCTAACACCTATTTATTCATAGTCAAGTAACTTAATATTGCAACATTTAAAAATGTAAACGTAATGTTGACCCAAAAGTGAGAGCAGACCTGACAAGAATCAGATTACTGTGTTATTCCACTAGCTCAAAAGACAACTACACTGTGGTTCACAACATAAAAGAAGTTTATGCCTAATAGGCAGAAAGTTTGATGAGGTTTATCATTATCTAATAACTTTGGTTATGTCAATCAAACTGATGCTGCTTGCATCTGTTCTTTCTCTACTTATGAATGTCAAGAAACGTCTTCCAAGTTGGATCTCTTTTTAACAAGCTTCCACCCATCACTTCTTTTCCTGCCCTCTGGGGTTTTGGAGACTAAGTCAATCTCTTCTTTGTGACAGCCCCATAAATACTGGAAGACAGTTATCATACCCCCCAATCATTCTTTTCAATAGGCTAGACATACCCAGGTCCCTAAACTGTTCATCATACAATTTAGCCTCCAGATCCTTTATCATCTTTGTTATCTTCTCTGCACACTTTCTAGTAGCATTTTTCTAACATCTTTTTTAGATCACGGTAACTAGAACTTTATATAGTATTCCAAATATGATCTCACTAGTGTGGTATAAAACAGCATTATTATATCCAGGTTTTTTTTTGGCAGCTGCAGTACATTACTGTCTCATGCTCAAGTAGTGGCCCCTTGATTTCTCTCGCAGTTGGTACTAATGATCCAGGTACCACCTATTCTGTACCTGTGCATTTGTTTTTTCCTGTCTACGTGCATGACCTTACTTTTTCACCACTGAGCTGGATAGGGCCCAATTGGATAGGGCCCAATGTTCAAGTCTATCAAGATCCTTCTGAATATTGAGTTTGTCTTCCAAATTCCTCCCAGCTTGGTGACACCATACTGACAAAGTTACATATGTCTAAGGTGATAATTTTCTCAGTTACAGCAAATGACTGTGAAAGCCCAGGCATAAAAAAAAAAAAAAAGATCAGAAGAAAAACTGATGGCACTGAATTGTGATGTTGGAGAATATTGTTGAGAATACATTAGACTACAAAAAGAACAAACAATTCCATGCAATCATATACAATTTCCTTTAATGGATGAAATATTGAGCAAATTAGGAAACACATTGCTGTTTCTATTTGATTCTTTCAGAGAAAGATTTTTTCCCACATAAAGAAGAAATATAAAATGGGAAAATGACACCTCCTCCTGTTATTAGCAGTCATATAAGAAACCTGCAGTTCCAAATTTCTTGAAGTGACTTCAGACTGATGTCATGTGTGCCCCGGGGTAAATGTGCCTACAATGTATGGAAAAAGGCACAGAAGAAAATCATGAAGATAGTCACAGTATTTTTACAGATATAAATGGTCTTATTATAAATATCAGGTTTTGCAAAAAGAACAATTTGAGATGATATTCCAAGGGATAAGATATAGTATATCTCAGGGCTCTAACTGTGAAAAATCAGTTTGCAAGGGTAGCCATGGAATTCTGCAACAGAAAAATTGAAGATAGATATTAATAACATTATTCAAAAGCAGTATTATTACAAAAGGTAAGATTGTTTATCAGGGTAACATCATCTATACAACATCTTTTATAAAGATAGACATAAACACTTATTTTTGTATGCATTCTGCTTAGTCATTCATATGTTTTGAATATAAACAAATTTGAAGGGTGAATTTTTATAAGGAACAGGTGCAGCTTCTGCATCTCTTATACTTGCTTATTCAAATTAACCTTTCTGAAAAGACTCATTTCTTGATCTGATTCTGAGACTAGAAACAGTCTTTTAAGAAGCACAAATAATCAAATATCTTAATATCCCTTCTCTCCCTTTCATTTGACCATTCAAGTTTTTTTCATAGAAGTTCAGATTTATTGGTTTACAACCATGGACCAAAATACCCCATGAAATAACAATATGTAAATGGAATTATTATAAGAAAATCTCATACCTAGTTATCTTGTATCATTGCACAGTATGACAGTATTAAGACAGAGCTGAATAATACTTAAAAGTTTCTTTACAGAGATTATGATTGATTATGATTATTTTCCCTTTTTTGAAACTCTGAGTTTTCATTGACTAATAAAAGAAAGTATTCTCTTCTGTGGTAGAATTGGAACAATTTACAAGGTGGGTTAATATTGATGTACAGAACAGTGCATGTTATAACAGACAGCTCAGCAAAACATGTGATGTTGATTCATAACAACTTCTATGCAAGTTCAGGTTTATTCCTGAAAGAAAAGATTTTCATACCACCCTTTCAGTACTTTTGGTGGCAAAAATGAAATTCATTTAAGAATCCCTGAAAAAAAAGGTGAATGGTCAAATGAAAGGAATAAAACATATCAAGATATTTGATTGTTTGTGCTTCTTAAAACACAGTTTCTAGTCTCAGATCAAGAAACAAGTCTTCTCAGAAAATCTTGCAGAATTAAAAGCACTTCTGTGAGGGACAATTGTGTCTAAGTACATAGGAGTAGATTAAGGTCTCCTCTAAAGACCAATGTTACAACAGCAAGAGAATCTATTTCTCTTCTGTAAGTCATAGAACTGGGATACCATTCATTTCTTGTAAGGCCTTCTCAAACTTTAGTATTATTATTGTTTGACCTGAGAATCCATGGTAGTAAAATTTGAAGCTGTTACTTCTTCATGAGAAACTTGCTGATAAAGAATAGTTAGCATAGAGTTATCTCATGCCAAAAATAATTTAGACTTTATTTTTATTGGCAAATTCCCATGTGAGGCTCAACTGATAAATTATACAGTTTAGCTCCTACTTCAAGACTACATTTGAAATGAAGTGAGGGACATAAAGCAATGCTCTAATAACTTGAGCTAAGTTGTCTCCAAAATGTGGATATCATTATAGGGACAAATTTAAGGGAGATAGAACATTAGATGCAACCTTTTGGACCAAAAAAGCATGCTTGCATGTAAAGCATAATTATTTCCATGGTGGCTGGAAAATTTAATTATTGCATTAGATTTTAAGTGTGAGAGAGATGAAATATTTTTTTTCTAATCATTTTCAGGTATTGGGGCAGGGGTGTCAAACTCATGTCATCATGGTAGTGTCATGTGACATATCGGGATTTTTTCCCCCTTCACTAAACCAGGCATGAGCATGGCCAGTTCATGACACATCCAGCCTGCGGGCCAGGAATTTGACTGCCCTGTACTACAGCATTGATTGAGTATTTAATGGTTTTGATCAGTTCAGTTTCAATGTAGTTGGTTTTTCATTTAAGGACATTGGTGTGTTATTTTGTGCATATATCCATTTTTGTTTTAGTATAATTAATTTATTATTTTTCTTCTTTATGATAAACACTTAAAGCTTGTAGACTTTGTTAAAGACTGCCTTGTGTCAGCAAGAGTATGACTGCACTGTCTACAAAAAACAAATTTACTATTTGCTAACATTAGAGATTGAATCTTACTTTTTATGAGGACTTAAACTACCTAGTTGATATAAGAATTAACAGAAGTCAGAATACAATAACTTTTTGTAATAGAAATTGTGGCAGAAAGATCTTCACTTGCTGGAGATTTAACTTGAATGTATATATTCTCATGGAACATTATGATTAATTTAAAAAGATAGTGACACATAAGTACATTTAATAATTTCCACTGCAATCTCTCCCTAGAAATTCAATAAGATTAAAAAATTCAATAAGCAGAAAATATAGATGTCCTTTTTGCCAGCCAACTAACAAACATATGCAGGAAACACCCAACAATAGTAATGGGAGATTTCAATTATCCTGATATCAATTGGAAAACTAATTCTGTATCAAGTGAGAAATCAAATAAGTTCCTAACCAACCTAGCTGACAACTTTGTTGTCCAAAAGGTAGAGGGTGAAACTAGAGGGACAGCCATACTGGACTTAATTCTTACAAACAGAGAAGAAGTGATAGAGGGAGTTGAAACTGCAGGAACCTTGGGTGAGAGTGACCATGTCATACTAGAATTCAACATAATACAAACACAAGCAATAGAACATAATGACACCAGAGCCTTGGATTTTAAAAGAGCTGATTTCAATAAACTCAGAGAGAACTTGGGAAAGATTCCATGGATGAAAATCGTAAAAGGGAAAACAACTCAAGAATCTTGGGAAACTCTAAAAAGTATGTTCATAGAAGCCCAGACCAGCACAATACCACTGAGAAAGAAAAACAAGAAATACAAGAAGAAACCAGCATGGCTGCACAAAGAACTCTCTGGCAAATTGAAAGAAAAAAGGACAGGTACAAAAAATGGAAAGAAGGACATACAACTATCAGCAGATAGCAAGTCAGACGAAGACGAAGTCATGATAGCAAAGGCTCAGAACGAACAAAGACTTGCAACAAGGTCAAAGATAATTAAAAAAAGTTTCTTCCAACATATAAATAACAAGAAAAAAATCAAGGAAACAGTCAGTCCGCTAAAGAGAGAAGATGGCAAGGAAGTAACAGGCAACAGAGAGAAAGCAGAATTGCTTAACTCATTCTTTGCATCCGTCTTCATGCAAAAAGAAACTATAGCTCAACCCACCAAAAACATAATTGTAAAAGACAGATCAGAAATAAAAGTTAAAATAAGCAAAAAAATAGTAAGAGAACACCTGTCTGATCTTGATGAAAACAAATCACCAGGGCCTGATGGATTACATCCCAGAGTTTTAAGGACATGGCAGAGGTCATCTCAGAACCACTGTACCATATCTTTCAAAAATTCTGGAGCACCGAGGAACTACCAGAGGACTGGAAAAGAGCTGATGTGGTTCCCATGTTCCAAAAAGGAAAAAAAAACAGACCCAGCAAACTATAGACCAATCAGCCTAACATCAATACCCGGGAAGATACTGGAAAAGATAATAAAAAAACAGATCTGCCAACATCTAGAAACAAATAAAGTAATAACTAGCAGTCAGCATGGGTTTGTTAAAAACAGATCATGCCAAACCAATCTTATATCATTCTTCAACACAATGACTAAATTAGTAGACCAGCAAAATACTGTGGACATAATATATTTAGATTTCAGCAAGGCATTCAACAAAGTAGACCACAACCTACTTCTTAGTAAGCTAGAAAAAAGTAGAATAGATAGCACCACCACTAGATGGACTCGCAACTGGCTGGCAAACCATACTCAACGAGTAGTCCTCAATGGGTCTAAGTCTACATGGAGGGAAGTAAGCAGTGGGATGCCACAAGGTTCCGTCTTAGGCCCAGTAATCTTCAATATCTTCATTAACGACTTAGATGAGGGAATAGAAGGGGAACTTACCAAATTTGCAGATGATACTAAGCTGGCAGGAATAGCTAACACCCAAGAAGATAGGCTCAAGATCCAGATGGATCTTGACAGACTAGAACACTGGGCCATATCTAACAAAATGAAATTCAATGTAGAGAAAAGTAAAGTCCTACACTTAGGCAAGAAAACCAAAACTACACATATAGACTGGGTGAAACCAGGCTCAATAGCAGTAACTGTGAGAGGGATCTTGGAGTCTTAGTTGTCAACCAGCTAAATATATGAACTTTATAAAGTCTTAGTAAGACCACACCTAGAGTACTGCATCCAGTTTTGTTCATCACATTATAAAAAAGATGTTGAGACTCTAGAAAAAGTCAGAGAAGAGCAACCAGGATGATTAGGGGACTGGAGGTTAAACATACAATGAACAGTTGCAGGAACTGGGTTTGGCTAGTCTAGTAAAAGGAAGGACCAGGGGAGACATGATAGCAGTCTTCTATTATTTGAGGGGCTGCCACAGGGAGGAAGGGATCAAGCTATTTTCTAAAGCACCTGTAGGCCAGACAAGGAATAATGGATGGAAACTGAACAAAGAAAGATTTAACCTGGAAATAAGGAGAAACTTTCTGACAGTGAGAACAATCAATCAATGGAATAGCTTGCCCTCAGAAGTTGTGGGAGCGCCATCACTTGAGACTTTCAAGAAGAGATTGGACTGCCATTTGTCAGAAATGGTGTAGGGTCTCCTGCTTGGGCTAGATGACCTACAAGGTCCCTTCCAACTCTGATTATCTGTTAAGATCTATAAAGGCAGCAAAAAGAGACTCAAAAACAAGAGGAATATATTTTTCTAACAAGTAATTTGGGAAAATACATTTATCTCGTCTTGATTGTCCTGCCCTGAAGCCTACTTATTCATCAGCCAAAACTTGCTCTGGTTCTAACTTACCAATTCATTTTTCACAGGAATTTTCAATATATAGTTTATTAGGAAGATTTAAAAAACTAATTGGACAGAAGTTAGCAGGAACAGGTTTATTACCTTTCATAAAGTTTATAACTGTAATAGTACAGCACCATTTGGGGGGCATCTGACTGAAGTTATCCATATGTGTGAAGAAGGACACAAATACAAATGCCTATCAAATTCTCTTTACAAAATGTCTTCTTCAATACTGCAGTTGTGGTGACAAAAGATGGGCTTTGTTTAGTTTTAAAAGAAGGGATACAAAAATTGCCAATCCATATAAATGATTCATATAAAACTGTGACCCATATAGAATAATGGGATGAGATATTCTTAAAATTTATCTTTTTCCCTGAAAATAATTCTGTAATTGAATGTGGCTGGATATTTCATCTTTCTGCCAAAACTGAGAAATTCAGCCTAACATTCTTTTAAAGTGTTTTTGATGCTCCAGTGGTAGATGAAAGACATCTTGCCAGCAATACAAGGAATAACACATGTTCTTTATCCAGCAGGACAGAATAAAGATGGGAACTCACTTAGTGCATTTAAATTTTTCACTGGCTTTTATTAAATAATACCTGATTGGCATGAAGATAGAATTTGGGAAAACAACTATTTCACTCTGTGATAATTGGATGCTCTATATGAATTTCAAGAAATTGACAAATACTATTCAAATCTTTTAAAAATGGATATGGAAAATTTTATGAAGTATAGCACTTTCATTAAAGTCAAGGTTAGCTTAATAATTGATCATATTTTCATAAATTCTTGAGAATCATAAGAAACACTTGATAAAAGTTCTTCAACTTTTTACAGGAACTTGATGTGAGTTAAAGTTGACAATTCCCAACACTAGTTAAGTCTATTTGGTTTCACATGATACTGACTACTCATCAACTTTGAAAGGAGCTGTCCTGCTGCATCGAGCCTCCCAGGCTATTACTAGAGTATGACAGTCTAGACAAAAAGACTCATCTTTAGTCCTGGTTGTAACTAAATGCCAAAATGTGAATGATTTTTTAAAATATCTTTAATCTCTTTTGAATTTGATATAATCAGTTATTGCCAGTTTAAATGAGTACATTCTCTCTATAAATATGGGGTGTGATCTGAATCTTGCCTGTAGTATAGACTTTGTAGCTGGCAAATCATTTCATTCCAAACATACATGCAAACTCAGTCAAATGATTGTTTCAATCTATGGAGTTCAGTTTGTGAGTTCTGTGTCATGCATTTAAGAGAGCTTGTCCACAAATAAGGATTTAAGTTCTGATAACGGTAGTGACTTAGCAGTTTTTCCTCCAAAGATACATAATACCTTTTTGAATAAGTCTGAGTTGATCAGAGTTTAAAAGTTGCTCCATTCCTGAAATGGTTCCTAGTTGCAATCTCAGAAGTTCATAATTTAATTAAACAACTGAAATCTGGAAAAACCTTATTGGGGATGGGATTTAATTCTCCCTGAATTTAGGTATAACAGTTCTATCTAGTGAATACAAATTTTGATCTCTCTTTTCAATAGAACTGTTCATGTACCTAAAGAATGGGAGGACTATAATTGTCACTATGTTACAAAAAGCCAAGAGGAAGGATCCAATGACCTTTTTAAAAGCAGAATATATGCAAGGCCCCTAAATTAAACACATATGACCTGGCTTTAGGAAAAAAATCAAATATCTTCTGGGCTGGCAGCCTCCAGAAAAGAATGTTCAGCCTTAGATTAGTAATATACCATTCAACTGAAATATGTACACATGCTCCTAAAACAGCTATATGTAACTTTTTTGTGGATTTTAAACTTGCCTTTGGTTCAATATCAAGGGGAGCACTATGGCACAAGCCTGAAGGTTAGATAAAAACTGGGGGTCTCAGTTCAGATCAACTCCTCATAAAAAAGCAGAGTGAAACAAAGATACCCTCTGGGTCCACTTCTATTTCATTAATGTATCAATACAATAGTGGAATATTTTAAGATTAACATCACCTGCCAACATTTTAATTTCAATTTTAGTGTTATTGTTTATTATCTCTTTGCTAAAATCTTCTCAAGCTGGCCAAAGACAACAATAACAACTTTGTTCCTTCCTTGCATCAACTTTGATGGCTTGGCAAGAAATGTGAATGTATATAGCATTTTAGAGATTTAAGTACTTCTACACGTTTCCATTAATTTCTCTGGCATTTCTTTTTATTAGAATAGTGCTAGAAATGGAAAGATATACTTTGGCTTGAGAAGAAAGTCTTATAGATTAGGAGAACAATAGACAAACACCAGGACCCTCTTGGACATACCAACAATAGCACTATACTCTAAAAATGGGAATTTTTGTTTTAATAAATATATGAGATTGCTGAAGGAATGGGAATATAAACTGAAGTAACCTAAAGTCTTATAGAGAGATGTAGGTAGTAGATTCTGAAAAAGATTCAAGAATGGGATTTCTTCTTCACACATTAAAAAAAACACTAGGAAAAAACAAACTTTTTAAATAAGATTCAGTGGCTTTTTGCATTTTCTACAAGTGAAATGTCTATATATATTTTTGCAATTTTGCAATTTTGAATTTCTAGACCTAGAAAACCTAGAACTACGCTGCCTTCAGTCCAATCTAAGTATAGTATATAAAATCATACATTGCAATGTCCTACAAACAATAGATACAAACTCAAGGTTAATCGCACCAAACTTGATTGCAGGAAACACAACTTCAGCAACAGAGTGGTAAATGTCTGGAATACTTTACCTGATTCTGTGGTTTCTTCCACAAACCCCAAAAACTTTAACCTTAGACTGTCTACTATTGACTTCACCCTTTCCTAAGAGTTCTGTAGGGGGCGTGCATAAGCACACCAACATGCCTACTGTCCCTGTCCTATTGTTTCTTTTATTTTTTTATTTTTCTTATATGTATCCATGTATTCATAGCTATGTTTTTACTTACTGTATACCTATTATCTTGTAAGCAATTGACAAACCAAATAAATAAATAATAAATAAATAAATAAAATAAAGTTTAACACATACCCCATGTCTCCATTTCTCCTCCAACAAGCAATTAAATAAATGACGATGGGAATTAGTGCCTGTGTTAAGCCTTTCTAAAGAAAATGAAACTAGTAAAAAAAGTCTGCAACTCATAGCAAAGCAAAGTTAAACCTTCCAAATGACGGTAGACATGCCCAAAAAGTGTCCAAGAAGATATTTGATACAGGTCCAGGCATGTCTGGAAGAAGGTATGCTAAAAACAAACTGCAGGGATAAACATCTGTTTTAGTAAAGAGGCTATTGCTCATATATCCCAGAAAACAGGCTGCACTTGACTTCTACTTTTTAAAGTCCTGTGTGCTTCTGCAAAATAAAGGCCTCTAGTTTTGAAGATCAAATCTCAGATACCAAAGATTCTACAAAACATTTTGCAATATTGGAAATATTCTTTAGCACCCAGAGCAGCTCAAAGTCATATATCTCAGAGTCTGCTAAGGTACATTCTCCATGCAGAGAGTGCCCTCAGCCAACAAGCTGCAATAAAGTCTTTTGTCAGAGTTTTGATGAACAAAATTATTTCTTTAGGCCAAACTTGTTTGGGTGTCATAAGCTGTGTTGTAATTCTGGCATAGCAGAGGAAAATGGAGGCAATATTAGGTAATACTTATTGGGCAACTTGTAAAGTGGTAAATCATCCCATTTCAACCTACTTCAAGTGCCCCAGTAAGTAAATAATTGGTTTTTATTTCTTGTTATGTACATACCAATGCTTGGATGTCAACCTAAAGAATCTGATTTTTATAATACAATCTCTGAATTAAATACCACCTAGAAAGAAAGCTATCCTGCTCCCACCCACTCCCACACTCAACATAGAGGATTCAAGGGGTTTATTGAACTTTTCAAGCCCTCCCAAGAATCTTCTCCAGGGAATCTCCATTCAGTTTCTTAATAACTCCAGCATGAATTCACAAAGCTGGAGCAATCCACAAAGCAAGGAAAAGTAGAGGAAAAGCACATATACCTGCTCCCTGGTGTCTGGGGTACAGGGTTCAAAGCAAAGGCAAGTTCAAGGGTCAAGGCATGAATCCAGTGTCTAAGTCCATAGTCTGGGTCAGGAAGCACACAAAGAGACTGGCAAATGCTAAGCACCAAAATAGATGTGTTGTTCCCGCATCATCTCCCTCTTTTCGCCACACTGAACAGCCCATCAAGATGATCAAGGCTACTGCCTTGTGAATAGCTGGGGTGATTGTCATTGCTCCTGCCTCCTACAGATCAGGCACAGGAGGCAGTTCCTTTTCATCCATACTGGCTGGCTGCAATTGCGCACTCTCTGTCCAAAGCCTCAAGGTTGTCCTGCTGCAACTTTGTCTCAACTGTCCCAAGCTCAGCCAGCTCCTCACCTGGTTGCTTCCTCTGTGACTGCTCTGCCATATCTAGTCTCAGTGAACCTGGCTTAGAGCCACCAGCCACCTCCAGATGTGCTGGAACCTCTCCCCGGGACCCACTCATCCTTCTCTCAGCTGGAATCCATAGAGGCATCTAGGAAAGCCTCCAGGGAAGCATCTTAGAAGGCCATGACTCAGTTACTGTGATATCACAAATCTGGGCTTTTTTTCCCCATCTGGAATACGGCTATGATTCTATTAGAGAGTAGATTACATTGGAATCACTAATCCAGAGGTGGTACTCAGGCAGTTTGCACTGGTTCCAGCGACCCGGTAGCAAGAATTTAGCATGGGTCATGGAGCTGGTAGCGACTTCTGGCTGGCCATGCCCCTGAACCGGTACATTCGCCCGATGGTCACTCGCCCCTTCCAGATGCTCGATCATCTTTTCCGGCCATTTGATGCTCGCCCCACCCATGCCCTATATATATTGCCTTTGCCACGTGGTCCAGCTAACCGCCTCGCCAGTTGCCTTGTTGATGCCCAGTCAGCTCAGCTCATGAAAGGTAAGCAGTGCATGCCCCCCACTGAGCCTTCGCCTTGGGTCGGGGCCCCAGGGATGCGCGCTATTCCCTGAGGCCCTGGAACCACCAGCTGCCTTGGCTAGGTGAAGTGATTCCCCAGCTCCAGTCTTGCCCTGGAGCCACCACCCATTTGCCACCCTCTCTCCCTTAGGCACAATGTGTCGCCTATTTTTGCCTCCTTCAGAGGCCCTGGCCTGGCCCTTAATCTCCTTGCTTCCTCCCCTACGACTGCCTCTTTCATCATCCATGGCAGCGACCTTACCTTCCTCCAGTGGCTGACTGCCAGGGAAGGCAAGCCAGGGCTGAGAGCCACTGGGCTCCCTGCCAGCAGCTGATGCCTCTTTTTTTGTTGCCTCTTTGTTAGCCAGAACTGAGCCGGTAGCCCACGCACTGTCTCCTAGCAGGAAGTCCCGGGACCTCACATGTGCACACGTGAGGCTGGAACTTTCTGGAAGGAAAAGGCATGTGGGCAAGTCCCTCCAGTACAGCGGGCTCAATGGTGTGGACCTGCATGCCAGCACTTCTGTTTCCCTTGCTCTCTTCCAGGTTCTGGCGCACTGGCCAGCCTGCCACCACTGCAGGTAAGTGGACAGTGATAGTTCACATACACAGCTGTGCCTCTCCAAAAGAGTAGCAGTGAGAGATGGACGAAAACTGCCACTGTGCCGGAACCTGGAATAGCAAGGAGAGCAGAGCTGACAGCCAGAACAAGCGGGCCGGGGCTTTCCTTCCTCCCCACCCAAGCAGGCTTTTTGCTTCTCTTCTGGGAAGGCAGTGTTGTGCAGGAGCTGACTCCATGTGGGAGGAATAATGACCCTGTGGTAAGAGGTGCTCCAAAAGGGAGGGTGGAAGGGACTCCCGGGGCTGCCTCCATAGCAGCACTGCCACCCCTTTAGCCACTTGCTTTCTGCCTTCTCCAAGGGCACAAAATGAACAAAGTAACCAGCCACAGTAGCTGCATGCGCTGGCTGCTTTCTGCCTCATCCCAGGGGATGCGCTGCTTCCATCCCAGCCTGGCCAGAAGGTGGGCGTGTGGCCCTTGAGGGACATCTCCACTGTGCTGAGGTTGAGGGGGCAGCAGAGGTGTACACATGCAGCAGTGGCAGCCCCGGTACATCCGCCCACCCCACCCTCTCTTGGAATATCTCCAGCACCGCTGCCGCTGCAACAGCTGGGAAACGAAATAAACAAAGTGAGTCCAGCCACTGCCCCACTGCTTGCTTCCTGCCTTCTTGTGCCATCCCAGTTGGACCAGGTGTGTGTCTGTGTGTGTGAGCAAGAGAGAGAGAGAGAGAGAGAGAGAGGAAGGGAGAGAAAGAAATGAAAAAAAGAATAAAATAGGAAGAGAGTGGTGTGTGTGTGTGTGTGTGTGTGTGTGTGTGCGCGCGTGTGTATGTGACAAAGAGAGAGAGAGGGCTGGAGTGGGGCAGCGGAGATTTTTGGGAGAGTGCACCACACGATTTCTTCCTTATCCCGCCGCCCTGCTGCTGACTAGAGCAGCTCGTGAGTTTATTCAGTTCTTCCCAGACCAGATGTATGTGAGCAAGAGAAAGAGAGAGAAAGAGAGAGAAAGATCAGAAAGAAAGAGAGAGAAAGAAATGAAAGAAAGAAAAAATAGAAAGAGAGTGAGGTGTGCATGTGTGTGTGTGAGAGAGAGAGGGCTGGAGTTAGGTGGCAGAGATCTTTGGGAGAGCGGCCCGCTGCTGACTAGAGCTGTTGACTAGAGCTGCTCGTGAGTTTATTCAGTTCTTCCCAGAGTGGATTGTTTATAGTTGCTTTTGAAGGACGGCCTGTTTGGAATTGCTCCAAGGGAAAAATGTTTGAAAGAGCAGAATTATCCAAGCTTTCTGCAGGCTTCTTTTGTGCAGCTTCATTCCATTTCAGTGGAGCAATTCTTTAGGGAAGACGGTGCTCTCAGACCTCTCTGCCACTTAACATGCAAGCTGATTGGGGTTGGAAGCTCTTGGAGCATTTGTAGAAACTCTTATCCTTGCAATAAGGCAAAAGGCTGTCTCCATAGGTCACGTGGCAGAAGAGATCCAAATAACAGTTCCATAAACCCCATCCTCCCCCTTGCAATGAAAGCCCCTTCCTCTGGGGAGCTGATTCCCCTCCATCCTCTGCGCATGGGGAGAGGGAATCGCCTGTATGACCTTGCCTGACAGATCAGGGAGAACTAGAGGGATTTGTGTGCTCCCTGTGAATCTTAGACTGTCCTTCATCTCATCCATCAGATCTTTTCTTATTACCTTAAAATAGAATTTGCAAAGAGATCCTATTTGCATTTAGGAGCCATTCTTGAAATCTAAACAGTGATGACCAATTGATCAGCAATCTGTGTGGTTAGAGAGTAGAGCAGCTTCCAGGGGTGCTAGAAACCTAGAAGTTCCTCTTCCCACTTATTCACTGCCTTCTTGTGCCTGGATGAACAGGGGTGTGTGTGTGTGTGTGTGTGTGTGTGTGTGTGTGTGTGTGTGTGTGTGTGTGTGTGCATGCGTGTGTGTGCATGCGTGTGAGAGAGAGAGAAGGAAAGGAAAGGAAAGGAAAGGAAAGGAAAGGAAAGGAAAGGAAGGTAGGCAAAGAAAGAAAACTCTGTGCTATTATTTTTAATTGTTCCATTATTTATCATGTATTAATATTTTACACTGTCCCTACACCTGGAGAGATTTTATTGCCCTTTTTTGCCCAGGGCTACCACATGTTTTTCAGGGATTTACATGCATTCAATGTCTAGTCCAGAGCACAAATATGTGTGTATTTATTTTGTACAACAGGTTGCATAACTCCAGCTTAATATGCTCTTCTTAGTATGTGATGTTTTGTATTAAAGGGAATAGTAATAATAAATAAAGAAGCATGTGAGCCATTTCCTCCTTTCAGTGGTCCATGAAAATACATCTATAGTATGTAGATAATAAAGTCAAAAATGGTGAACAACATTTTAACAGAACTATAGATACTTTGAGGTTGGATGTGACAAGGAATGGATGGGAGGGAAGGGGCCAGGCGAGGCACCCTTTGATGTGAATGACATTGAATTGACCATGCCCATCCAGTCACATGACCACCAAGCCATGCCCACCAAATAATCCACACCCACCAAATAATCCACACCCCCAGAACCGGTAGTAAAAAAATTGAATCCCACCATTGCACTAATCTACTTGGAATATTATAATTAAACTTTGTGACTGTAGCTCTGATTTGTATGATATTGATCAGAAAGATGTGCATGTTGTAAAATAGGGTCATATGACATTTTTTCTGAAGATGATGATAAGTGGTTAGCATCCATTGAAACAGAAATGCTTCTGTGCCCTTCATATAATTACATTAACAATCAAATTGATTGCATCATCAATCAAAATACACTTTCAAGTCAGTGTTATTGTTTCATCATAGTCCTTTGATACGTTTGAGCAGGAAAACATTTTAAAAATTATTTATTACATGCCTAGTCATGGAGGGACTTATGAATTAAATAAATTTCCTGTTTCAAGAAGATCAGAAAAACTACCCAGCAAGAGAGTGAAACATGGCTTTTGTGGCAATAAGCTTATTATCCTTCATAAGCCTACAAGGGTTACAAGGGTTATCAAGCCTACCTTTTCCCTAGAAGAAGAATGGCAATGTCTCATCTACATCAGGC
Organism: Bungarus multicinctus; assembly: GCA_023653725.1. Classification (NCBI taxonomy): domain Eukaryota; kingdom Metazoa; phylum Chordata; class Lepidosauria; order Squamata; family Elapidae; genus Bungarus; species Bungarus multicinctus. The sequence goes on from CM042838.1 coordinate 114,064,840, forward strand.
TAATTTTCACATTTCCCATAGAAAACCATGGGGAAAAAATTAATCGTATCAATGATAGATATATTATGTAACTATGATTGAGTCATCTCTTTATCCAACATGATGGAGAGAATGATAGCCATTGCCTTTTCAGTGTATGTTCCAAATGGGCCCTCAAACTAAAAACAAATGCAGGTAAAGCATTCCTAAACAACTCTCCAAAGAATCTTTTTGAACATTATGGCATTCATTACTTTGTCATTCATAATAAAACTAAAGCAACTGTCCCAAGGAGATTTAACTCTACCCTGAAAACTGAGCTCTGGAGATAGAGCTAGAAATACCCACAAATACACGGATACTGAGACTTTGATTTTATTTATTTATTTATTTGTCAATTGCTTACAAGATAATAGGTATAAGTAAAAACATAGTTATGAATACATGGATGCATATAAGAAAAATAAAAAAATAAAAGAAACAATAGGACAGGGATGGTAGGCACGTTGGTACGCTTATGTTGATGCTACAGTAGGACCTACTGTAGACTGGTCCTGGCATTTTAAATTCATCTGATAAATGGAGTGTTTAAAGAAGATTGTAAGGGGAAATTTCAAAAGGCAAATGAATGAAGGGAACCTTTTCAAAGTATCCTGGTGAGATTTGAATGAGCTATCAGCAAACCTCAATGGGCAAATAATTCATCATCAAGGAATTGGGAACAGGGAGGGAAAGAGTGATATATAAATTAGAATACTATCCAGATAAGCTTGTAAGGACTATTTTTATATCAAAGAGTTTCATAAAATTACCCATGACCAATATGGCATGTGCAGAATTGAAAAAGTGCTAAAGAAACAACAATAACAAAAGAGTAGAGAAAATTCAGAAAAAATTAATGAAATGATTGGCTGACCAGAAACATTTAACAATTGTTTCAAGGAAACTGAAGTCTAACACCTTTAACATGGAAGGATTTTGTATCTCTCTATACAATAATGCATTATTGCAGTGGTGGGATTCAAATATTTTAACGATCAGTTCGCCCAGGGTCAGGTTGGCTGTCATGGGAGGTATGGCCCATCCCCATCCTCCAGCTCTGCTGTGCATGTAGATTGAGCCTCCCGCAATGGCCAACCTGACCCTGGGTGAACCGGTAGTTAAATTTTTATCCTTTGCCAAAAGGCTGTTTCCAAGGGTGCTTGTTGGTCTTATGGCTGTTTTAGCATTCTGGATGGCTTCTTTAAGAGGTGAGGTTTCCAAGGAATGAGGTGGGCAGGTACCATAGAGATAATGCTCATAGAGTTCCTATGGGAAAGTGAAGATTTGAGGGGAAGTAGAAGAAGGGATTTTCCTCCTCCCTGTGGAGCTGCATGCAGGGGGTGTTGGTCAGTCTGCAGGCAAAAATGAGAGGGTTGAGGAGTTAAGTTGGCAACATAATTGAAGCTGGGACCAATGTAGGGGAGTCTGTGGGGTTAGTTTGGCCAGGCAAATTATTATCCCCCCTCCCCTGCTATCAAAGTGGCTCCTGGGTGCTGTGCTAAGTGGCAATGGGGAAATGGACAATGGAGCAGCTGGCATGAGGGAAGGAGGAGGATCAGGGAGAAGAAAGAGGGAAAGTGGCCTTCTCCTTTCCTCACATTGGCTGCTCCATTGCCCATTTCTCCATTGTAGTGCAGCCCCAGGATCCACTTAGATAGTGGGTGTCATGTAATTTAACAACTGAACTGATGCGAACCAGCTGAATCTCACCAATGCATTAATGAGTTTTCTCCAAACTCAAAAATTCTAATTTCACTATTTAATTAAAAAGGGCCATGAACCTTTGTGTAGGACTAGTAGAAGTCCACTGGAATACATTAAATAAGATTTTTAAAAATTAAATTACTATTAAAACAAAGGGCTTTTTTCTTTGAGAATTACATACTATGCCAGCATCTAAGAACTGCTGAAAACACAAACAACCTTGTATTAAATACCATAGAGGACCCTAAATGATCCTATGGTATGATTTGGTGGTTCAAAAAATTGATCTTTGAGACTCATCCAATTCTATCTATGAAGAATTTGTACATGTATTAGGATTAGAGTTGCCCATATATTGTTTAAAATATTCTTTGCAGCTCATTATATAATTGGAGGTTTCAATAGTTTACATGTTTATGGAGCCACTGTAGAGCATCAGATGGTAGTGGTTTCTACATGCTGTTACAGCATTGTATATCTATGTGAGGGCATGACAACAATTTCATCATGGTAAATTTATGACAAGTCCCATTAAGTCTCAGTCAGAAAGATTACACTGATAACATTACTGTTCAAATCAAAACTGATCAGAACAAAATCATTCATTTTATCACAGGAAAGTGGTTGCTAAGCTTAATTTTAGGCTGCAGAAATATGAAGAATAGTTGTGGTCAAGGAGCATGGAAGCTCTCAAATTTCTAACTTTCTACAGGGAACAAACTGATAGAGATATCATCAGGTACTTGGAAATGATCATGTACAGGTCTGCTTTATGAGGTTATGCCATGAACTTTTTAGGGGAAAAAACCAAATGTATTTTTAAAGGAAGGGTCTAGAAATAATTAAATCATCTCTCTTAACTATGTTTGCCAAATCTCCCCTGGATCTCTTCCTAGCTTGTTTGGAGTTACCAGATTTGAATGATAAAAATGGTAAAAAATCTAAAAGTCATCTAATTCTATATCAGATGTGACACAAGTTTCCTCTTGAAAAAGTATTATAAAGTCTTAGTTATATGAAGTTGACTTTGGGTGGACTATCCTCCCACTATAAGTAGATATTATACCTTCAATGAGTCCTCTGTTTGTCCGCTACAGATTTCTGGATAGAAGGGTTAACATTTCTGGATAGCTTACAAGTTGGATAATTCATGCTCTTGATTGATAAATCAGAGGACTTGCTTGCCAACTTTGGACACCAGAGCATGGTGTTCCCAATTACATCTTATTAACATAGTATGAAAAAGCAATTTCAAGCATCAACAATTGTCCTTCATTATGGGTGCATAAACTTTCTTGGAGGGATAGCCCAAGAAAAAAATCTCCTTACTCCAATCATTCTAGGTGTAATATCTAGAGGTAGACTAAGGCCTTATTTTGTTTATTTTTATTTTATTTATTTATTTATTCCATTTATATACCGCCCTTCTCCCGAGGGACTCAGGGCGGTGAACAGCTCATCTAAAAACCCCACAAAGAATACAAAAGTTAAAAAATATTAAATTTCAATCGGCTGCTTGATAAAACTAACAAAACCCCACCCCCCCCCTTAAAACCCAATTTAGAATTAAATATGGAGACCAAATTAAAACCATTTTCTCAGCCCAGGCCGGCCTGCTCAAAGAGCCAGGTCTTCAACGCGCGCCTGAAGGCCCTCAGGTCAGTGCCGGTACGGAGCTCCGGTGGCAGAATATTCCAGAGGGCGGGGGCACCCACAGAGAAGGCCCTACTCCTTGGCGCCGCCAGACGACACATAGCGGCCGACGGCACCCAGAGCAGACCCTCTCTGTGGGAACGCACCGGCCTGTTGGAGAACGCTGGCAGAATGCGGTCCTGAAGGTAACCTGGTCCCATGCCATGGGTCGCCCTAAAGGTCAAAACTAGAACCTTAAAGCGAACCCGGAGAGCCACCGGTAACCAATGCAGCTCGCGCAAGAGAGGCGTCACATGGGCGCTACGTGACGCCCCCATGATCACCCACGTGGCTGCATTTTGCACCAGCTGGAGTCTCCGGATGCTCCCCGCAGGGAGCCCCATGTAGAGGGCATTACAATAGTCCAGGCGAGAGGTGACAAGGGCCTGAGTGACCGTGCGCAAGGCGTCCCGATCCAGGAAGGGCCGCAACTGGTAGATCCGACGGATCTGATGAAACGCCCCCCTGGAGACGGCCGCGATGTGATGTTCAAGCGACAGCCGTACATCCAGGAGGACACCCAGGTTGCGAGCCCTCTCTGTGGGGGGCAGAACTTCCCCCCCAATAGCCAGCGAAGGTGTCAGCTGGCTATATCGGGGCGCCGGAAACCACAGCCACTCGGTCTTGGATGGGTTGAGCCGAAGCCTGTTCCCGCCCATCCAGTCCCGCACGGCCTCCAGGCACCTAGACATAGCCCCCACAGCATCGTTGGGGTGGTCCAGAGTGGAGATGTACAACTGGGTGTCATCTGCATACAGATGACACCTCACTCCAAGACCACGGATGATCTCACCCAGTGGCTTCATGTAAATGTTGAACAAGAGGGGAGAGAGGACCGACCCCTGAGGTACCCCACAAACCAGGGGCCTAGAGGTGGACCTCTCCCCCCCCACCAACACGAATTGCGAACGGTCAGAGAGGAAGGAGGAGAACCATCGAAGGACGGTTCCACCAATCCCCAACCCCCCCAACCGTCGGAACAAGATACTATGGTCGATAGTATCAAAAGCCGCCGAGAGATCTAATAGGACCAGGACAGAGGAGAACCCTCTGTCACGAGCCCTCCAGAGATCATCAACCAACGTGACCAATGCCGTCTCAGTGCTATGTCCAGGCCTGAAGCCCGATTGGAACGGATCGAGGTAAGTAGCTTCCTCCAGGTACTGGGGGAGCTGACGTGCCACCACACTCTCAACAACCTTCGCCACGAAGGGACGGTTGGAGACTGGACGATAGTTGTTTAAAATAGCTGGGTCCAGGGAAGGCTTCTTGAGGAGGGGGCGCACCACCGCTGCCTTCAGGGCGGTAGGGAGCACCCCCTCTCTCAAGGAAGCGTTGACAATCCCCTGGAGCCAGCCTCGTGTCGTCTCCCTGGCGGCCGAAACCAGCCAGGAAGGGCACGGGTCCAATAAACAGGTGGTGGCATTCAGACCCCCCAGCAACCTGTCCACACCCTCGGCGGTCACAGGGTCGAACTCCCCCCAGATAACACTCCCAAGACCTGCCCCGGACACCTCCCGCGGGACCATCCAATTGGAGTCGAGCCCCTCCCGAATCTGAGCGATTTTATCATGCAGAAATCGGGAAAACTCCTCCGCCCTACCCTGCAAGAGGTCATCCCGCGCTCTCGGTTCAAGTAGAGAGCGGGTCACTCTAAACAGGGCGGCAGGCCGATTTTCTGCTGATGCAATAAGGGCGGAGAAATATCGCCACAAGGTAAGTCTTAATATGAGATCTCACCTGTGTTCGGTCAGACTCAGAACGGCTCGCCCTCCAAATGCCCTCTAGACATCTTTTCCGGCACTTCATCTCCCGTAGCTCCTCCGTATACCACGGAGCCAAATGGGATCTGTGCCGGGTCAGAGGTCGCAGAGGCACAACTCGCTCTAGAGCCCCGGCGGCCAGCCCATCCCAGGTGGCCACCAGGTCTCCAGGCGAGCTGAGAGCCAGAGACTCAGGAAATGGCCCAAGCTCCCTCTGGAACCGATCCGGGTCCATTAGGCGCCTGGGGCGGAACCATCTAAGTGGCTCCGCCTCCCTGCGGTGGGGGGTAGCGGAACAGAAATCCAGCCTAAGGAGGGAATGATCTGTCCATGACAAGGGTGTAATGACTAAATCCCCACAATTACAGTCATTCAACCACTGCCCAGAGACAAAAATCAGGTCCAGCATGTGTCCTCCTATGTGAGTGGGAGCAGAAACTAACTGGGTCAGGTCCATGGCCGTCATGGAAGCCAAGAACTCCCGGACCAACCCCGAGGTTTCACCGAGCGATGGCAGGTTGAAATCCCCCATGACCAAAAGCCTGGGGGTCTCAACCGCCAGCCCGGCTATTACCTCTAGGAGTCCGGGCAGGGCCGATGAGACGTGGCAGGGAGCCAGGTACGCCATCAAAAGACCCATCTGAACCCCTTGCCCCCACTTCACAAATAGAGATTCACAGCCAGCCGTCTGAGGGACAGTGGCCTCCCTAGGACAAAGGACTTCCTTTATAAGCACCGCCACCCCACCACCCCTTCCCTGAGCCCTAGGCTGGTGAAATGCAAGGAAACCTCGTGGGCACATCTCAACCAGAGGGACACCGCCCTCTGGGCCCAACCAGGTTTCGGTGACACCTACCAGGTCCGCGGCCTCCTCCTGAACCAGATCATAGATCAGGGGAGCCTTATTAACCACGGACCTGGCATTGCACAACAACAGCCGGGTATTCAGGGCCTGAGATTCCGGACAACCAGGGCTGCAGGATGGGTAAGGAGGGTCGGAGCGCGCTACCGCTTGCAAACATCAGGAGCGCGATCCCCTTACCGGATACGGCCCTCTACCCCCAGCATATCTACCTCTCCCAGTCACCGTGCTAATAAAATTGGCCCCCAGCTGCCCACCCCCTGTCTGCCACCCCGACACAGGAACCCCCGAGGCCCTCCAGGCGCGCGTGCCAGCCCGGCTGCCCCCAATTCCATGCGGGCTGTCTCCCCCACCCGCCCTGGATCCTTCCAACCCCTTAAAAAATCCCATTAAAAATTTAATCCCGGGTTTACAACGCTTCCTCTGGTTTCTTCGGCCCCACCATCGCTCCGGATCCCAGGATCCCTCATTACGAAAGGTCTTAGAGAGCCTTGGAGGCCACCTGAGGGAGAGGGGGACATCCCTCAGGGCCCAAAGCTCTGCCCTCGAGTATGTCCGTGGTCCCGGCCACCTCGACAGTCTCAGAGCACCTGCAGTCTCTGCCATCCTCTGGCCGCGGAAGATAAAATCCAGGTAGGCTGGGGTATATGCCGCCTCCCCCCAGTCGTCCCACCTCTGCCACCGGTGGGACCCCCGGGGGGGAAAGAGTCACAGGCAGAGCTAATCCCCCCCTGGGCCCACCACCTCTGCCACCGGTGGGGGCCCCAGGGAAGAAAGGGGAATAACCATGGCTCCGCCTAAGCGGCCCACGGGGGCATCGGCACCACCACTCCTCAGCCGAGCCCCTCCGTGGGTCCCCCAGCCTCCGCGCCATCTTCGGGGCCATCAAGGGTGCCCTGGGTCCACTCCAGGGCCGCCGTAACCGTAGCAGGCCCTTGTCAGGACCGACCGGGGCCTCCCAAGACCGCCTCGGCCCGAGTGAGGCCGCCGAGCCTGCCACACCGCCGTACCTCACTGGGGGCGCCAAGGCCCCTTCACAGCCCCTTGGAACTCCGGGGGTGTCACGGCAGCTGTTCCAGGGCCTCCGCGGCTGTAGCAAAGCCGCCGAGGCCAGTCCAAGGCCCTCCAGACGGCTCCCCCGAATCGGCTTCGCCCTGGAAAATCCAGTACTACCATGCTCCTCAGGGGGCCGCTGGGGCCATGCCGTGACAGAGTCTCTATCCCGGAAACCGCCAAGGCCGTCAGCACACAGGACGCCGCTACAATGACCCCAGAGGCCGCCGCCGCCGCCGTCGCCAAGCGCTCGTCCACAGTCACCCCGCTCCGCCGACCGCCGACTTACTCCGCCGACCGCCGACCGCCGAGAAAGGCCTCCAGGGCCTCCACAATCGACTCGGAGCCGCCGGGGCCGTCGCGACCACGCCGCCCTCTGCACCGGTCCCGCGGCTCCAGCAGACCCCCGACCGGTTTCCAGATGTCCCAACCGACCTCCCCCGATCTTCCCCCGCCTCTGCCACCGGCGGGGGGACCTAGGGGACAAGGGGGGCCTCAGCTGAGGCCGTCTAGGCCGGAACGAGCAGCGGCGGAGCACCGCGTCGGCCATCTTCAAAACCCCAAATGATGATCCTTCACGGAGCAGTTCGAGCTGTGCCCCATCGTCTTCGCCCGGCTCCACAGGCGCTCCGCTCTCCAAGCAAAGGACACGCGAGGTTGTGCCCAGAGGGCGAGCTGCGCCTGCGCGCGAAGGTCCCGAACATCTAATGTTCTAACATCACATTTAATGCTAAAACATTTCCTTTTATTCTTAAATGGGGCGATCTCACCTATGAAAGGTGTGTTTAATGCAGGAGATTAATTGTTTAACCCAAGTGTATATAAAGGTAAAATATTATAAAAGTAGGCTTGAATTTGTGGTTTACTAAAAAATAGATTTCTTAGCAACAGGAGTATGGAAAGAGTTCCTAGTATGGAAGCAATAAAACCTCTTGATTACTTATTTAAGTGCTTTTTTCTTTTGAGTTAGACCTTTTTATCATTTATTTAATGACTCCCTTCTTCTTCTTTAATTTTTGGAATTGTGATGGTTTCACAAGATTCCTTTTAATTTGTTCATGGTTATTTTTGCTATGCATACAATGGCTTTTCTCTATTTTGGTTCAGCCTTTACTAACACTTTTAAAATCCCCATCACTACCACTATGATCAATTTCATATTCTCTGCCTGGTAAAACCAGTCTTAGTAGCTGAGCTGCTACTTCTTGCTCATTTTTTTCCTTGAAGTTCCATCAGGTATAGAGACAGGTGTTGTTTCTGGGGTAGTGACTGCCAAATTTACCAAAAGAGATGGGATTTGCTGTTTAGCTGGGAAACATCTAACAGGGTGATAGCAAATCTATGACATGTGTGTCAAAACTCACATGACACAACATTTTGAGTGACATGCCAGTTTTTATGCCAATCTTCGCCAATACCTGACAATGACTTTCAAAAGCATGCCGTGTCCTCAAGTGATCTTTGAAGCTTGCAAGAAAGGGGCGTGCTTTTGTGCAGTTTTCAGAGGCTTCAGATGCCATGGAAGAGAATTTCCAAAGTCAAATTAAGAACAGAGACCTTGCATGACCTGGGACAGCCTTGGCTGGACTGCTTGATTCTGTTGTCAGAAACAGAAACCGTCATCTGTGAACTGTCCTTAAACTTTTCAATCTGCTTCTTACTTTGCTATCGTGCTCCTGACTATGATATAATTCATGCACACAAGCTAACTTCATTACTGACATGGGCTGCCTCCTGCCTACACCCTCTCATTTTTCTTGGTGACCTCACCTTACCTCTTATAAATTGGACACTAAATGAATGTACATCTAAACCCATTCATACAACCCTGTGCAATGCCGTTACCACACTAGGACTGGAACAACTAGTAACCAACGATACTAGACTTAACAACTGCCTCGATCTCATCTTTTGCAACAGTTTGAATTCAATTTACAGAATACAAATTAAAGAACCCTTTTCCAACAGTGATCACAACATGATTGACTTTTGTCTCAACATATCTTCTCACAAAAATCACCATAACAACAGAATCCCCAATTATAACTTCAAAAAAGGCAACTATGATCTTATAGACAACGATCTCTCATCTCTTGATTGGCAAATTCTATTCACTGGATGCAATACTGTTGAAGACCATTATAACATATTTTTACTTTTTTTAAGTCAAAAAAGTCATCAAACTATATGTACCAATAACAACTCCCAAAACGAGAAAAAACAAATTACCCATAATAATAAGGAAGCTCCAATCCAAAAAGAAATCCCTTTGGTGGAAAAACAAATCTGGTCACGTTGCCAACTTTAAAAGCTGATACAAAAATTTATGCCACCAGATAAAGACTGAATGTACCAATTATCACACCAAACAAGAGGAAATCCTTCTATGCACCAATTCCATCCACGCTTTCTTCAATTTTGTAAACAACAAACTAAAAGGCTCAAAGTACATCCCACCCCTAAAAGAATCAAATGGTAAAGACTGCAACGATGACACCATTAAAGCCAACCTCTTTAACACATTCTTTGGCTCAGTATTTGTAAACAGCAATGGATCATGCCCAGTATTTCCTAGTCAAACCACAGAAAACTACAATGATATAATACATATCGATTTTACAGAAGACAAAGTTGTAAAAGCACTACGCAATCTAAAACCATCTTTATCTATTGGACCGGACGGAGTTTGTGCCTATTTCTTAAAAAAGCTATCCACTGCCATAGTGGAACCTCTGAGCATAATCTTTGAAAAATCTTTCAGGACCAGCTCCTTGCCAAATCTATGGTCACTAGCCACAGTTATTCCCATCTTCAAAAAGGAAGACCTCAGGCTATTTGAAAATTACAGACCAATCTCTTTATGCTGCTCACCTGTAAAGTCATGTAATCAATTATTAACAAATCCATTATCTTCCACTTAGAGACAAGCAACCTACTCTCTAACAAACAATTTGGTTTCAAAAGGAAACTGCCCTGTAATCTGCAACTCTTGCACTGTAAAAACATATGGACTACACAACTTGATCAGGGCAAAGCAATCCATGCAATTTACATAGACTTCTTACATATATTACAATTTACATAGCCTTTGATTCAGTGGTACACAACAAACTACTCCTAAAACTAAGGTCTTATGGTATCTCTGGATACCTGCATAACTGGATAGAAGCATTCCTGTCAAACAGGCGACAAATGGTCAAAATTGGCAGCGTCCTATCAAATTCTGTACCTGTCAACAGTGGTGTCCCCCAAGGCAGTGTCCTAGGACCAACTCTCTTCATACTCTACATAAATGACCTCTGTGATCATATCAAGAGCAACTGTGTTCTTTTCGCTGATGATGTAAAGCTATTCAACACCACTGGCAATACTGCTACCCTTCAAAAAGACCTCAACTATGTGTCAGAATGGTCAAACAAATGGCAACAAGTAAATGCTCTGTCCTGCATATTGGCAAAAAAAAAATCAAAAAATAAAATATAAGCTGAATAGTCAAGACCTTGTTGATGACACAAACTTTGTCAAGGACCTTGGAGTACTCACCTCAAATGATCTAAGCACTAGAGCCCACCGTAACTACATAGCCAAAAAGGCATTAAGAGTTGTTAACCTAAATCTGCGTAGCTTTTTCTTTGGTAATATCACTCTACTAACTAGAGCATATAACACTTTTGCTAGACCAATACTTGAATACAGCTCATCAGTCTGGAAGCCACATTACGTATCTGATATTAATACAATTGAGAAAGTCCAGAAATATTTTACGAGAAGAATCCTCCATTCTTCTACTTGTAGCAGAATACCTTATGCCACCAGACTTGAAATTTTAGACCTAAAATTTCTAGACAACCTAAAACTACACCGCCTTCGGTTCGATCTAAGTATAGTACATAAAATTATATATTGCAATGTCCTACCTATCAATGAATACTTCAGCTTCAACCAAAACAATACAAGAGCACAAACTAAAGATAAACCGCATCAAACTTGATTGCAGGAAATACGACTTCAGCAACAGAGTAGTCAATGTCTGGAATACTCTACCTACACCGCCTTCGGTTCGATCTAAGTATAGTACATAAAATTATATATTGCAATGTCCTACCTATCAATGAATACTTCAGCTTCAACCAAAACAATACAAGAGCACAAACTAAAGATAAACCGCATCAAACTTGATTGCAGGAAATACGACTTCAGCAACAGAGTAGTCAATGTCTGGAATACTCTACCTGACTCTATGGTTTCTTCCCCAAACCCAAAATCTTCAAAATTAGACTATCTACTATTGACCTCATCCCTTTCCTAAGAGGTCTGTAGGGGGAGTGCATAAGCGCACCAAAACGTGTCTACCATCCCTGTCCTATTGTTTTTTTTTTCTTATTCATATCCATTTCATGTATTTATAACCATGTTTATACTTATACCTGTTATCTAATAATTATTTGACAAAATAAATAAATAAAATAAATAAAGAACACTGCCTGAAGGCAAGTGGCGCATAGCAAATCTTGGAAAAGGGAGCAAGGTGGGACAGATAGAAAATTATTTATCTTTAGTTCTGGACAGGGGAGATGTGTATAATTTTATTTTAATTTTATCCCATTAAGAAACAAGAAAAAAGTTCATAAATACTCCTTTGCTCCTAACAAAATTACTTCTTTAACCCGGAAGTTGTAAACATCTATTTTTGTTAGTTGCATGTGTTTTGATAAAATTTCTTTTTACCTGGGAAATGGTACAAGTTGTTAGTTAAAACAAACAGCCTCATATTGGAGCAAACAGGTATGATCTTGTCTTTATACCACATGTTGATGTACAAACTATTTGCATCAGACCTATATTCATAAGTCTTTTGCACAACCAATCAGCTTCAATAAGACTGGTTTTGATAATAGCTTGTTTGATTAAATAGTATCCATTTCTTTTAAAGTCTGACATAGTTAAACAGGTTTAACATAAAAAAAAAACCATTTTATTTTTATATTTTATGACAAAATTTCAGTGGGATAATGTTAACATAGTTTTGTAATTGATCAAAGTAATGGTTTGACATATCAACTGTTTAAATTAACAAGGACTTTGGCCTCAATATTTAAGATTACTAAAAGTGGATTAATGTTCTCCTTATATTAAGTTTGCCATTTCAGAAAAAGTATCTTGTGTGAAATATAATTTATTAATCCAATTTAGTAGAAATAGTTATGATAATCTGAGGCCATGAATATGGAAAGTCTACAGACAAACTTTAACGAGATCAATTTCAGTGTATCATCAAACTGTTTTTGATCATATAAACCAAGGATTCTCAATCTTTTTTTTTTTGCTTATTTTACCCTTCTCAGCCTTATTTACTGATCTGACTATTCTCATTATCACTACCTTAAAAAAATGTATTTTACAATCTGCATCATTTATTATTAGAGGATGATTAGGGGACTGAATTAGGAGATAATTAGGGGACTGGAGGCTAAAACATAAAAAGAACTGTTGCTGGAATTGGATATGTGTAGTTTAATAAAAAGAAGGACTAGGGATGACATAGTACCTATCAGTGTTCCAATATCTCAGAGGGGTTGCAATAAAGAAGATAGAGTCAAGCTATTCTCCGAAGCACCTGAGGGTAGGACAAGAAGCAATGGATGGAAACTAATCAAGGAGAGAAGCAACCTAGAACTAAGAAGAAATTTCCTGATAATGGAAAAACTTGCCTACAGAACTTTTGAATTCTCCAACACTGGAAGTTTTTAAGATGACATTGGACAATCATTTGTCCGAAATGATATAGAGTTTCCTGCCTGAGCAGGAGGTTGGATTGGAAGACCTCCAGGGTCCCTTCTAACTCTGTTATTCTATTCTATTTTATTCTATTAGCTATATAAAGACTATGGCCTTTTTGTTATGGACCCCATATTTTTATATTTAAAATATATATTTATGGGGGACATATGACCCATGTTGAAAATTACTTACTGATGTAGACAACCAAATAGATAATGATGAAGGATTTTTATGGAGCAGGCTGTCACAACCACGCTGACATCTTAGGACCTTAGAGTTTCTAAAAACAGCAGTACATAAAACACTAAAGAAATTAAAATTAGGATGCTTCCAAGATGTGTTTTTTGATTGAAGAGTTGTATTGATGGATAGTGTGGTATTTTTTTTCCAGTTAAACTTTGTATTTAAAGTTCTTATTTTAAAAGCTTAACAAAAATGAAACTTTATTTCAGAAACTCTATCAAAGTTTCCTTAAAAAATATCATTCCAATATTGTCAAATCCAGAGGCCAATAAAATCAAATGAAGAGTTAGATTAATGATGAAATTCAAGGATAGTAACCAGCCTTTCCTAGGGCATTAGGAAGTGTGCCATATTGGGTAGCATTTGTGACCAAATGACATCTGCATCTTGTGGGTTTTGATCATATGTTTTATGATGCTATTAAAACATTCTCTGCATCCCCATAGCCTGTTGTCCACTATATGCTACATATAGTTTAGCTTGTATATGTGTGAGTAATCTATCTATCTATCTATCTATCTATCTATCTATCTATCTATCTATCTATCTATCTATCTATCTATCTATCTATCTATCTAACATCTACCTACTTAGCTACAAAAATGAGCTGAGAAAAAAATTAAACCACTTTCAAACATTTTTATACATATTCATCATTCTGATAGTCTTGAGGTCTGGAAATTTCATGTCCAACAGACTGAAAAATTGATATAAATTTAAAGATCTAGTGACAGTTCTACAAAGGATGGTGAGAAGAAAATTCTGGTGATTTGCAATTTAATCTTGAAACTGGTTCCTTTAAATATATAATTTGAGCAATATAGTTGAGTAAATCTATCTTCATTATCCTCCTCTTTCCACATTGCTCCAACATTTACATTTCTCTTGGTACATAGTCCCACTTAGGCTTCAAAATGAATTGTGTATTTTAGAAAGAAAAAAATGCTCATTTTATTTATTTACTTATTTATTTATTCATTCATTCATATTCCACCTTTATCATTTTTACAAATAATTTAAGGCAGCAAACATATCCATCCCACCTTCTTCCTCTCCTGTTCCTGGAAGATGGGTTGATCTGAGAGGGAATGACTGGCCCCAAATCACCCAAACTAGCTTTCATGGCTAAGGTTGGACTTGAACTCCTGGTCTCCTGCTTTCTAGCCTAGTGCCTTAATCATTAGACCACCATATTTCTGCCAACCATGAAAAAATTATAATTAGCTTCATTCTAAGCTATTCATGAAAACACTTCCAGTTCCTCTATTGTTTCTTGTATTTGTTATGGAGCTTCCCCACTAGATTCAAATCAACCATGTTTAATATACCAAATTAACAGACAAACAGAATATCAGAATTGGAACTTGAAATCCCCCTGCTCAATCAGAAGACCTTATACCATTCTAGACTGTCCAAACTCTTCTTAAAGATCTTCGGTGATGGAGTAGCCACAACTTCTGATGGCAAACCTTCCAGTGAGTAAGTGTTATCACTGACTGGAAATTTCTCCTTATGGACAGAATTTTCAGAATTACTATCCAAACATCAGGATAGTAAATTCAGGGCAAATTAGTGTTTTTCTAGAAGACTAGCAGTATTAAATATATAGTTGCATCTTGTATATTACTTTAAAGTGTATGCCTAAAAGAGGATTATAAAGGTCTAATGTGAAATACTACAGAACTGATGTTAGCATTGTAAATTGTCTATATATTCATAGAAGAACTTTTAATTAAAATTGGAAAGCATCTATTAGCTTTTTTAAATAGAATTCTTCCTCATATTAATTAAAGTAATGACAGCTTTTTGAAGACTGCACTAAATTGTATTCCATCCCAACAGAACAATGGGAAACATTATCTTATGATGGGTGGTACATTTTTGGCTTGCATTCAGAATTTACTTTGTCAACTCTACAAATTTAATTTAGATATTATTTTTCAGTTATGAGATGATTTTATTAAACTGAATGAGAAATGGTAATATAACAATAAGGAAAATTTCTCCATCCAGTTATTTTAGAAAGAGCTGGCATAGTTATACTCCACAAAGCATCAGTGATGCAACTGTAGAGATGGTCAAGAGTATTAAGTACCTGAGGATGCAAATAATTAACAATTTGAACTGGTTTCTCCACATATCATCCTTAGCGAAGCATGCAAACCAGCATCCACATTTCCTGCATTGGATGAGGAGAGCACATCTTTCTCCTTCTGTCCTGATCACTTTTTACAGAGGCACAGTTGAGAGCATTTTAACAAACTGCATCACTGTTTGGTTTGGTGGCAGCAGGGCCTCAGATAAAAAGTCCATATAGAGTGTGGTAAGGACAGCTGAGAAGATTATAGAAAGCCCACTTCCTGTTATTCAGGATACCGTTCTCCTGTGAGTAGGTTTTGAAGTATTCCTAGCAGGACTGCAAGGTTCTGTAACAGGTTTGTTCCTTATGCCATCTATCTGGTAAACTTACAAGATTTATTTTTCTCACCATTTACATGTATACTTCCAAACTAGACTGTGTTGTTTCTGTGTGTCATATAAGATATGTGAATATATGCATAATTTTGTATTATTTATTTATTTTGTCATGTTTATGTAGTCTACACTGGAGGTGGTGACCCTTTGAGAACTGTATTCAATGAAATTTCATTTTAAAGTATATCAATTAGTGTACATTCAAAGTGATAATAAAGTTATTCTAAGTCTAAATTTAAAAAGATACTCCTCAGACTGTAACACTGGAATGGGAGATACAGAAAAAAGACTTAAGACACAAGGTAAATAAGCCTGTTCTGTTTTTATATGCATTCTGCAAGTATATATAAACAAACAGAATGTGTATAACACTTTGAATTAAATATTTATGAAGTATATATAAAATAGAAATGATGCTTTCCATTCTCTTGTTTTCTGAGTTTTGCTTATATATGCCTGCTGCACTAAAAGAAAGCCAGAAGCAAAGAAAGTAAATCCTTTGGTAGAAGGGTTGTTGTCCCAGCTGGATTCCCAGTAGTTGGATCTTTGAAGTTTTTAACACTATTAGAAAACTAATAGAGAAGTAAAAAACCTAAACTTGAAACCTGAATATTTTATAACAATAAAAAAAAGATGCTTAATGTACAAACAAAACCCCTATCAACAATTTGCTAGTAACAAAGGATGAATTATTTTTATTAGGAATTTGATGTCAACATGCCTGAATTGTTATTGATATTACATTATTATGTCCTCAACTCCCATTGTTCTAGGAAGAAATAAGTCAGTTTCCACAATATGATCTTGAACATATACACACCATTTTGAAAGAGAGTGTCAGGAATTGCAATGAAAGGAACATTACAAACCTTTTTAATAGAAATTGAGAGGAATTATGGAATCAACTTGAAGATGTTATTAAAGATAAATGTGGAAAAAATGACTTCAAAAATGAAGAAAGCAAAATTTATGTCAGAACAAACCACAGAATTCTCAAGAAGACAAGCCAAAGCCAACAAAAACAAAAATCTCAGATGAAAACTTCTCAGAGCAGTTAGAATAAATAAGAAGCACTATTACATCAAGATATGTAAATATTTTAAATATGGAACAGACATGGAAAAACAAGGAAAGTCTTTCAAAATGTCTGAATTCAAAAGGAGGTTCCAACTTCAAATCTGTATGGTAAAGTATGACAATGGACATAATAGATAATAAGTGATTCAAAGATGGAAGGTATATGTGCAGAGTAGAGATATTACTATCTTAATACCTTAAAAGATATTCCTTGCTTACAAGATTTATAGGATTAGAAGATAAAGTTATTTTTATATAATGTTACTCCTTTTCTAAAAGAAACATTAGAACTAATAGAAATTAATAGAAAGAAAAAGACACAGAAAAGAAAGAAATCAAAAAGAAATATAAAAGTACAAGAAAGAGAAAAACAGTAAAAGAAAGAAAGAAAGAAAGAAAGAAAGAAAGAAAGAAAGAAAGAAAGAAAGAAAGAAGATACAAAGAAGTAGCTTCCAATCTTCTCCAACAGCAGTTATAAGTACAATTATAAATTTCCATATTACTCAATGGTTATAGCATAACTCTTTTTTTCTATTATCTATTCTATCTAATCATCAACCCTATGTTTTTTTTTACACTAAAAATCCACTAGGAGATAACAGTCAGCAATAAAAATAGATATTGTATTTTCTATGATTAAGAAATCAACTTAGCCATCACAGCAAGTTATCTTTATCTTTACCAACCATTCCTCCATTGTGGATAGTGGCAAATCTTTCCATTTTTGCATATAAAATAATTTTGTTGCAGTTATCATTTCAAAAGCAAAGACTTTTTAAAACTATTTGTCCATCAATCCCAAAAGTAGAACCTCTAGTCTCAATTTTATATTAATCTTTAAAATCTTCTGAATCAATGTGTATAATGAATCAAAAATTTTCTAGGTTTTTCACATGTCCCCTAAATATTATAAAATGACCCTTCTGATTGTTCAACTTTCCAACATAAATTTGAAGTGTCCTTATGTAGTCTAGTCAATTTCTGTCATGAAATATAACAGTGCATCATTTTATAAAAAATATTTTTAAGATAATAACATAGTGTAAATTTTAATTGTTTCAACCACACGATTTCCCCTTATTCCATCTGAATATTACAACAAACCTGTTTTTGTTTCAATATCAATAAAAGTATACTTTAGTAATTACATGTTCATCATTTGTGCACAATTTTATTTCAAACTTAGTCTTACAATATTTAAACTCTTTAGTTCTTCTGTTGATTGTAAATGTTTCTAATAACTGTAAAAAAGAAAATCATTGGCAACTATATGAACCTTTGCCATCAATCCTTCTCTTGATTTTATTTTACATTTCCCTTGATAAAATTTTAGTAGCTCACAATAAGTTAGCTGTTTGTGTTTGGTAAAAGAAAGTCAAAATTAATGGGAATTTTAAAAATAATTATATTAGATATGTATTTTGAGAATATGGAATAGATACAACCTCAGGTTGTCCCTGAAAACAGATTTGTTGTTCTTTTGTCCATATTTCTATAAACAAATATAATAGGTATGAGTGCTGAAATTTGTTCAGCACTTTTGTCATTACCAAGTCAAAAATCTATAGGAACTGATGAAATACTCACTGAAATATAACAAACAAATAGAAGAATTAGCAAAGATGAATACCAAAAAAAAAAAGACTTAACAGAGTATACAACTTATACTACAATATCCTTAATTTCAAAATAACATTTAGGATCTTCCAATGTAGATTAAATCAGTATTTGGAAAAAGAGATTCCAGATATTTAAGTTGGATTTAAAAAAAAAAAAACCCAAGGAAGATGAAAAATTATTGCTGGTGCGCAAGGGATAATTGAAAAAATCGAAAGAATGCAAAAATAAAACCAAAAACTGTGTGCTTCATTGATTATAAAAAACTTTGATTGTGTCAATGACATCAAGCTATGGAAAGTGGTCAGAAAAATGGGAAACCTTGGAGACTTCCGGTGGCATTTCCGTCGAGGATGAATGGAAACCGTGATCGTGCACTACTTCGATCCATGCTTATCCTATTGGAGGGATCCCTATGGGACTGAACCATCAGACCCACCTTGGAGGGGTGGGGGAAGAGGGGGAGACAGCCAGCTGGGTTGAGAGGAGCCGCATCTCCTCTCCCTGGTTTGGTATACTCCCCTGGAAGACAAGGAAAAGCAGCAATTTTAATGGCTTCCCTGAAGACAGAAAACTACCAGGACCTAAGTGTGGGCTGGACAGGTGAAGTGGTGAGTGGCATGTATCCAGACAAGAGAAGCTGAACCTTTTATTTTAATATCCCTGAAAAGCAGAAAGAAAGATTCCTTGCTTGAGAGTACAACAGCGGTGAATAGAAAACAATAGGACAATATAAGGTAAATAAAAATTTGGACTACAAAAGAGCTATAATGAAATTAAGGATGGAATTGGGAATAATATACAGAACCTGGCATTAATTAGGCATTGGATAAAATGCTGAACTTGCTTGGAATTTATTATACTTTTAAAAAAAAGCCAATGGTTGAAATGCTTGAAAATTAATATTAATGTAATTGAAAAAAGGGAAAAAGTGGAAGCAATATATAGTGCCATCTAATGGTACAAGGCATTTTTTTCCTGGATGACTTTATAGAAAATTACTGGTCTGTTAAATGTGTGAATAAGGAAAGACATGAAATAAAAGACTTTAATATAACAAGAACCCCTGAAGCTTAAAAGAAAAAGGGGGAGATTGCAGCAAGAGGACAAAGGAAGGCAATATCTTGGGACTGTGGGGGGTTGGTTGGAAACAGAAGGACCAATATGGAAAAGAGATATAAATGGAGTCTCTTGGCAAGGATTACAATTAACTTTAATAAAATAAAGAATAACACAATTGATTAAAAAATGGAAGAAGCAAGCAAAGAATTTAAGTTGGAACTGCAAACTGTGAGAGAAATGATAAAAGAAAGAAGGGGTTTATTGGACACACTGGCAGAAAATGTAATGCAATTTATAGCAGAACAAAGAAATTCTAGAGAGGAGGAGCCAAAGGAAGAGGAAAACAGTCCTCTGTTAGGTAGACTTGAAGATTCAGAGACATTGCCAAAAGACACAAAAGGAACTAAAACTAAGACATTGACAACAGAGATAATAAATAAAAGAGAAAAAGCTCCCAAGAATAAGCAAAAGAAGAAGAAGATGTACAAGAAGAAATTTCAAAAAAGAGAAAAGGAAAGATGAGGGACTGGCAAATGGAAATAAATGTAATATTAGAGGAAAAAAGAGGGATAAAGAGGAAAGGCCAGGAAAACTTAGTAAAGGGAAATCTGGCTAAAACTAAGAGAAATGACAAGGCTGGGAGATTTAGAGATAAGAGTTAGATATAGCATAAAAGGGGGAAACCACATAGGAATGCATCTTTGTATTTTTTATTAGAAATTAGAGATTTGACGTTTATAACTTCCTGGGAATTATTTTAAGATTATTAGATAATTATAGATGAGAAAAATGAAGATATCAATATCTTCACACAACAATATCACAACAACCTGCTTCAAAATAATATTTCATCACAACACAACAGCCACCAAATGTATCCTAAAAAGAACTGAAATGGCTTTACTCAGAAATGATCTCCGCAACAAAAGATTTCAACTTGACCAGTTAAATAAAGACCTCCTAACCCTACATCTCAAATTGAGCAACAAAATCCATCCTCTACTTTGGGATAAGATAAAACAACTCACAACTTGGAGAGCTGAAACGGAAACCACTTACAAGAATGATAAACTCCTAAAGAAATTAAAGAAATTAGAACATGACAAGAAAGCCCCCAACAACCCACAACAACACTTAAAAAATTAGTACACAACCTTTCCAATAGAGAACTCACTAAAACAGATGTCCTAACCAAAGGATTCAACTATACAATAGCACCCCAAAAAATCCCCATAGAATCCATCATATGCAGAGTAGAATCCAGCCTAACTAAACTAAATACAGATGAAGCTGATGCAATAAGACACCAAGTCACAAATATCCTATGCACAAGCAAAGCACCCAAAAGCAACTTAGACAAAGAAGAAAAAAATGCCCTACAAGCCCTAAAAAATGACAGCAGCATTATCATACTTCCAGCAGATAAAGGTAATGCCACAGTAGTAATGAACAAAAAAGACTATGAAACAAAACTGGCAGACCTACTACAAGACTCCACATACAAACCCATAAACACTGACCCAACCACATATCTAGAAAAAATAACCAAGAAGAAAATCATAACCAGCAACATTAGCAAAGATATCCAACAGAAGATCATCCCAAGAGAAAAATCTTCCAGATGCCCCAAATTATATGGCCTCCCCAAAATACACAAAAAAGGCATACCTCTAAGACCCATAGTCAGCTCCATAGGAGCACCACTACAAAACCTGGCCAAATACCTAGCAAAACAACTACAGCCCCATGCTGAAGTAGCAGCTTCACATGTACAAAACTCATACCACTTTTTAGAAATGATCAAAAATCTACATGTGGAACAAAGAGATCTGCTAGTAAGCTTTGATGTGGTTTTACTATTCACCCAAGTCCCAGTGAAAGAAACCCTACAAATCATCAAAAACAAATACAAACCACCCAAGCACCTCATGGAACTAACAGAACACTGCTTAACCAACACATATTTCATATACAAAGGACAAAGATACAGAGAGAAGAAGCCCCCATGGGATCCCCACTGTCACCCATTATAGCAAACCTGTTCATATACAAAGGACAAAGATACAAACAGAGAGAAGGAGCCCCCATGGGATCCCCACTGTCACCCATTATTGCAAACCTGTTCATGGAAGAATTTGAATCCAGAGCCCTGGCAAATGCCACCCACAAACCCAAACTATGGTTAAGATACATCGATGACACATTTGTTATTTGGCCCCATGGAAAAGAAAACCTAAACAATTTCCTAACACACCTAAACAGCACACACCCCAAAATCAAATTCATCATGGAAATGGAAACAAACAAACAACTACCATTCCTAGATGTACTAATCTACAAAAAAACAGATGGCACACTAAGACACACCATATACCAGAAGAAAACACACACCAACTGCTACCTTAACACCCAATCCCACCATCACCCAGCACAGGTATACTCTGTGGCCAAAATACTAATTACCAGAATCAAACACCTGGCAGACAAGACACACATAAAGATTGAACTATGCACCCTGACTAAAGTACTGACAGCCAATGGCTTCCACAAAAGCAAAATCACAGGCCTGATCCACAAAAACACACTGAGACATAATGGAGACCTAGAAGATGAACAGACCTATGGAACAGCTGTCCTGCCCTACATAAGAGGTACTACAGACAAAATCAGTGAGATACTACACAGGATACTATCCAGACTGCCTTCAAACAGACAGAAAAATAGCAGCCATCCTAAGAAACCCCAAAGATAAAAGTGACCTGGAAAACCAAGGCATATATGAAGTCCCCTGTGCATCATGCCCTGCCATATACATTGGATAGACCAATAGAAGAATAAGTACCCACCTGGATGAACACAAAAATGCAATAAAAAAGCTGGAACACACTTCCTCATTAGTCCAACACATGAAAGCCACAGGTCATACCATCGACTTCAATGGAACCAAAACCCTAGCCACTATAGAAAACCCCAGCTACAGAATTATCAGAGAAGCCATAGAGATTGAATAAAGACCTGAAAGCATGAATAGAAGAGATGACTCCACCAGACAAATCTCCATACCACAAGCCAAGCAAATACCTGGGCACAAAGAGACCACCCCCTCCGATACCTCCAGCTCAAACGCACCCCAACCAGGCACCCAGATGAAACCTAGCTTCCTAATAAATGATAGCCATCCATTTACCTGAAGCCAAGCCGCACTAAAAGCCTCCAATACAGGAAACACAATGTTGCCAGCCAATCAAGACAAAAAAAAAAAAAAAACACTACAAAACAGACAGAAGATATTAGAAACACCAATCAAGCAGAACACAGCAGACTCCAAGACTAATAAACACAGACCAAGACTCCCAACCAATCAGGATAAAGAAAAAACCATTCTAACACAGCAGTAGGCTAGCACCAAATTTAAAACAGAAACGGCTGTGAAAGCCTGAGTCACAGACAAACACAATACACAAGCCTGATGATGGCAGATGAGATTCTGCTGAAATGTCGCTACAACTTTAAAAGCACAACTATAATGACGTGGAAAAATACCCGAACAAAGCTGAATACCATACATATAAATACCTGTGAAAACTTAAGAAAACAAATATACATACATACATACATACATACATACATACATACATACATACTCTAAAATATGCTAATGACTATTTAAATGATATTAGGAAAACAGAGAATATGATGAGGGGTGAAAATCTGGTAGTAATTTAGTAGGCTGTACACCGCCCCGAGTCCCTTCTTTTTGGGAGAGGGTGCGGTATAAAAATATGATAAAATAAAATTAAATAAATAATTATATTTAAAAAGTGTGAATTAGGGTTATATAAATGCTATAGGTTGAAATTGGTCAAAGAGAAGTAAAAGGGGAAATTCACTCTTTTTATTTTTTTAATTTTTTTGTGGTATACATGAAATAGAAAATACAACTGATTATACAAAGAATATGAGAAAATAGAAAATATAATAAACTAGAAGGGATTATGTGGGAATGTAAAATATTTATAATGAATGAATTATATTATAATCAAAAGCAGAGGAATGAAAATTTATTAAAATTATATAGGTAAATTTTGGAAACCAAGAAAAAATATGAAATGATTATATGAATATTTTTGGAATAGATATAAGATATATTGTAGATATGGGGATATACCATCTGGATCCTAAATGTATTAATCTTACTTTACTTTTATTCGTTTTTTTTTCTTTTATTGACTGTCTAATTATATATTGGTCTTGAGATAGTTATAGATGATGACAATACATAAGGTAACATAAAATAGGTGGTAAGCTGAAAATGGAAATAATAGGGGATAAAGAATTGAAAATATATGTGAGGATGAAATGATTTTGATACTGAATTGATGAATTGAAATATGAAAGGGAAATTTATCTAAAGATTAGTCAAATGGATAATAATTTGAAGTGATATTAATAAAGAAAGTTGAAAGTGTAACTATGACTATGTATAAATATTGTATTCTGGAATCATGTTGCTCACGTTAAGAAATGTATAAAAGAAAAAGAAAAATGAGAAATCCAGAACATTTCATTGTCCGTACAAGAAACTTGTACAGATGAGGAAGCCACCATAGAGGAAGAACATGGTGAAACAGGCTCGCTCCTGGCTGGCAAAAGAGTGCATCAAAACTGCATCCTCTCCCCTTATTTATTCACCCCATATGCAGAATACATATTAAAGAAAGCTGATTTGGTAGAAGATGAATGTGATTTTAAAACTGGAGGAAGAAATGTTAATAAATTCTGCTATGCTGTTGATGTTCCCCTGATCGATGAACTAGAAAGAAGCTCTAAGCAACAGTAATAAAATCAAGGGCACAGTGAAAAAAAGAGGGTAAAATTAGGTATAGAAAAGAACAAACTAAATGACAACAGATAACAATCAGCTGTAGAATTGTCAATAAAAATGGTGAAGTAGTGAATAACTTCTGCCATTCCATATAGCCATTAACAGTAAAGGAACAAGCAATCAGGAAAGATACCAGAGACAAGAATTTGGTAGAGCAGCCAATAAGGTCTTGGAAAAGATATTAAAATGTCAGGGTATATCTATATTTAAAAAGAGCAGATGTATATAAACCATGGTATTCCTTGTGAAACTGTATTGAGGTGCAAGATGGACTTTGAAGGAGCAAGAAAAAAGAATAACATTAATTCTTTTGAACTTTGATGTTGGAAAGATTCCTGAGAATACTGTGGGCAGCCAAGAAAACAAACAAATGGATCATCAAAAAACAACAACTCAGAGGCACAAATAACCAAGTTCAAATCACTCTACTTTGGACATGTTATGTGAAGGGCTAGTTCTCTAGAGAAGACTCTAATGTTGAGAAAGATGGAAGACAAGAGGTGGATGACCAGTAGCAAGATTGATAGGCTCATTACTAGTGATGGATGCACTGTTGGAAAACCTGAAGGACAGCTTAGGGACTGATCATCTATCAGTAAGGTTGCTAAAGTTGATAATGACTTGATGGCATATAATTATCTATCATTACTATCACCATAATTATTATTATACCAGCTTTCCTTTCCAAAAATATCTAATTTAATGAAGCTGTAAGTTTATTGCCAAGGGCCTTCTATTCAATTCTGATATACTGCAGAAGACCTAGATGAACTTGATTGCAATGTAAGTCCTAAACCCTAAAGGACTTGTCATCTTATTTATTTAAATAAAACTGGATTGGGGTTTTTAAAACGGCTAAACCTAGCTCCAGACCTATTTATATATAAGTTACGGATCGTTGAAAAAGACCAATCACAGTTTAATAAAAACTGACATCATCCTTGTGCTAGATACATAATGGCAGCAGCTCTGCACTGAGTTATTTAAAACATGATGTTTAAATACAGTTTTATCCTTGCCCACATTTTCTTTAAACACAGTATGGCAAATTCAATCACATCAATGTAACAGTCATTCTAAACAATGGAAATTTTGGTCCTGTCAGCTTGCCGGCATCTTAAATTGATGAAAGCTCAGTATCTGGCATGCTCAGCTTTCCATTTTCAAGTTTTTATACATACTAGATGCATTGAGTGACTCAGATAACGCTAATAAATTACACAATGACATAACTCTGTGTTCATAGGCGTTGAAAAGCCAAATGAAAAAGATGTGCCACCCAGTAGCTTAGTAATTAATGTTATGGCAGGAGAAAAAAAATGAAGAAGAAAGAAAGGAAACCTTCATGGATATTTAGATAATACAGGATTTAATAAAGGAAATTGAGTGTTTATGTTTTTGCTATTATCAATAGAGGCTTTCAGAATCAGAAAGGGTGATAGTAGACTATAAACAATGACTTTATCTAGAGCAAAGTAATTTGCACATACGACAAACTTACTCTTTCCTAGGTAAATGTTATGTGGTTTATGCCTTCAAATATGCCTAATTTGAATTTGTCCAAAATAAATTTGCAGTATAACATCCAATTCATCACATCTCATAGTATCTGGATTGTGGAGAGGAGAAGGAGGAGGAGGGAATGGAAGGGAAAGAGAACAAAACCCAAAGAAAGTAAGCCAAAATACCCAGCATCCACAGATGATTCTGCAGAGGAATTTTAGAAAACTTAACTTTATATAAGGAAGCTAACATCGCCTTTGGGCAGGTTTTCATTCACCAAAGTGCACAGTAAGTTTAATAAAAGTTGGACATTTCTATACAAAGAACTTTCTATGGAAATGGAAGCAGTGGAATATAGCTGATTAGGGTTTGGTGTATTAGGGATGCTTGAATTAGAGATAATTAAAGGAGAAAGAATGGAGACCAAATGGTATGTAAAAACTGAGCTGTGTGTATCTATTTTGCATTAAAAGAAAAAAATACTATGTAGACTTAGCAGGCTGCCATCTGGTGTACAGGACAGAGAGGAAAGACATTTGCTTTACTTAAAAATTCCTTTGCAATCTGAATTTTTGTCCTGAACAATAGAATTAGAGAAATCCCTTCCATCCCCTGAGATCTTCAGGGCACTGGAGGAAATCACTTCTTCAAGTTAGAATTGTTCCTTCTCCTTCAATGCTGAGATATGGAATGCTCAATGCTGAGAGATTGAAGAGAAGGTTTATTGCCTCCAAGAAAAGATATCGATGGATTTCTAGAGGCAGCAAGGAAATGGTAGATGCTTACAGCCTGTTCAAAAGGCTGCTGATTTTAGGGCAACATTAGAGAGTTGTTTTATAAGAATGCCTTCTACAAACAGCTTTAAAACAGGTTAAGAAATGAAAAAGAAAAAAATGAAAAATTGCTGAAAAAAGGGGAAGCTTTGAAACTTTGAAAGGGATAAAAAGGCTGCCATTGCACTGAAAGACTTGCCAACTGTTATTTGACTTTACAGGCATAGATTAGTAAGCATAGAATGATACAGAGAATAAATAGAAAGACTTTTATCATTTCGGTTTCTTTTGAAGGATCAGAGGATCTATGGGGGAAAAAGAGTTCTGGTGATAGAACCAACACATTTGTAGCATTACAGAAAACTTGCTTACTTACTCATATGTGGTCTCATCCTTCTCTCTTTATTCTTCTCTAATAGACCCAATCTAGACAATTCCATATTAAAGTAAGCCAAGGGCTGAAGATTCCTAACTCTGAGAGAGAAAACAGATTTTAATGTCTTTCATAAATCTATTTATCATCATCCAGTCTAGAGTTTTAAGTTCATCATGTTGTTGTGTCTGACTCTGACAAAATCTGAGCACAAGGCTGTGGAAAATGAATTAAGATAAACTTATCCAAAGCACCGGTAGCTCTGAAATTCAAAATGTAAGAAAACATTCATTAGTTTGCTTTCAGAAGATAAGACTGAATTGTAGAAGTCGGGGCTTTGTAAAATACCTTTTGATTACTACGTTTTCCTATTCTAGTAATCTTTAGCATTTCTTTCTTCTTCATTATAGTATAAATGCTATATTTACCCATGATCTTTCAATAGCTACAATTTTGTGTATGTGTATTTGTGTGTGTATACATACTGTATAGTCTTTGCTGTATTTCTTTCCACAGACACTGAGAAATGGATATGCAGAAAATCATTATGTATTCTTCACCAACGGTCAGTTGCTTAGCTACCAGTGAAATAGAGTACTGCTAATAAACCTATGCAGGAATGCTGGCAATGTTTAAGCAGGACATTGTCCTTCGAAATAGTAGTGTATATAAATGAATTTAAAAGTCAACATCTTTAAAAAAAAGAAAAAGAAAAAGCTTGCACTGCATTAACTTGCTTCCACAGTAATTCAATATCTAAATCTTCTTCTTCATCATCATTGTTCATTAAAGACTCTGAAATCCAACTGATCATTCATGAAATTATCCAATGATAAATTGACTACAAGAAAAGATGTAGCTACTCTCAGCAAGATAATATGCTGCAGTTTTACTTTTAAATACAATTACTGTTCATGTGGCTAGAGTAATTTTCTGTTTGCATAGTTCTGGAACATTTCCGATTGGTTAATTGCTTTGAAGGATCTACCATTTAAGAGGTACAGTTATTATAGCAAGTCTAAGGAGGAAACAGCCACCCCAGGATTAGTGGAAGGAGCATTGTCTCCAGTGAATGCTAATTGTTCAAATTGTTTCATTCAGTTCACATCTTGAGCCAAAGATCAATTTTTAAAGAGCATTTCTTTCTGTGAAATAAAAAGTATCTAAGACACTAAGCTCTTTCTCTTCTTAGCATCCTTCGAGGTAGGTGGTCTACTTTCTTTTATTAGGCTGCATCACAACTCTAATCTTTCTCTGAATCCAGTAATGACATGGTGTTTTTCTTTCTTTCTACATAAGGGCAATTTCCTTTGCTTAGGTAAAAATATCTAGCTATTCTTCTGTTTTCAGCTTTGTCTGAGTAACAATATCTAGCCATTTTTCTGTTGTGCGCATTGTGGGTATTAATGCATTCTTTCCTCGTTAAGGTCCAATGTGAAGTTTCAATTTTTTATGAAAGAAATACTGTGCAGGTGTAGAAAGCTTTCCTAGAGTTATGTAATCAGCCCTCAGTGGCAATGTTTATTATTTCATTAAACTGCAGAGAAGCAGTTTGTGGTACTTTGTTTTTGTTTACAACTCAAGGTTCATTGTTTTTGAAGTCCTCACTTTCTTAGGATCTATATTTTAGAATGGCTATTTTTTCCCCATACATGTTTGTATGTTCTTCAAAATCAGACACTGAACTTCTCTTATATAGGTTATTACCTCAAAAGGCCTAGCGGATAGTAATACGTAGGAGGATTTTCTCAGAGCTGAAATGCAGAAACTAGTCCTAATATAATCCATATTTTACAGAGATCTCCAAGTTCAATGTAAATCTTTAATGTATTTTTTAAAAAGTTACTTATTATACATTTAAAAAATCCATAGATCAACTGAAACAGAATACATAAAAAGTTGTACTTTGTTCTTTTTCAATTGCTTTTTTATATAGTTCCAAGGACACATTAGCCTGCTTAGTCACAGCTCTAAGCTAAGAGCTAATGCATAAGTAGATTATCTCCCATGACTTCAATATTTTGAGGAGATACTTCTTTCTGTGTAATTCTCTATAGGCAGCCACTCTTTCCCCATCAATGTAGAATTTTCAATGTGGCTATCATATATAAGGTTGTAGCAGGCTGGCCAGATTTAAAAGAGTTTAACCATTTGTGACCAAGGAAGCAGTTCTGTTTTGGAAGGGAATAGTCCAGAATGTGACACATATTATTTCATAGGCTGAAATAGTCAGGCATTGAGAAACTTGAGAGAAAGCATTTTACACTCTTTTTTCTGATATCTGGTGGCATTTTGACCAGGAGTCCACAGATAGGAAGAAGTAGGAAATGTTAGGCATCAAACATTTTAATGTGCTTCTTAGATAGCAGGCACCATAGGCATGGCCTATTGCTTGCTGTTTATTTGTACACTGTGAGCTTATGCACCGGAGTCAAATTGTGTATCCAATCACACTTAGTTAATAAAGTTTCTATTCTATTCTATTCTATTCTGTTACATTCCATTCCATTCTGAAAATGTCTAATTCAGGGAGATATCAGATTTTAGGGACATGATCTGTGCTGATCAATTACCATAATAATTACATCAACTATATTAATTTAGTTCATCAATGTAAAGATTGAAAAATGTCTCAAACAAAAATATTTTATGATTTTGGAAATAATTCATTAACTTGAGTTATTTGTCCATGACTGTCAAACATGAATCATTAAATACAAAATAATTAAATAAATTGTATCAGAAAATTATAAAGAATAATTTGGGAGGAAGCCATGTCTCCTATCCAAAAAGTGTAGTTTAATTACTCTTATATTTTATTTATTCATATCCTGTCTTTATTATTTTTAGAAATAATTCAAGGCAGTGAACATATCCAACACATACGTGTGTAATTCAAACCAACTAGTAATATAGTTAATATAAATCTTGATATAAACATGTTTCTGTTTTCATGAAAAATACATTTCTAAACTATCTTTGTAATTTTAGGATATTACTTTTGGCATTCTTCTTATAGAATGATTGAGAAATAAATATCATGTGACAATGATCTCAGGAAAAACATTTTTCAGATATGTTTTATCAAGTATTTCAAAAGCTCAAATAATCAAATCATTGATCAGCTAATAACTTAATTAAATCAGAATCATAGTGCAATTTTTTTTGTATTTGAAACACCACCTTACAATTTTTTTCCAACAGCTATAGACTGTCAAAACTATACCTCCTGATACTTCTTTCTGTAATTTAGTTACTCATTTGGGTAGATGAATGAAAATCTGAATTAAACAAATTTTAAAATTAGGCCTGAAAATGAATTTATTTGGTAGAGGCTGATTCCAAAAACACAAATAGCCCAAAAATATCAACCACCAGATTCCTGATTTCTCATTTCAGTCTTTTCTTAATATAAGGTTATAAACTAAAGCTGGAAGCCAGTGTAATGCACTAATTAAAGCACTGTTTCTCAACGTCAGCAACTTTATGAGTCAACATGCTGACTGGGGAATTCTGGGAGTTGAAGTCCACACTTCTTAAAGTTGCTGACATTGAAAAACAGTGAGTTAAAGTTTTCTACTAGGAACAGAGCAACCAAGGTTTGTAGTCTGCATTCTGTCATAAAAATCTACAGAGTAATTTTGGGCCAGTCATTCTTTCTCAGCCAACTTACCTTATTCAGTCATTGAGAGAAAAATATATCTTGTACTATGCTTAGATGAAAGATCTTTGAAGGGCAGGCATATTTCATAAAAATAATAAAGCACTGCCTTTATCCATCCTCTTTAGTTAACTTTATCTATATGGGCTCTGGATAGCTCAGGAGTTTATGGCTTCTATGGCCATGGAAGAGCTGAGGGCAATGAATGGGAGAATAGACACCTAGACCATAAGAAACAGTACTGGTTGACCTTTTGGAAGACTCTAATATGAGTAGGATGTGAGTAATGTATCAATCTTTGCCGTACTCAAACTTTCAGTGGCTTTTGATACCATCAACCATTTTATCATTCTGGATCATTTCAAAGGATTGGTGGGTTTCTGGGGGTTTGCAGTAGTTTGGGAGAGCCCCTACCTAAGATTCTGTGCAGTTTGGAGAACCCCCAAATCCCACTCTTGGCTGGCCCCACCCACCTCATCTCTCCCCTTCCAGGAGTTCCCACCTAGCCCGTTTTGGATGCTGGTAAGTGCAGGGCATGCACAGAGGTTTGGGGAGGGTGACAAATGGGCCTCCTGGAAATTTGGGAAGGCCAGAAATAGGCCTGTTTCAGTTTCAAGAGAGCCTCCGGAGCACAAGGAGGCCATTTTCGCCTTCCTGGAGGCTCAAGGAAAGCCTCCGGAGCCAGGGAAAGATGAAAACACCCGCCCTCACTGTGATGCAGAAGGCCAACTAGGCCACACCCACTCAGCAACCAGGCAGAGAACCCTTTGCTAAAATGTTTGAATTCCACCCCTGATTGGGGATGGATGGCATGGTGTTATGCTGGTTTGTCTCCTTCATTCAGTATCAATTCAAGTTGGTGATGATTAAAGAGAAAAGTTTCTATCTTTGGCCCCTACTTTGTGGAGTGCCACAGAATTTGGTACTTTTTTCTCCCATTTTCAAAAATCTATATGAGGCATTGGATGAGATCATATACATGATAAGGAAACATTAATATTTCTTAAGGTGACATTTATAATGTCAGAGTGCCCTAGCACAAATGTCCTCTAACTTATGCCAAAGACAAACTTCGTAATCCAACATATTTATTTCACAAAAACATATTTCTCAACTTTTCTGTCCTTTTAAAAGGTCAGGCTACGGACACAAAATGGCTACAGTCTGGTACAGTCTCAAGTATAATATCCAAATTTTACTTATAACATAGCAAATCTTTTTGTCTTATCTTCTTGGGATCACCAGTGACAAAAAAGTTTTTTCAGGATAAGCCATTTTTGTTAGATTTAAAGATGGAAACACCCCCCCCCCCCAATTTTCTATTTTTGTAGAATGCAAATCTCATGGAATTCTCAATGTCAAGTTAATGTCAGTTAACATATCTCACTGTATAATAGATATTGTATAATGAGGGCTGCTTTTATGCATAGTAGGGTTAGGGGTGCCTTCAAATCACTGTTGACTTTGGTGAATGTCTGGTCAAGTTCCTGCAGCTTTCTTGGCAAGATTTCAGAACTGCTTTGCCTTCTTTCTAGAGTTGAGATAGAATGACTGCCCAAGGTCATCCAGTTGGCTTTGTGTCTAAGGTGGAACTGGAACTCATGGTCTCTTAGTTTCTAGCCTTAATCACCACACCAGATTAGTTTTCTGATGGCTAAGTTAGTGCAGCATCAAATTTCTGGACATCTGGAGATGTAACGCTTGCCAGTGCTATAATTTAGAAAGTACTGAAATAACTGCTTGCTTACCAATTTTGTGGAATTTAGAATTCAGTAATATTAGTGACATCTTGCTGTGGTTTATGCTTGAAAAGATTTGAGTTCTATCTATTATCAGGAAAGGACATGTGATACACCACAGGGATATTTACCAAGTATTTTATTATCCCCAGCAGCTCCAGTTTTCTTTCAAGGTATAATACCTCATTAGCAAATCTTTCCTCCACTAGTTTATCTTTAACTTTTATTAATCATACATGCACACCTCAGGTGTGATGTTCCCAGTCCATTTTATAAACATATAGAATGCTGAGATAGGTTAACATAAATCTAACTAATCCAATATATGTTATTTTGTAACATAATGGATAAGAATACATATGATGTGCTTATTCTATGATTTGATCTGTTTATCCTTTACCAGCAAACAGCTGGAAGATATGAAGATTTTAAAAGTGAGTGTCTTATAGGTAGAAAGTGAGATATAATTGTAAATATAAGAGAAAGAATAACAGAGTACTGAAGGACCTTGGAAGTCTTCTAGTCCAACCTACTGCTTAGGCAGGAAACCCTATACCATTTCAGACAAATGGTTGTTCAATCTCGTCTTAAAAACATCCAGAATTGGAGCATTCTTTACTTCTGGAGGCAAGTTGTTCCACTGATTAATTGTTCTAACTGTCATAAAATTTCTCCTTAGTTCTAGGTTGCTTTTCTCTTTGATTAGTATCCATCCACTGCTTCTTGTCCTGCCTTCAGACACTTTGGAGAATAACTTGGGTCTATCTTCTTTGTAGCAACCCTGAAATATTGGATCACTGCTATCATGTCACCCCTAGTCCTTCTTTTCATTAAACTAAACAAACCCAAATAAAATAATGTATACATTGGAAAGCCCCATTGTGCATATCCTGCCTATTAAACCTCTTCTGTTAAAGCAATGCCCATTTCTTATACCTTCACTTGACTTATTATGAATCAAGTCCAGAGGTGGTATTCAGCCAGTTCGCACCTACTCAGGAGAACTGGTAGTGATAATTTGGCATGGGTTGCCGAACAGGTAGCGACTTCTGGCTGGCCACGCCCCTGAACCAGTTCCCAGTCACAGCTTGCTCACTTGCCCTGCCTTATGTTCGCCCTGCCCAGTCACTCCTCACTTCACACTGGTTTCTCATGGCTTAACTTGCTTTCCCACATGGTGCCTGGCTCTGTGTCCCAACTGAGCACCTCTGATCTTCCTGCTGAAAGGTAAGCCTGCGAGTCTCACTAGCCCCCCCCCCCCCAACATCCCCAGAGCTTGCCTTCCCCTTCCCTACCATCCCCTGAGCTTGCCAAGGCCTCCCCCACCATTCCCAGGCTTGCTTGGCTCTCTTCGTTGCTGTCGCGGCCTAGCTAGCATGTGTGTGTGTGTGTGTGTGTGTGTGCATGTGCATGAGAGAGAGAGAGGGCTGGAGTGGGGGGGTTCCACCCATTTCTTCCTTTCCCCCTGCCCACTGCTGACTGGAGATCGTCCCAGACCAGCCAGGTATGTGTGTGTGTGTGTGCGCGCGTGTGTGCGTGTGAGAAAGAGAGGGCTGGAGTGGGGGGGCGCCACCCATTTCTTCCTTTTTCCCCCACCCGCTGCTGACTGGAGATTTTTCCAGATCAGCCGTGTGTAGGTGTGTGTGTGTAACAATGCTATCATGTTTCCCCTTAGTTCTTCTTCCCTCTGCTGGTAGATGCTTCTTTTCTTCTTTGGGGGAAATATATTACGGTTCCTTTCCCTACAAACTATGGAAATTGGATGCATGTGAAAGAAATTCCCCCTCGCATTCTGTTGCAACTCCTTTCCACTACTCCTTTTGTCACCTCAGTCTGTCCCTGATAAACAAGCTGGCTGGTTAGAGCGTTCCCTCCCCCTCTCTTCAGATTAAACTCTCTTCTAAACTATTCAGCCACTAAACTACTGGGCTGATATTGATGACGTTTTTCTTTTGAGGAGGCTATCTCTTCTCCCATCTGCAATCACGCTGCTGTGAGGCAAGGATTCCACAGAGCCCAACAGTTTCATTATTTATCATGTGTTAATATTTTACACTGTCCCTACACTACATCTAGAGTGATTTTACTGCTTTTCTTTTGCCCAGGGCTACCACATATTTTCAGGTATTTACATCAATGTCTAGTCCGGAGCATAAATATGTGTGTGTTTATTTTGTACATCAGATTGCATAAGTCCAGCTTAACATGCTATTCCTCGTATGTGATATTTTGTATACATACAGAGAAAGAAGCACTCTTATGATCTTTGACTTAGGCTTGTTGTGAAACATCAGCCATAATAATTACTGTTTTGAACAATATGCAGGTTGTATTACACAAATGGCTATTTTATATGTGAAATTATGAAATAAATTTGAGTAGAGATCCTGGGAAAGTGTCAGAATAACAGAAGAACACTTAGAGGAACCTTCGGGGAACCCTATACCATTCCAGAGAAATGGCTGTCCAGTCTTTTCTGAAAAACTTCCAGTGATTGAGCACCCAGAACTTCTGGAGACAAGCAGGTCCACTGGTTAATTGTTCTCACTGTCAGGAAGTTTCTCCTTATTTTTAGGTTGCTTCTCTCTTTGTTCAATTTACATCCATTGCTTCTTGTTTGCGTTCTGCTTCTTTGGAAAATATATTGCCCCCACTTCTTTGTGGCAGCCCTTAAAAGCCTGTTGCCTATCACACTCTTGGGCAAAGCATGTGAGCCATTTCCTCCTTTCAGTGGTCCATGAAAGTACATCTATAGTATGTAGGTAATAAAGTAAAAAAAAGGTGAATAACATTTTTACAGAACTATAGATATGCTGAGGCTGGGTGTGATAAGGAATGGCTGGGAAGAGAGGGGAGGCGGCAGACATTGAGTTGGCCACGCCCACCCAATCACATGACCACCAAGCCACACCCACCAAATAAACCATGCCCACAGAACTGGTAGTAAAAAATGTTGAATCCCACCACTGATCAAGTCCATTCAAGGTGAGTGTGCTATACCACTAAAGACATAATAGATGATATTCTGCAAGTATTTCACAAAAACAATGAATGCAAGGACAGGTGGGGATTAAGTAGTACACAATGATCAGATAGTAAGCTTATAAAATTAAGTTTGGACCAGATTGGGGAGTGAAATCTACTTAGGTTTGATCCTCAGAAACATGTTTTTTTTACCAAGGAACTCCTTATTAGCTGTTAGATGTCCTCTTATCAGAATGACTTGCAGTAGATTAAAGTACATCAAAACTTTATGGGCCATGTAACGAGGTGCAAAATTTCTCCGATCTATATATCATATAACCTCTCCTATCTCATACAAGCCTGCAGGAATTGATATATTTCCTTGTTGCTCTTCTATATCCTAAACTTGCTGGTGCATAGACAGTATAATAATTGCTTTGCAAGTAAGGCTATTGGTATGCTAGATTTTTCCACTAAAAACTAGATATATTATCAATAGTGTTGTAGAAATCTTCAAAGAGGTTCTTCACTTCAACAATGGCTTCGGAAAATCTGTCCTTCCAAGAAGTTTCGTTGAAGCAATAAGATGCTACATGGTAAAGTGAAGTGGCTGCTTTGCTTTGCTTTGCTTTGCTTTGCTTTGCTTTGCTTTGCTTTGCTTTGCTTTGCTTTGCTTTGCTTTGCTTTGCTTTGCTTTGCTTTGCTTTGCTTTGCTCACAATAGATAGACTTCATATGTGCAGCAATCCATATCTGGCAAAGTAGATTCTTTGGGTGGCATGAAGAACTTCAGCAGAGAAACTCTGTCCCATTTCTATCTTTATATTAATTGCATGTAGGCAATTAAATGAATATGAATCAAAATTCATGACCTTTTGTTTCTATTCATTATTGTCATCTATTCAAAATTTTAAAAAGTCAAAGAATACCAGAAAGAAGTTGCCACGTGCTTCATTGATTATAGAACGACCTTTCATTGTGTCAATCACATCAAACTTTGGAAAGCAATCAGAAAAAAAAAAAGTAAAATCCAGAATGTCTCATTACCCACATGGGAAACATATACTGTATACAGGGCAGGAAGCCATAATGCAGATAGAACAAGTGAAACAGACTGGCTTCAGATTGGCAGGCTGTACAAAGCCGAATACTCTTTCTTTGTTATAGAAGCTATATGAATACAGTATATATCAAGGGGAGATGAATTGAAAGAAGATGAGCACGGAATTAAAATTTCAGGAAGAAATATCAATAACCTATGCTTTAGTGATAATTCTACTCTGATAGCTGAAAATGCAAAGGATCTTCAGTCAATAAATGTCAAGGAGCACAGTGAAAAAATTAAACTAAAATTAAATATAGAGAAGACCAAACCAAATGACAACAGATACAACAACCAGCCGTAGAATAAACAATGGAAATAGTGAAGTAGTGGACAACTTCTGCCTTTTAGGATCAGCTATCAACAGTAAAGGAGCAAGTAGTCAAGAAGTATGCCACAGACTAATACTTGGTAGAAGAGCCATGAAGGCTTTAGAAAAAAATATTCCACTGCCCTGATGTGTAGGCTAAAAAAATAATTTTGATGCTTTGAATTTTGGAATTGGAGAAGATTCCTGAGAATGCATGGACTGCAAAGAAAACAAATAATCACTGAACAAATTAATTCATTGATTTGAGACACAAATGATCAGGTTTACATTATTATTAGAATTAAATTATATTAGATTAAATTATATAGATGTACACTCAAAATGTACAAATTTCTGAATTGTTCAGGCTTTTTTTCCCCCCGTGACACACTATAGAAGTGAAAATTGGACTTTAAAGTAGCAGGATATAGGAGTATTTAACTTGACTTTTGAACTTTAATATTGGAGAGTAATCCTGAGAATATTATAGAAAGCCAAGCGATCAACAAATGGAAATCAATGCAGTATTTTCACTTGAGATGCAAATCACCAGACTGAAATTATCCTACTGAGAAGCCTCAGCTCTCTGTAGAAGGCTCTTCTATTTTCTTCCACATTTGGGTGATGTGGAAGAAAATAAAAAAAAGAGAATAACCAATAGCAAAATGGATGGATTTAGTTATACTGATGATGGGTGCACTAAAACCAGGTGCATTGGAACTAGATTAGAGACAGACTATGATGATATACATATGGTTGCTAAATGTTTATGGAGATGCTCAGTCATCTAGATCATGTTGTCCCAAAGATGTTTTTTCAAGAGGCAACTGGACTTCCTTGTTTTTCACTGAAGATGTTTTGCTTCTCATCCAAGAAGCTTCAATGTCAAGAAGCTGAAATGTCTTCAAAGAAAAATAAGAAAATCCAGTTGTCTCTTGAAAAAGCACCTTTGGGACATGTGGTTGCTAAGAATCAACAATGACTTAATGGCACATAGTCCGTCAGTCAATCATTCAAAATTGCATTGTGGCTTTGCAGGCATAAGGTTTTGGCATATGTTTCTACTGTCTGCTATGCCAGGGACTCCATAATTCATCTATAGGCAAGAGATAAAGTGGGAACTTTTGTGTTTTCAATGCTGAGGGGACAAATCATTGTCTTAATGTCATACACTACATTTAAACTGACACTGATGGGGAACATTTATAATCAACAAATATGCTTCGTGTATAATTTTCATTTGGACTCTAGCTTTGAATGACAGATTTCATGGCTGGAACAACTGAGCAGTGGTTGCACTTTCTTCCTTCTTACCATGGTTGTCCATGAGAATGGGGAGAGGTATGTAAACAGGAAAATAAAAAAATCTGTTTTCTCACTCGATGGAAATATTGCATATTACATGCTCCTGTATATGTCATGACTTAAGTCCCTAAAGGGGAAATAGAATTTGGATCATGATGTCACAGCATTTGTGCTGTCATTTTTCCTTACTGTAGAAGTCACTAACACTCCTGTTTTTTCCTGAGGTTTGCAGGCTGAAAAGTTCTGAAGACCGTACCACTTTTTAAGCATTTATGTAATCTTCCTTTGAATAAAGATTTTGTTCAGTGTTGAAATAGTTGTTCATTGTTGTGAATCAACATGATTATTATCGTCTATACCTATCTACAATAAATGCATGATTATCTTCCCTGCTACCCTATCAAAGTTTTCTCAGAGTTAAATTACAGGGATTTCTGTTATAATAACAATATTATAAAATATGCTGCTGTGTAAATGCAAGGATCTGACCTGCTCAATTTTTCCCATTTCCAAAATATCTATTCAGTTTTATGCCTGACTAGTATGCAGAACAAATCACTTGTCCGGCTTTGTAAAGGATATACATTATCAGAATGGAACACCTGCAGGACAAAAGACAGGTTAATTTCGCTGCTCGGATGCAAAGAAGATCATAATAAAGTCTGCAGCAACCAAACTCTGTGAAATATCTGCATTAGTCATTAACTTTTTGATATTAAAATTCACATAAAACTCAATTAACTCCTACAT
Source organism: Bungarus multicinctus (assembly GCA_023653725.1). Taxonomy (NCBI): domain Eukaryota; kingdom Metazoa; phylum Chordata; class Lepidosauria; order Squamata; family Elapidae; genus Bungarus; species Bungarus multicinctus. Next base: position 114,103,554 of record CM042838.1, read on the forward strand.
AGCTTTTAATGACTTTTTTCAGACAAGCTGTTGTTTACTAATATGATTTTTCATCCTGGGTATCTGTTCTTTTGTTTCCTTGTTAATAGTTGAGGGCTGATTTTCTTCAAAGAAAGTAGAACGGTTAAAATCACATTTGCTTGAAATATGCTTTTGAAATGCATGCATCAAAATGTGGCCTTGTGAAAGTCAAATATGGTCATAACATAGAGAAACTGGGTAGAATTTAGCCTGTAGGCATAGGAGAAATAATAAATATAAAAATAATTTATGTTTAAATGTAGTTGGAGATGGAATTTAAATGTACCAGCAATTGTGCATATTCAAATTATAGTGGGTTTTATCAAATGCCTGATCAACAAGTTTTAATGTGAATCAATTATTGTGTTCATGCCTTTTACATAGCTACAACGTATTAAGTTTTTACACTGAAAAAAATGGTTTGGTATGTTGATCCATCCATAATGCCTTGATTAACTGACAGTAATGACTAGGTTTTGTCAATTGGTACATTGACTAGGAAAAATGCAAAATCTTTTTAATATTTTTAACTCTCACATATAATTTGTTTACATGAACCCAAGCAATTCTGTGCCCTGAAACAAGACATGGTAGTAATAAAGACTTAGCCTGAAACAACAGAAAACATGTTATTTCCCCCCCCCCTTTTTTTTTACACAACCTCATAGTTGTGACCTCTAACTTGATTCCCTTTCTCTGCACTTAGGAACTGCTTCCAAAGGATTCTCAGGACAGTGACCACTGAGATCACATAAAAGCTTATAATAAACTATTTTTAATTTTCTCTTGTGTCTATTAAGATCAGAGGAGGATTGATTCCAGAGCTGCAACTTTTTCTCAAAGTCTTCTCTGACCACTGTTATCAAAAACTAACCAAATATTGCCATTCTCTTCCATGAAATACAGTTTATAATATATGTACTAATAGGTTTATACAACTTGCAAAGGCAAAGAAGCTCTTTCACACACTTTCTAAAAAACAGGAGGGAAACCTATAAGCAAAACGATGGAACTTATAAATACCTACATGGGAAGAATGGAAAGTGAAACTGATGGAAGAGACAGAGATGGACAAATTAACAGCTTCAATTAAAGTTGACCAGTTGACTTTGATCAGTTTTACTTATACTTGGGATCCACTTTTGGGATTTGATTAGAATTATATGTGATTATGGAAATGATGAAAAACTATTGCTAATTTTAGTTGGATGTATTTTTTAGTTGGAAGCCATTATTTTTTCTTTCCTTTTTTTCTTTTTTCTTTTGCACTTTTAGCTTGATTTTTTAATGATTCTTCCATTCTTTTTAACTTTCTTCCTTGTTGCTTGCTAACTTTTTATTTGTGTTATTAAAATTTAATAAAGTAATATTTTAGAAAAGAAGGGAAAAGCAGAAAACACTGGCATTGTTCCTATTTGTAGCATGGTACCAACTACCTTGTATCTTTGCCCTATCCACTACATCTCTTGTCTTCCTCACCATTGCTTAAGTCAGTCTTTGGAATCCTAAAGATTTCTGATCCCTGACTTTAAAATCCCTGACTGTTTTTTTTCCCCTGACAAAATGGCAAGAAATCTGTCTATATTCAGTTAAAATCCTAATTAATTCTACCTTGCTAGCAAGCCCTGGTAGTTGTTCTGATTTTTACATGCCCTATTGCCTCAATTGACAGTGATACTTTTCAGTATATACTGTAGCACTTAAGTTGCACAATGCTTGGTCTGTGACTTCAGGGGCAAAAAAGCATTCACATAGTCTTCATTTATTACTTACACAGTAAAGTTAGCTTTGCAAGATATTATTGCTAATAAAAGGAAAGCAGCCAGAAAAGATAGACTCAGCATTTGTAATACGTAATTCACATAAACTACATTTACTTCTGCAGCCCTAAAAGCCAGACATATGAAAATGGCCATTATTCTCCATGAAAAACTAGGTTTGAAAAGGGGACTTGGAGTTATGTGTAATAAATTCACAAAAAAGTGAATCATCACAAGAAAAGTCTTGCAGGTTTAACAGTTTTGCATTCACTTTAAACCTATCTTTTAACCTTTCTTATTCATATTTCTTCAAAACAGATAGAGCCACACTTTTTACCATTTTCAACTGCGTTAGAAACTTCAGATTCAGTTGGCAGCTTTTATACTTGTATACAATTCAGTAGGAAGTATTTGTACAGACACCAAGTTGTGCACTCTTGCATTGTGCTGGAATATGAGTTGTTAATGACAACTTGCTTTCAGTAAAAACTCAGTGTTTCAGTATTTAAAGTGTTAAGATCAAGAAATGCAGATTTATAACCTTACATTATAAAGGACCTCCAAATACAAAGCATGTCTGAATTTCAGGTTTTACATTATTGGATTACTGCATCTACATTTGGTAAATACAGCACTGACAGTTTGTATAATTCAGGGGCATAGGAGATTGAACTGATTCCTGAGGAAAAAAGTAGATATGGACTGCCTTAGTCTTTCTTTCTTTCTTTCTTTCTTTCTTTCTTTCTTTCTTTCTTTCTTTCTTTTCCTTCCTTCCTTCCTTTCCTTGTTTGCTTTTTCTTGTTCTCCTCCTCCTCCTCCTCCCCCCTTTTCCCTTCTTTGTCCTCCTTCCTCCTTCCACTTCTCCTCCTTCCCCCCTTCAACTTGGTGAGTTTACTTCAGAAAAAAGCCCACAAAGAACAAAGAATAGAACATTCCTGGTTCATCTTTTCTAACACCAGAGCTGTGTAAAAAATATCATACTCTTTACATATTCTGATCTGCAAACTGCAGCCTTTCACTGTGTCAAGAAGGCAAGAGCAAAAAGCAAGCTATTTTCTAGGGTGGAAAGAGGTGGCGAAGAAATGCTCCATAATGGAAGGTGATATTGTGCAGTTATAGTTACTCCCCTGCTGTGTATATTACCAGGTACTATTGAGACACAGTACTACTATAGTGTGATTTTGAATAATTAATTACTAATTTTGAATAATTTTCAAGGGCTTTTGGAAATGAGAATTTTTGAAAGGAGATGTCAGAAGAGAAAAAGAGGAAACAGCAGCTTGAGCAGCAAATACAGAAACTACAAAGAGTTGACAGTTATTTCACTGCAGTGGATAGAAAGAGACCTGGTTCTCAGAATAATCAATCAGGCCCAGAGCTACCACGGACAGCTACCTCTCCTGATTATATCAGGGTGAATAACTGCTACACATAGAAGGTTACAGAGCCTGAAATCCCAGAAGAAGAACATAAATACACAAAGCCCACTAATGATCTTAGTCTCTGGGGTTTCTTGAATGAAGAAGAGAATTCATTCTGGTTATATATTTTAATGGTTTTGCATTCATATTAAATCTGTCCTTTTTTCCCTCCTCTGACACTCATATTTTTTCAAAGTGCAGGGTTCTGATGAAATATGGTACAGGAGGTTGCTAATCTGGTAAAGGATGTTCAAAGGAAATGGAAATGTTTAACCTGAAGAAGAGAAGACTAAGGATAAACATGATACCAGTCTTACAATACTTGAAGGGCTATTAAAATGTTATGCCAGATTATCTGTTAAAGTCTATATATACTGTTTATTTAGTTTCTTTTCTGATTTCTGATATAAGTCTTGGTCACATTGTATTGTTTATCTATGCTTAATTGTGTTTTTGTTCTGGTTATAGAAACTGAAATTACAAATTTTAATGCATTGTTAGCTGCCTAGAATCACCATGTTGAGATGAGCAATCCAATCAATTTCTATAAGGGTAGGACAAGAACCAAGGGATGGAGGTGTTAGAAGAGAAGATCCAAATTCAAAGATTTTTCTCACAAAAAGAACCATTCAACAACAGAACATCTAGCCGCCTGGATTATGGATGCTCCATCAAGGATCATTTTCAAGATTGGAGAACAATTTGGCTGGAATGCTATGAGGATTCCTGCTGGGATAGGGGTTAGACCTTCAAGGTCTTTTCCAATTCTATGATTCTATGAGTTGTTGATTTGATGATGTAAATTCCTTGAAAATGTTAGCAGTGGAACAACTCATTTGAAACATCACTGAAGGCATACAGCATTAAATTAAATATTATTCAAAAAAATCAATTTCATTTAAAAGGCAAAAATGGGAAAATATACAGATGAAAGTGGCTGATATAAATATACAGATGAAAGTGGCCTCTACAACCATTTCTATACAAGCTTTTTCCAATAACACCAATATTTCCATTAGCTAATGAGGAACTTAATGAATGGCAAAGCTATTAGTATTCAAAATCATGAGATCTGAAGAACTTCCTTTACGTATCTGACAAGGCAATGTGGATGAACCTTCACATGCTGGAATAGAGAAAGGAGCAAGGCACATATTTCTGACTGGTTTACTGAGGTTCTGTGTATATTACAAAACATATATTATCTTTTCTGGAAAGTTGTTTTCAGTAAATAGTAGCTTTCTTGGCTTGATAGAATTCTGTAGTAAGTTTAATCCATTTCTTCCATATAAAACATTAGAAAGTAGTCATGCTTTTCTAAAACAGAATGTGAAAACTCATCTAGCAGAAGCTAAAAAAGTAAGAGAAACCATTTTAAAGAATTAGAGAAAAAAGACATTTCAATTTGTTTGTTAACTCTATACCAGACCTTTCAAATTTAACAGAAATGCTAAAAGAACTGATTATTAGGAGAATATCATGGCACAGAGCCCTGCTAGGTTTTTGTTCATTTGTTATTTTTTTGTTTGTTGTTGCTAGAGCTTCTGCCAGGCTTGCTACCCAGAAATGTTTTTTTTTGAGGGGGGGGGGGAGAGGGGGGAGTAGAAGCCTTACACCTGTGGCATGAGCTTTAAAGCACATAACACATTTATCTTTCTCTGTTAACACCATTTTACAGGCTGGGAATATAGGGATGATCACATTATTATTACACTGGCTACTTGCCACTTTCTAAAGCTTATGTCCTTAACCTTGAAATGATGTACAATCACATTCAGGTGTATGTATCACTGGGATAACATGTAGCTGGTGTTGCTTAGTATACAGTATATAAGTCTACTGAAATTCTCACCAAGTTTAACTTTAATAAATTTGAAGGTACCTCATGTTGATCACTTTCATTCTCAAGATGGTCTTGATGACAGAAAAGAATGTAAGCCAAATATCTATGTCTCTGCAGGAACCTTTGATGCAAAAGCTTCCAAACACCTAAGATGGAAAGGTATGCTGCATAAATGTTTATAATCCTGATCCTTTTAAATCCATGATTGTGTTTTGTCCATGCAAAATACAGATAAAATAACTGTTATTTAAAACATCAGATAATGTATAATGCATATCTTATCACATATTACTCCAGTATAACACATCTATTTTATTATATTCTATATCCTATGTCTCATATAAAATACATTGTTGGATATGTATGACCGAGTAGGTATATAAAGAGGATTTTTTAGCTGAATGCTTTCTGACCTTCCTCAAATTAGTATACCATGGCAGTGAAAGTATGGCCAATATGGTGCTCAATTAACTATGTAAAGGGTGTGAAGTTGGCTTCAGTAAGTGTTGAACAGACATGCAATAATTCTGCTAATATGACAGAACTGTTAAAAATACAGCAAAAACTTCTAAGTAAAAGAGAATGCTATATATATTCCATATACTGGACATTCATTAAATGTTACCCACCATTGACATTTGCCAAGATGGAATACTTTTGTGTGTATTTTTCCTGCTGTGGTAACAACAAATACATATATTTTTCTCTTCCTATATCAGTTACTCAAATCTTAGGATTCTGAATTTATAGTAGCAAAATATCTGTCTGTCATAATGCAGAAAGTATGCACAATGGTGAGGTCAGCCATAATTGAGGACTATGATTCAGTAATCAATGTTCTTATTCTTGTTTATACTTGATACAATGAAAAAGCTAGCATTCTTCAGGCTAAACCGAAGAAAAATAGTTTGTGTTCATGCTGCAACTTTACAATAGTTTATTAAATCAATTCTGCAAAACAGCAAAGCCCTTATATATTTCTACCTCCTTCTTTCACTTCTTGAAACAGCCCTGAGAAAGCTGTGATGGAATTGAACTGAAAGTAAAAGAAAAGCTATGAGATATAGACCATTAGTGGGTGAATAAAAGACAAAAGGAAAATAAATTCTAGTCAATTATGGTGATGCACCTGAATCTAAAGGGAGGCATTCTGAAAGATGAAACTTTCAAGTCATTCATTGCCCATTGATGGCCTTTGAAACCAATTTAAAGGGGAAAAATCATTTATATATGAAAAAGTTGCATAAACTTGTTCTTGTTTGGTTTAGCTATATGTCACAGGAAAGTAATTGTATGAAGGCATAAAACTGTGATAATGCTAGTGTATATTGGAAAAATAAAACATTTCCATGGATAAAAACAGCAATGTTAACCAAATAAATAGCATTTCCAAGATTAGGATCTGTATCAAATTATCATTAAAATTTCAACTGACTTTCCAAAATGTAGAAATAATAGGATGGCTCTTGAGGAGAATGAACTGTGGACATCAGTACTATAGAAAAATAAATCTCCAGCCTTAAGCATTATGTACATAGAAAATTGTAATTTGTAATCTCTGAGTTGATAACACCATCAAAGATTTTACTTTCTAGAATATTTTTAACAGTTATGTGGAATGCAAGGCAGATTATAGTGGGATTTTTTTTCCAGTTGAGAAATATAGAACTCTGCAACCACTCTCACGCTACTATCTCTGAATAAAAAAAAGAAAAGAAATAATAATAGTCTTTCAGCTAAGAGTAATGTTTATAATGCAAATAGAGATTTTTTTTCCCCTAGAAAACTGTTTTGTTAGATTATTAGTTTTCCATTACGTCTTTACCAAGTATACGTAAGAAGCATTGTTTCTATTATTTCTTTACTCTTTATTATCCATTGGCATTTAAAAAAATGCTCTGGGGTCTCAAGCTTCCTATAGTTTAAGACCTTTGTATATCTTAATCCAGTGCTAAATCCAGGAGCATCAGAGAGAGCTTTCTACAGCAGCATCTTAAATTTTGCCCTTTATTGCTCAGGAACCAATCGCTCTTGGATGCTCTTCTCCATAGCAATGCAATCCTGCAGAATTTCTAATGGATGGCACCACAACAAATAACTATAATCAAAGCTTCAATAAATAAGCAATGCTGATCTAAAGCTGATTTTCTAACCTTAGAGTATATGATTTCTTTTCCAATAAATGATGCTCTCAGTTTTGGAGCAAATGTGATAAGCAAAGATAAGCAAACTACCTAATACAGGGAGAGGCAGATACATTCTATAGAATAGCATTCAGCTGCGGACACTTCAGGAACCTTTGGTGTAAATACACAATGGTCCAAGTTCTAATGGGACTCAAATGCTAATACAATATATCAGGTACATGATATGTCAATGAATAACAAGCCTGGCTGAGTGGTTGTGGAGGTACGTACATACTTAGGAATTATTTTATGTGTTCATGAAATCCTGTGCATTTTAATTATTTAAAATTAGTATTTAGATATTTTGCAATGAAAATCTGTATTGGGAATTAATCTTTCTGTAAGTGGCATCTGGAATAATTAAGGTTTCTCCTATACAGGTAGTCTTCAACATGCAACAGTTCATTCAGTGACCATTCAAAGTTACAACAGCACTGAAAAAAATGACTTATACTTGTTTTTCATGCTTACAACCATTGGAGTATCCCCATGGTCATGTAATCAAAATTCAGATGTTTGGCACCTCTTACAATACTAGACAACACAGTATCAACAGTAGAGACCTTCAAATTTCTAGGTTCTATCATATCACAAGACCTAAAATGGACACCTAACATCAAAAACGTCATCAAAAAAGCACAACAAAGAATGTTCTTTCTGTGCCAACTCAGAAAGCTCAAACTGCCCAAGGAGCTGCTGATCCAGTTCTACAGAGGAATTATTGAGTCTATCATCTGCACCTCTATAACTGTCTGGTTTGGTTCTGCAACCCAACAGGACAGACACAGACTTCAGAGGATAATTAGGACTGCAGAAAAAACAATTACTACCCACCTGCCTTCAATCGAGGACCTGTATACTGCACGAGTCAAAAAGAGGCCTGTGAAAATATTTACAGACCCCTCATATCCTGAACATAAACTATTTCAATTCCTACCCTCAAAATGATGCTTTAAAGCATTGCACACTAGAACAACTAGACACAAGGACAGTTTTTTCCTGAATGCCATGACTCTGCTAAACAAATAATTCTCTCTACACTGTCAAAGTATTTACTAAATCTGCATTAAAATTACTATCAATCCTCCCATCCTTCTTTTCACTCATCTCTTCCCACTTATGACTGTATGACTGTAACCTTATTGTTGCTATAACCTAACAATTTTTATTGACTGTTTCTTAGTATGATTTGATTGCTTATTGTACCCCATGACTATTAAGTGTTGTACCTTATGATTCTTGACTCCTGATGAATGTATCTTTTCTTTTATGTACATTGAGAGCATATGCACCAAGACAAATTATATCTATTAATAAAGAATTCTATCTATCTATTTCTCTATCTACAGGTAGTCCTCGACATACAACAGTTCATTCAATGACCGTTCAGCACTGAAAAAAAATGACTTATGATCATTTTTCACGCTTACAATCATTGGTCATGTAAATCCCCATGGTCATGTAATCAAAATTCAGATGCTTGGCAACTGATTCATATTTGTGACAACTGCAGGTGTCCCAGGGTCACATAAGCACTTTTTGCTACCTTCCAACAAGCAAAGTCAATGGGGAATCCAGATTCACTTAACAACTGTGTCACTAATTTAACAACTGCAGGGATTTACTTAACAATTGTGGCAAAAAAGGTCATAAAATGGGGCAATAGTCACTTAACAAATGTCTCACTTAGCAACAGAAATTTTGGACTCAGTTGTGGTCCTAAGCTAAAGGTTACCTGTATATAGGTGTTTGTGTCTCTCTGTGTGTGGAAACTGGACAATCTGATAAAAAAACAATTACATAAATTATTTTCTCCCAAAATAATTTTTCATGATTTTGGCTGATATAATATTTAAAGATCCAGCTGTTGGGAGATGAGATCATCTGAACAGATGTAGAGATATGGAAATCTTCCTCAGTCACAGAAAATAAATTTTGGAAATAAACTTAGAGATCATCTAGCTCTACAGTGAAATCCACTTTTCATTCACACAGATGACCATCCAATCTCTTTTTAAATGCCTCCAGCTAAGAACAATTCACCACTTCCTGGGGCCATCTGTTTCGTTTGGCTGTTCCTGATATCCAAGTGAAATCAAATTCCTTATATTTTGTGGATCTAATTGGATTCACATTCAATTGACTCCAATCTAATTCCACTGTGTTTTGTGAACAATTCTGCCTCATCTATTAGAGACATCTCTTCAGATACAAGTTCTCTTCTCATAAGTTTTTACTTTCAGATTCCTTAGTTTGATTGCTATCTTCTAGAAACACTGGTTTGTCAATGTTTAAATAATACAGTTCCCATAACAATCAGCTTATTCTTGGTGCAGTCAAGAAAATTTGTTTTTCTGTTTGTTTTTGCTTGCTGCTTGTTTTTTGTAGCTGCATCATATCACTGGGTCACCTTCTGCTTCTGATCTACCCAGATCTTTTTTTTTTTTTAATTACATTTATATGCCGCCCTTCTCCGGAGACTCAGGGCGGCTTACAGTCTATGGAGCACCATGCTAGGTGCTCAGCAATAGCCTTCATTCCATTGTATATGCCTGCTTATTACTAGGGCTTTTTGGCCCCCTCAAGCGGCATTTTACAAAGTCAACTTATTGCCCCCAACAATCTTGGGTCCTCAATTTACCTACCCCGAGAGGATGGAAGGCTGAGTCAACCTTGAGCCTGGTGGGATTCGAACCTGCACTAATTGCAGGCAGCTTGCAATTAGAGACAGCTTTCTCACTGTCCCCTTCCCACCCTGAACTTATAGTATGTCTTTCATTTTTCCAGTTCAAATAAAGAACTTTGCATTTATTTCACTTAATTCCTGCTGGTTTCTGCCCATCATTTCAGCTTCTCAAGATTCTTTTAAATCCTGATACTATACTCTTAGGCATTTATTATCTTTATATAATTTTCAGATTAGATAACAACATTTTATAATCCTACAATTATATTCCCTTCACTAAATGGTGCAATCATTATGTGAGTTGCATCACTGCGTAGTGGCGCAATAGTTAGAATGCAATACTGCAGGCTAATTCTGCTGACTGCCAACTTCCAGCAGTTTGGTAGTTCATCCTGACCATCTTGATCAAGGTTGACTCAGCTTTCCATCCTTCTGAGGTGAGGAAGATGAAGATCCAGATTGTCGGGGGCATTATGTTGACTTTGTAAATCACTGTGAAGTGGTATATTAGTCCAAGTGCTATTGCTATCTTATTGTACAACGTTTTGCCACAGTTGTTAGGTGAATCATCATGATTGCTAAATGAATCACACAATCATTAAGTGAATCCAGTTTCCTCCATTGATTTTGCTTGTCAGAAAGTTGCAAATGACAACCAAGGAACTCTGGGAATGTTGCAACTGTCATAAGTTGATACCAGTTTTCAAACAACCAAATTTTGATCATGTGACAGTGGGGATGCTGCAACAGTCATAAATGCAAGAACTGGTCATAAGTTTTTTTTTTCAGTGCCACTGTAACTTTGAATAGTTGTTAAATGAATAATGATTAATCAAGAACTACCTGTAGTCATAAACTAACTGCCTAATAACTGTTGCTGTTTTGTCCAGCATCATGTCAACCTGACCAACTATAATTCTCTCTACTCTTTTCCCTTCCCCAATTTTCTACCACCAACACCCATCTGTCTATATTTCTGAAAAATAATAAAAAGGGGCATTGCAATAACATCTACAAGCTTCCTCAACAATCTCAGATGTAATTGATCTAGTACTGGGAACTGGAAAATATAAGTCCTGGAAAATTCATTCATAGTAATCAGATACTCCTAACCCATTTATTTGCCATAAGTTCCACTTGAAGATAGTTCCTTTTTAGGAAAATCAAAAGCACAGGCATATCCTTTCCCTTTCACCTGTTCTTGTCGTACTGCCTTCTCCTAGCAGTGGATTCAGACCTTCCTTTCTTTTTCTTTTCTCTTCACACAGTAAAAAAAAATCCTTTTTGAAGTACAGAATGTCATGTTTTGCAGAAATCTTAAGTAAATTGCCTCAGCTGTCTTCAGTTAAGAAGAAAATAGAGTGGATTTTTTTCTGCCACATTTCACTCTATATTATTCCACAGCATTACTGCATACTTCTAAAATGTGTGGGAACTGAATGAGGCAAATCCAGATAATATGACAGATGAATATATATTTTATGAAGAATTCTTTTGGATCATTTGGGGTATTCAAGTTTCTTCTTCCAGTGTTCAATCTGATCTTAATAAAAGTTCAAACTATAATGTGAAATTGGTTATTTTTCAAAGCTCATGCAGCTATAATTTGAAGTGTGCCCTCAGGGGTGAAAGGCCATTAAATAACTTACTGATCCATGAAGACAATTTCAAAAATTTAGAGTAGGTAAAGTAATGTGAGATTGTTTCTGTATTTGCATGTTTAATTTGTCTCTGCTAAAAGGCATTATTGCAGATCATCTTGATAGAAGGCTGTGCTTGGCAATAAACTAGTTGAGTTTTCAATATTGTTGTTTGTTGATTATTGAACAAAAAGACCCAAGCACCCAGATCAGCACTGATTAATTCCAAGGTTAACATCAGACCAACAATCAAGTAAACAATACCCCAATCAAGTAACTACCAGAGAAGCCAACAGCAAACAGCCCAATCAAAGAATCTCTAAGACCACCCTCACCATACTGACAGGCAAGCCCCTAGAACAGGGGTGTCAAACTCAAGGCCCAGGGGCTGTATCCGGCCTGCAGGCTGCTTAGATCTAGCCTTTGGAGCTGCTCTGGAAACAGCAAAGGACTGGCCCACAAAACGGAGCTCGGGAGGGATGCATCTGGCCTTCCTAAGCTCCATTTTCACTGGCAGAGAGTTGCAAGAGGCCATTGCAGCCAAAAATGGAGCTCAAAAGCCTGTTTTCACTGGCAAAGTGACTGGGCCACCACAGGCATCCCCCGACACAAGTGACATCAAGTTGGCCATGCACACCCCAGTCATGCCCACTCCAGCCCCCCGAGGTCAAACATAACCTTCATGCGGCCCTCAATGAAATTGAGTTTGACATCCCTGACCTAGAATATAAACTGATTCAAACAGTACTCCTTACTAGCACTGATGATGTTACCTAGTTTGGGTAATGAAATGTCTACAAAAAAACAAGCAAGCTCAGAGAGTACCAAGAACCTGGAATAATTTATTAGTTGTAAATAAAGGGGACAAGTCCTGTCATAGGTCCTGGCTAAAAAACAGGAAACAGAGGGTAGGAATAAACACATGTTTTTTCTAGTAATTTGGGGGGGTGTCTCTAATACTCATCAGTTTTTCTTTGTTGTTCTAGTATGTATTCACAGCCTGAAATATAGGTAGTCTTTGACTTATGACCACAATTGAGCCCAGAATTTATATTGCTGAGTGACAAATTTGTTAAGTGAGTTTTGCTTCATTTTATGATTTTTCTTGCTGCATTTATTAAGTGAATCACTGTAGTTGTTAAATTAGTAACATGGTTGCTAAGTGAATCTGGCTTTCCCATTGACCTTGCTTTTCAGAAGGTTGCAAATGGTGATTGCAGACCTTGGGACATAGCAACAGTTATAAATATGAACCAGTTTTCAAGCATCTGAGTGTAAATCACCGGACCATGGGGATGCTGCAAAGGTCACAAGCGTGAAAAACTGGTCATAAGTCACTTTTTTTCACTGCCATTGTAACTTTGAATGGTCATGAAATAAACTGTTGTATGTCGAGGACTATCTGTACAAGAAATTGCAGTAGTTATTCCTCACCCCCGTAATGTATATGAAAAAAATCTAAATGCCTGGTAGATATGGAAATCCACGATTTCTAATAAATACCTGTACAATTGGATCATTGAATTAGAAATGTAGCTATTGCCATTTCTCAATAAGCCTGTAATTTCTTCAGGGCATCAAAGTCATTTGTCTGCAATGTCTGCAAAGCATCAGTGTTAATAAACAATGGTTTCCAGATCACACTGGAGGTCTGGGAGGTGCTACTAAATAATACAAATAGCAGTACCACCTGCAGCGATTGGATGCAATGACAACTTTTAGCTATTATTTAGGGAAGATATATTCAGCTCCCTTTCCCTTTCATACGCACAACTTCAATTCCTTCTCTATATTAGATAAGCCGCTTCATAAGATATTTAAAAGAATTCTTCAGCAATACTGTGTTAACAGAATAGTTTGCCAGCTGACAAATCAGAAACATCCTTTCAGAATGTTGCTTTGTATGACTCTATATGCCAAAGGCTTTGTTTTTTAAGATGGATTGTCCTGGTAAACTTTTGGAGTTGAACAGCCTAATTATTAACATGAAAAGAAACCTTCATTGAAAAGAGGAAGCTGTTGGGCTAGCAATACATGTATCCATGAAAAAAAAAGAGAGAGGGAAAAAGCCCTGACTGTATTCCTGACTACAAATCTTTTACATGCATCATCTAGCAGCCACTCCTCTTCGTTCTCATCTGTCATCAATTTGTCAGCGTTCAACCCGTCACCTGCTTATCCAGCTGTGCCTTCGAAATTTCAAAGAATGGGTCCCAAGTTCTTTCAAACTCTGCCAACCTACTCTCTGGTGAAAAGGCCAATTTACTCAGTTCTGAATAGCTGCACATTCTTCACACAACTGAATCCCTGCAGAGATGCTCTGACAGAGATAGCCAGAAAATACAAAAGAACCGTTTTGCCATTCCTGTTCTTCATAGAGCGAAGGGCATTGACAATTGGACTTTGTTTAAGATTTCAGCCATGTTTTTCTTTTTCTTTTAATGCACAATACTGAATGTGTGCATAGTTGCATTTTTTTAAGAAAATAAATCAGGGTCACTATTATTTTTGTCCTCGGTGTTGGGAAAAAGTTGTTTTACTCCTTCTGTCTGTTTTTTTCTAAAAAAATCATATCCACAAAATGTAACTTGTTTTCTAATGGAATGAAACAAGAATATTCTTTGCAAAATCCTATGTTTTAATAAACTAATATATATTTTAAAGTGGCTCAAATGTCTTTATCCTTTTTCTACAATTGTTGAGGGAAAATTGCTGTATCAACACATAATTTCTAATTAAACAAAACCATAAAATAACAATATCTATCAGGATTTTAAATTTTGCCCCAGGTACAGAGTCATGAATCATTGCTTGTACATCCCAATGACATTATGAACACTATTACAAGGGTATGCTCCCAGAAAGATAATCCATAATGGGCTAGTTATGACTATATGTAATTTAGGAAAGATGGAAATGGTTATCCACACCATCTTAATATTGGAACATGAATTTCCTAAGTCAGAAAGTATCTAATGAGAAGGGAATTATAGGGACTTCTGGTATAGCTGGATTAAGACTGAAAGGTAGTTTAGTTGCCTTTGCATGTAGAAGCAGAAGGAAAGTTTGATGCTACAAAAACATACACACCAATGTTATATGGAATGACAGAATCACGACCAAGACAAATTTGATGTTGTTGGAGCAGGAATGTCGATTTTGAACAACAGCATTCAGGGAAACCAGTAAATTAAAATGGACTGTAATCATAATTCCTCATTAAAAGAGTATTACATTTTTTTCAGGCTAGATAAGAAATTGGGAAAACATTGTAATTAAAAGATGTACATCAGTGCTTGGATACAACACAAGATATAATGGAGTGATCTCAAGACAAGCAACACAAGAATAGTCCAAATCTTTCCTCCAACCATAGATACAGAGGAAGGAAAAAAATCTGTAGCAACTTGTATGATACCACGCCAACAGAAGATCTCATACTAACCATAGGAGGTTAGAATGGTAAAGCTGAAAGAAAAGTAGTATAGCAAAAAGTAATCTAATTGTATGAATTAAAAAAGGAAGCAGCCTAATAGAGTTCTGCCAAGAAAATAGCTTTTTTGCAATAACCTTAAAGATAACATGCACATGGACCTCACCAAATTTGAATTTTGCAAGCAAAAAGGAAAAAGGAAAAGCTTTATTCACTCAGGAAAAGCAAAACCTAGTATTGATTACAATTCAGATCATGAACCCCTTGCCAAATTACCATTTAAACTGAGAAAAAAAAAACAAATAATCAAATCTAGATGATACAACCTCAGCAATAATTCCATGTGATTATGCAGTTGAGGATAAAGAAGTGATTTAATGGATTGGTTTGACGAATAAAGTGTCTGAAGAACTCTGATCTGAAATTCATGACATGATTAAAGACAAAGCAAACAGAAATATTTTGATATACATCAAGCAAAAGGCAAAATGGTTTTCTGCTAATATGTTGAATATTAGCAAAAGAAAAACAGAAAGCAACGGAGACTGAGGAAAATAGACAGAACTGAATACCAAGTTCCAAAGAACAAAAATAGACAAGCAGGATGTCTTTTTATTTTTGTTTAAAATTACAACTGAATAGGGAAATTATAAGATGTATTTCATAACAGTCAAGGGGATTTTTTTTAACTTAAAGTGGGCACAAGAGTATAAACAAAGAAGATGAAAGCACATACTACAAATATATAGAAAAAATATACAATAAGCAAACCAGAATTTATGATACATGCAAAGGCTTTACTGCTGAACTACAGCATTCTGGAAAGTGAAATTTAAGGGACTTTGAAAAAAAAACTGCAAAAGTTGATGGAATGTCAGCAGAATTGATACTTAAAACATGGTGCAATTGAACTACTACACTAGAATCTCTGGATGTTGGACAGCATATAGATTTAAGTTAATATATATGCAGCATCATGAAATCACAGCTGCCAGTTCTTTAGTAGGTGTTGGCCCATGGTAGAATTCAAAATTTCTTACTACCAGTTCTGTGGGCATGGCTTGGTGGGCATGGCTGGGGAAGGATACTATAAAATCTCCAGTCAGAGGTGGTATTTACCCGTTTTCTGAACTACTCAAAATTTCCACTACTGGTTCTCCAGAACTGGTCAGAACCTGATGAACACTACCTCTGGTGTTCACCTTCATTCACATCAAGTTCTTATCAGGAACATAATACATTGTAATGTATTGGCATACTATGTTTGTATCTAAAATTATGACATTTTTAACTGACATTTATGTATGTATGTATGTATGGATGGATGGATGGATGGATGGATGGATGGATGGATGGATTATATGGCACATGTTAGCCAGGAATTACTGAGGTGGCTGGCTGCCTCTGTGAAAAGAATTTTTTTAGGTGGTGTTATCTTTACCCGTGGAATGCCTGAATGCTGGTAGGCATTCAGGAGAGGCTTCTTTCTTGTCCTGCACTGTTTATTCACTCATGGGAATTGAACTGCCAAGCTGCTGACCTCAGCAATGCACGCAGGCCCAGCATCTTACCACATGAGCCACCGTGGGCCCCTTTTAACTGACAGATGTTAATTCTCTCAATGAAAGTATTTTCTAGGTGCTAATAAACCACCTAGAAAATAATAAAGCACCATACAGTACATGGTATACCAATAACTAGAAGGACCAATAACTAGAAGGACCACCACTACCAGTTTATGCCATAATCTTTGATTTTCAGATACTTTGTGATCTTCTCCAATTCTTTACCTTCTTGTCTAGTATTCCCTAATATCATACATCTATTATCCACATGTTCTTCTTTTCATCCACAGTTAAATTTAGTATATTATGAGCCAAAACTTTTCTTTTACTTTGATTCAGAAATTGCACAGTCATCTGCTTGCAAGTATGGATAACCTAGCAGTGGGGGAGGACAGTGTATGTCATTAGCTAAAAAGGCAATGGTAAGGGGTTGTCCAAACAATTAAACCAATGTGCTTATCTACATGTTAATCAAGTATGCTCAAGATTTTAACATCCAGACATCAACAAAACATAGAACAAGAATTGTCACCTAGAGAAGCTAGTTTCAGAAGAAACAGAGGCATCTGTTTCACATCTGATAAATAATTTAAAAAATGGTAGGAAGTGTCAAAAAGATTATGGTTTTGCTCTTTTTTATTATATAAACTCATTTGATATACATTAGACGATAGTAAACTGTGAATGGTGATCAAAATATGAGTGCACTAGGCATGTCATCTTTTTATTAAAGAATTTACTATATTGATGGAAGTAACTTAGAAGAAAATGTGAAATAACTAGTTAGTTCAATATTAAGAAAGGAAAGCACGAAGGCTGTATACATACAAAATAAATCAAAAGAAATGCTGGACTTGAAAAATAGAATGGCAATTAAAATTGCTGGGAGAAATATCAACAGTCTCAGATGTGCTATTAGTGCCACTTTGATGGTTAGAAATGAGGAAAACGTAAAGGATTTCTTATCCAGGATGGATGAAAAGAATGTAAATTTGGCAGCTACTGAGAAATGATAGATAGATGATAGATAGATAGATAGATAGATAGATAGATAGATAGATAGATAGATAGATAGATAGATAGATAGATAGATAGATAGACAGATAGCCAACCTAAAATTTTATATCAGGCAATGCCAACTGAATGCAAATAGGTAGAGAAAAAGTTGAAGTGGTTTCAGATTTTATCTCCTTAAACTTGTAAACTCATAGGAAATTGTACCAATGAAATAAATGCACATCTGCTATTGAGGAGAAGTTCTGTCACAGATCTACACAAAATATTAAAGCACACAGACATCACACTGACAACAAAGGCACATGTGATGAGACCATGATACTGCCAATTTCAATATAGTATATAACTGTGCAAGCAGGACCATCAAGTAAGAATAAATAAATCTGGATGCTTTTGAATTGTAGTGCTGGTGAAAATTATTTCAAGAACAAATAATTCTATATTACATGAAACAAAACCAGACTTCCCCACATCTTCAGATTAAGTATTTGGGATAAATAATGCAAAACCAAAAGGAATGGAGAAGATTTTGGTACTTAGAAAATTAAAATGAAAATTAAAAGACAGTGTTCATGCCCCTGGTGGAGATTGACTCTGAGGGAGAGGAGGAATAGCTGACAGGGAGTGGAAGTGTGGCTCCGGAGGTTGTGGAGGAGGTTGTGGAGAAGGGCAGAGGCCAGCTGGGCAGTCAGAGGAGGACCCAGGCCCATTCCCTCTCCATCCTAGGGCATGCAGGGAGGAGAGGATAAGGGAGAGAGATGGTCTACTGGGGTGGAGAGGGCCTTGATCCTCTTCATGGGCTGCAGCTGTGACAACTGGGTAAGAGGACGGACATGCGTACGGGCGAGTGCTGGAAGCAAAGTGTGGAAATATCTCTAGTTTATTGTTCCTCTCTTAGTTTGGCATCGTTCTCAATGTGTGTTCTGATATCTGTGGATGTCTTCAAGCCCTAATATTTCCTGGTTTGTGTTGTTTTTTTACTCTTTATAATTTAAACAGCATTTCCTCCTTCTTGTAACTGCTTGTGTGGGAGTTTTTTTGTCTCCAGTCAAGGATATTTGGAGCTGGGAACAAAGTGAAGGAATAAAAGGGGCTTCACTTGTTTTTTGTGACTGTGTTTATTTTGTATTCCACCCTGAGTCATCACAGACTATCACCAATAACACAGGCAGTAGAGTACAGTATAAGAGCTCAAAGAAGCAGTTCCTAACAGATGCCCACCATGTCACAAAGAATCCCAAGCAGTTGAACTACTGTACAGCAGTTCTGTTTTCCAGCTAGATGTCACCTGTTTTGTAGCACTGTTGATGACATCTATAATCAACAGGGAAGCTCATTGTCAACTCAGAAGCCCAGTGACCTTTACATATCTGTCTCCAACTGTCTGATTACATATTGTCAACAACAGCAGAAAATAATAATAAAAATATTAATAAATGTAAAAGAGAAAATACAAACAAAAATGGGCACCTTGGCAATGGAGTGATTTTAATAGGTCCTTGGTCACCTTGAAGCTCTAGGCCTGACAACATAGCCAAGAGTTGAGGGTTTTTCCAGAATAACAAAAGTGTTGAAGCTAGTTTAATTTCTGGGGGAAGAATATTCTGTAAGGTGGATATTACAACAGGTAAGGCGCATCCCCTGGGACCAATCAAATGATTCCTGGTTGATAATACCTGAAACATGCCTATTATGCTAAATCTAGTGAGGTGAACTGATGTAACCAGAAAGAGGTGATTCCTCAGATAACCCAGCCCATGCAACAAAGTACTTTTAAGTTTAAAATCAGCACCTTGAATTGGTCTCTTATCCAAAGACCAGGATAAGGCATTTAACTGCATCACTTAAATCACCAGGAGTAAAAAGGTAAGCATTCACCCAGATATGTAGACATTTAAAAAGATATGAGAACGTGCCAAACCTTGTGGCACCCCACATATTAGGAATGAAGGTGGCACCACTCCACCTTAACTATTACCAATGCGTTTCAATCCGGAAAGGACTGGTCAGCACAATACTATGCCACCCACCTCCAGTCCTCTGAGCCAATATTGGATGACACTTATCCAGTATAGTCAGGGTCATGGATTCTTGAGAAGAGGGCAAACCATAACACCTGTAAGAGGTAGAGAACAATCCTATCATTCAGAAAATAAGTGAAACCACAAGAACACATGACACTTTCCAGGCTGGTTTAACAAGCCAGCGGGGTGAAGAATTTAAAGAGCAGGTAGCAGAGCTCATAGTTCTAAGGACCTTGTCCACTTCTCAGTTCTGACAGGTCTGAATAATTCCCAGAAAAGACTCTTCACCAGATATTTCCTCTGGACCTGTCACAAAGCCAGCATCTAACTGGAATGAATCTAAATAACTTATCAGACAGATGCTGCACAAATTCCTCTTCACACCCCTATAAAAGTTTTTCCATGGCTACCTAAAGAAGTGTTTGTGTTACCTGAAACAGGGCTGCAAAGCAACATTCTGCAGACACAATAAGAATAGAGAAGATTCAAGATTTTGTCACCGTTACTGCCACAATGTAAATCTAAAGAGTGACTCTTTTTCATGTTGTATCCTGATGGGTGACATTGTAGACATCTCTACTCCCATTTCATTTCCCGCAACTTTTCCACAAATCATGGGGAGTGCCAGGATTCCTGAGAATGGAGAGGGGTATGATCTGATCCAAGGCCTCAGCCACCTCTTACTGCAAGCAAAAATCAAGGTTTCAGATCAATATAGCAAAATAATAGGGGAACCCCCCAGCTCCCTCTGAAACTGCTCAGGATCCATCAATTGCCAGAAACAGAGCAATCTAATGGTTCCCATCTCCTTGTGGTGGGTTGTGATATTGTAGAATCCCCAGGAAATTAGGGTGTGATCCAATAACAACCAAGGGACCAGCATAAACTCTTCCATTTTAAGATCATATTGTCATTGCTCCAACAGGAACACCAAATTTGTAGTATGGCCAATGTCATGAGTTAAATTCTGGATCAGAGATGGTATTCAGCAGGTTCTGACCAATTCTGGAGAACCAGTGGTGGAAATTTTGAGTAGTTCAGAGAACCAGCAAATATCACCTCTGACTGGTCCCACCTCCATCTATTCTCTGCCTCCTAAATCCCAGCTGATCAGCTGGGTTTTCTTTTCTTGCCATGCACAGGAGAACAGAGTTGGAAAGCAGGTTAGTGGGGTGGGGAGGGAATGGGGATTTTGCAGTATCCTTCCCTTGCCATGCCCACCAAGCCATGCCATGCCCACCAAGCCACACCCACAGAATCGGTAATAAAAAAAAATTGAATCCCACCACTGTTCTGGGTGATCTGGGACAGGTTTCTGGCTGTCATGGAAACCATGAATTCCAGAGCTATCTCAAACTCCATTCCCAAAGAAAGCAAAACTATAAGTCTGGGAATTTCACTGCCAATCTTGAAATGGAATAGAGCTCAGAAAGGGAAGTTGCTATGTAGCAGGGAGGTTGGCATAATATCAACAACTCAACTGATCCCTAGACCCCACCTTGATGAACAGAGTGTCACAACTAGAGTCCTGTCGGGCAGGATTCTGGAAAGCACAGGAGATACACTTTTAGATCTCTTGAAATGTGTAAAACATTAGTTGTTAGAATTAACTATTGATTAAAATGAATCAGGCAGCAGTAATTATTACACAGTGTGATACATTTTGTTAGATAGCAATTCCAAATACCGAATTCAGAAATATGATCCTGGCATATTAGCTTAATAATGCTTCTCAGTTGATGTGCAGCTATTGTTTCTGAATGCATATTTCTCTTAGCAAAGTCAAACTTTAGTAACCTCTGCATTTTTCTATCAGTTAATGTTATTTCTGTTGTTATAAAAGATATTACAGCTTTTAAATGGGAACTTAGAACAACAAGGTCACAGATGGAGAGAAGTGGTTTAACTGCTGCTCAATAGCTTAGAAATTACCTTTCCTACAGCCTTTACAAATACTGAAACTAATGGAACTACAGATCTTCATACAAATGAAATTACTGTGTAATTGCACACATTGTCAAATGAAGAAACATAATGCGGAAACGGCATGATTATTCATACCACAATCATCAATAGAACAATCACCTCATTTTAGCCTCTGATCATAGCATTCCAGTGAAAGGGAGCAGCTTTGGAGGACAATCTATATTAACTGGGGATAAGCATTGTTTTTGAAACTTTGGAAACATAATAAAATAACTATTGGTATTTATGTGCCTGTGCATTCATGCATTCCCAGACTGTAATTTAAAGATAAGAAAAAAAAAAGATTGCTGCAATGAGTTTCTCCGGACTCTTGAAGTTCAGTACATGCCAATGTCAACTGAGAACCTGAAGTTGGACTAGTTTTTCATTTTCCTAATTCTGGTCAATCTCTTGAATAGTTGCTATGGGGGAAGCAAATGAACTACAAGGTCCTGGCTTTCAGCATTAGTTTCAACATCAGCCATTGCAATTTGCACGATTGTACAATTGTATTGTAACACATCGTCCACACAGATCAGGACTATTTCTGTAAAGAAATGCATGATGTAATCCAGTTCAAGGCTAAAGAACTGAACTAAATAAGCAAAAAAAACCCCAAAAAACCCCCAACCTCTCATAATCGCTAGGATGTATCTACCTATGATTTTATTACTTCATCACGTTTTGCATGGCTTTCCTTAGTCTTAGGTGTCGGCTTTTGTTATGTATTGCTACAAGCATCTTGTACAAAATATATCTCCAAAATATCCCATCTACATCCCTGATTGGGGGGTGAAGTACCCTCTTAGTGCCACTGATGTGCTTTGAATCTTCCTGACAGGCAATAACTAACAGTTCATAACATAAGGAAACATTCATTTTGTTTTTCTCTGTTCCATGGGTTGCTTAAACTCCTGAAGTACAATTGCTGCACTGCAGCACACATTAATTTACAACTAAGTGTCACTAGATGCATTGCACTTCATCTGGATGGTTCAACGAAACATCAGTTTAAATGTGGGGGGGAAGGCTATAGCAACCCTTTTCATTAGCTTTTAGCACACAATTGTGCTTAGACATTGTCGGGCACCTTGTGGTATTTCCCCTTTCCTCTAAATGTATACACAGAGAGACACATGAACATGTCTGCAACATGTATAATAACAACTTAACATTTTCACTGGCCAGCAAGGAAAAAAAATGATGGATCAATTACTCAGTAGCCCTAGTTGGTGCTTTGTTGTTATCTGTCAACAGAGTGCTGCATTGCAGGCTAATGACTGTGGTTTGGGGAAGCGTTGCTCATGTTAATGTTCAAAAGCTCAGTCATTAGCAAGAGCTCTTGGAAACTAAGAGGAAAAAAGCCATTAATTGACCCCAAGAGGGTGTTAAAGTGTAAAAATATTATCTTTAGGCTTGAGCATTGATACATTTCTACTAGAGCCTGAAATCTGTCAACAAAGCTATTAACGGTATCATCAGGAAGAGTCTTTTTATTCAGCATCTTCCACAGAGACTAGAGACCAGTCTTAAAGTAACCGAAATAAATGCACCAGCTTCCCCTGGGGTGGATGAAGAGAATGGGGCCTTGTGCTTTTAATTCATAGCTGCTGCCTTGAGCCTAATTGCTGCTATTTTTGAAAGAAAAAAAGAGAGGATAGTTTCTTCCTACAACTTGAATTCCCACATAAAGAGAAACATACAAAAGAAAGGAAAAGCTTGTATCAGGCCACAAATTGTCCACGGCTGCATTCTCAGTAAAGATAAGTCATACATGAAATTTCCCCTAAAAGCTTCCTAATACTTCATGAACGGAAGCACCATTAGTATCTTTTCCACTTATTTTCCCTTATTGCTTGACCATCTGAGGGTTGATTTAGACAATGGGATAATGGCTGAGACAGTGAAGCCACTTCAAATGTTATTTTGACGATTTGACCTTTCTGTATAGTTTTGTATATTTTTTTAAATCTTTGCATTCTGTTTTTCTGCTGAACAGTGATCATAAACCTGTTTATTGATCTATTCACTCTTTCGTCATTTCAATCACTGCAGAATCCTTTGTTCTTTGTTGAGCTTTAAAATTATTTCACACTATTTGATCTTCAAATGGTATGACATTATTTAACTGATTAACAGCACCTAGTTATTTCGTGTTAAACGAACTTTCAGTTATCCCTTGCAAGCACTATTTAGATTTCTATTTGTTTTATAAGTGACTTCTTATGATCTGGTGGCTTGCATTTAGGCTGTTTCTCTTAATAATTAAAATAATCTCACTTTAACATTAGGGATAGGGGAACTGTAGTACTCCGGGTGGCCTAAGGTACAATAGCCAAAGCAGAATAATCACTGGTAAATAATACTGGAAATCATAGTTTGGGAAGAGTATGGGTTCCTCCTTCCCTTTATATCTTAGATATAACAATTGCCCTGCTGGACTAGGCCAGGTTATATGTCCTTCTTTACAATACTAACCTGATACTCTGGGATGCTCACAACTGGGAGATACAGACATACTCTTCTCTCCCAATTATTCCTATGCAACTGGTATTTGGAGGCATGCTGCTCCCAACTGAACTTAACATTGGCTCTCAAAACTAATAACCCTTGATAGATCTGTCCTCCATGAATTTATCCAATTCCCCTTTAAAGTAATTTAAGTTAATGGCCCTCACCATGTCTTGTGGTAATGAATTGTACAGGTTAATTATGCTCTGTGTGAAGAAATACTTTCTTTTGTCTCTTCTAAATCTTTTTCAGGTGAACTTCTTTGGAAGACTTCTGGACCTGGTATTTTGAGGGGAAGGAGAGGAATACAAAATCTCCCTGCTCAAGTTTGTCAGGCCATGGATGATTTTGTACATTCTGATCATGTCCTCTCTTCATCATATTTTTAATGAGTAAAGAGTCCCAAACATTTGAGCTCTTTCTTTTAAGACGGGAGTTTACACTTAAATATTTTGTTTTCTCTCTTCCATCTATTTCCAGCATTTTTATTCTTTTCATGAGCATAGAAACAAATATGGAAGATATTTCAGAAATATATAATGATAGCTTATTAAATGAATGTACTATATATTGATATTATAGGATTAGTAATTTGAATGAATGAATTCTTTATGTGTGATTAGATACACAAGGAATTTGTCCTGGTGCCTATGCCCTCAGTGTACATAAAGAGAAAAGATACATGTGTCAAGAATCATAAGGTACCACACTTAATATAGTCATAAGATACAAATAGGCAATCAAATCATACTAGGAAACAGTCAATATAAATCATAAGGATACAGGCAGGGAATTATTTGTTTAGCAGAGTGATGGCGTTCAGGAAAAAACTGTTCTTGTATCTAATTGTGCTGGTGTGCAGTGCTCTATAGCGTCATTTTGTGGGTAGGAGTTGAAACAGTTTATGTCCAGGATGTGAGGGTCTGTAAATATTTCCACAGCCCTCTTTCTGACTTGTGCAGTATTCATGTCCTCAATGGAAGGCAGGTTTTATTATTATTTATTATTATTTATTAATAATTTTATTATTACTCCTTTTCCTCTAGCATAATACTTTTTTTCACAGTTGCCATACAATCAGTCAACATTTTTCTTTAACCCAAGATCTATTTTCTGATTAGTTACAGGTAACTTAGACCCCATCAGTATACATGTGAAATTACAGGATGTTTTATTTCAGTGACTCTTACTAAAATTGAACTTCCTTTACCATTTGTTTGACCAAATGTAGTGATTCTCCTGGAATTTTTATAATTACTTTTGGTTTTTATGCCAATGCTCTGAATAATTCTGTACTATATGCAGACTTACATTCTGAAGATAATCCTATGATATTCTGGAATTTTAAAATGAAAAATGCTGTGTGGAAGGGGGATTTCAACTTTATAAAGTTGCATATACTCACCTAAATAATTAATCAGGATATGAGTTCCCCATATTTGCAAAATGAAAGAGTTGGCTAAAACTATCAAACCTTCACCTACCTGTCTGTCTATCCATCTCAGAAAATTGAAAAAATAATTCAAAGAACACCAGTCATGGAAGCAGTAGCATTAAGAGAAGGATTAAAAGAACATTCAGACAAACGTTTGTAAACAGATATATTTATTGACCTGGTAAAAGAATGAAATTTCTGTGTGCATTTCATTGAGCTTTTTTTAAGGTAATTCTTCTTATTGGAGAAACCTTATTTCTATTTGATATAGCAAAAGAGTCTGAAAGAAAGACAGTGTGGAATGGACCCCACAAAAATGAATATATCAGTGAAGTAGTTTTTAAAAAACACTGATTTTAAATTCTTTCGCATTTAGAGACAAGTTTCATTGAGGGAGAAAGTCTTTTTGAGGAAAATAGATATCAATAAATATTTTTGATTCTGAGCCACCAGTTTCTGATAGGACATTGGCAGTTTACTTTTTATTTTTTGCACCAGCTGAACTTTTTGAACATTTTTCAAAAGGAGGACCACACTGAGATTATTACAATAATCTAATCTGGAAGTCATTCTGGCAGGAATAACTCTGGCAAGATCTGACTTTGGCAGGAAATATTGCAGCTGGTATTTCAGCAGTCAGCCGGTGCAAGATAGCTTGACTTCATCTTGACAAGACATCCTACACTACAGAGGCAACACTAGTTAACAAAGAACAATGTAGTTTTCCTTAATAAGTCATTTTTTAGTTAACTTCACCACCTTTTCACCTTGCAACTCCAGCTTCTGCTACTAAAAGGGCGAAGTCAAGACTGATAGATCACCCATTAAGAAGCATACACTCCCATCCTAGGAAAGAATAAAAAATTAGAAGAATGCAACTGTGCAACTTGTCAGAGAAGAAGGAAATTTAAAAATAGCAATAGCACTTACACTTATATACTGCTTCACAGTGTTTTTCAGCCCTCTCTAAGCGATTTACAGAGTCAGCATGCAATGTACAATCATGTCCCCAACAATCTGGATCCTCATTTTATTGACCTTGGAAGGATAGAAGGCTGAGTTAACCTTGAGCCAGTGAGAATTGAACTACCAAACTGCTGGAAATAAAAGTAGCCTAACCACTGTGCCACCATGGCTCCATGTAGCAATACATACTCAGGATTAGATAGGAAGTTACAAGATTGACATCAGGAAAATAAGCAGCAGAAATCACAAGTAGGAACAAAAGGATGTGTAGAGTTTAACCAAGACATAACCATATAGGAGCAAAATGACACATATGCTCAAACAAGGCGCAGCTACATAGATGAATGGACAAGTAGACTAAAAAAGTAGAACACCAGAAAAGGGGAAGCTTTGTGAAATGTTATTTCCTTGTTTCTGGAAATTAACTGTATAAAAGATGGTGTTCAGGATCTCAGCTCCCAAATTGGACTGGACCCTTTTGCTAAAGTGCTACTTATATTTGTAATAGAACATATAGCTGCATAAAAAAATATAAATTATCGACAGTACCTTCACCTGATGGTCAAATTTGTTTAATATTCAATCAAGATCCCTGACATAAAAATGAAATATGACAAAATTGCATTTTGAGCACTTGTAATAACGTGACAAAACAGTTACATTATGATGTCTTTGGAGATTGTACTCATTAATTTCTCTCAACATAAAAGAGAATATGAAACTCTATTACTTATTCTGAAGAACAGTTATTCTTTTTATGCTGTTTACTTTTACTCATTTTATTTATACAATTTATCTGCTGCTTCAATCCTCATAGAAAACTATACTTTTATTTATATTGTCTCCTGCTTTGAACATTGTATACTGGCAGTATAACTTAATCAATTGAGAGTGTCCCACTAAAACATCTGCAGAATTTGGGGAGATTTTTTTTTTTCTGACCCATGTAATCAATGCTCTCCTCATGGGAAGATAAAGTTTTAGATACGTAAGTATGAGATAGTTTGAAATGTCTAGTTGGTTCTTGCAATAGTAGCCCCTTCAAAACAACAAGCAATTAGCCAGTTTCCACCTTATTTTCTTTTTCTTTTTTCTTTATTTGGGGAGAATGGGAAAGAAATAATCTTAAAAATCCTAGTATTCATGGTTGGCTGCATTTTTCATCATTTGCTATCTCATCTTGGAATCATACATAATCGCATGCATATTTCATACATAATGTAGCTAGATGTACAGCCATTTTCATAATCTTGTGATTACAGCTGCCTGAATAATTCTAAAAATGAGGAAATGAATTCACCTGATGTAAAGGCATATTTTTGGAGCATGGCATCAAACACAAAAGTCATTTAAATCTCACTGATTTTAATGGATGCCAAGATTGAAGATTGTATTTCTAGTTGCAAACCAGTGAGAGTACAAGTAAATAGGTCCCCTGTTGATTTCAACTAGACAAAAATGGTTGAACTGGTTTATGAAACAATCAGAATGTTGAAGTGGCTTTCTGCAGAGCACAGAAAAAATAAGAGAAAAAAAGAGCACGCTAAATTACACCACTAAAAGTACATCTTCAGAAATATACCTTTGCATTTTCTTCTATTTTATACAAACCTGAAAAAATAAAGCTATAGGCCAATCAGCATAAGGGCACGATTGATCATGAATAATATTCCATTAACTGTAGATGGAAGGGTATAATAACAGATTTATTTCCAAATAAATAATGACCGGGGATTATAATTAACACTGACTCAGTTCACAGGTAGTTCTTCTGTGTACTGTACCCCCCCACCACTGCTCAAGAAAAAGTTCAGTTACATTTTAATAGTTCTGGATACTATCAATAAAATCTGTTTTCCAGTCATTGTAAATCAATGTCATTCCACTCCCACTGAGCCATCAGAAAGTTCCACGCCTAGCAATGAAAGATGTACCCTTGGAATGAATGATTCTGCAAAAAACGTGTCCCTTTGTCAGCCGGGTTGTTTGTGTTACACAGCATCTGTAACTAAGATGGAACATAGAAAGGACAATTCTATTCTGCCAGTGCTTTAGGAATGCCAGGAAGATGAAAGAAGCAATCAAAAAGATAAGTATTTTGACATCACTGTGGAGAAACATTTGATTGGATTTTGTTCTATGTATGTCTGAGGGCTCCTGACATACAAATAGTTGAGAGTGTAAGATGTGGATTT
This sequence comes from Bungarus multicinctus, assembly GCA_023653725.1. NCBI lineage: Eukaryota > Metazoa > Chordata > Lepidosauria > Squamata > Elapidae > Bungarus > Bungarus multicinctus. Next base: position 114,132,222 of record CM042838.1, read on the forward strand.
GAATTCACATCCCCCCTCTTATGTCTAAAGTAGAGAGAAAGAGGAGCAACTAACCTATTTCCTTGTAAATAATCACCCTACAGCAGTAGTCTGACTAAGAAAATGCATTACAGACCTGCAAATTTTGAGCAAGATCAAAAGTTGTATGTTCTAAACTGCAAGTAAAATAAATTCATTCAGTAGAAGGTACTGGGACTTGGCAGGAACAGAGGCAGCTGCTTTCTTTTTGTTTTCTGGGCTTCGTGGTCTAAACAACTTTTGTTGGTTCTCTTTGTATATGACCATTCAGGAAATCCTCCTTGTGTACAATGTATCTTGTCAGCCATTTCCTGTGTGTGCAAAATGTAATTCGTCACCATGCATCGTCTTGGCAGCAGCTTTGTAAAGGACATACTGAATTAATGAATATTTCATAAAGAAGTGATTTATTAGCATTCTTCTTTCTTTTACCTTAAAACCAAGCACACAAATGGCTACCTGCAGGTACAGGAATGAAACTGAACTCCCTGAAGGCAAATTCCAAATTCCTTAATAACCTCTGAGCCCCAAAACCTTTCAAAGAGATATTCTGCCAGTCTTCTATGAATATTTCAGTTGGCAGTGCTACAGAGTATTAAAGGACTGGCGTGTTCATGGTTAACAGAGTTATCTGATGTTCTGCTGTGAGATTATTATTAATTTACATATTTTGGAGGCTTTTCCCTTACCGTTAGAGCAGAAGACACAGAGAGAGGCAGTCTATCCCAGCTTGCCCAAAAGACTAGGCTTGGTTGCAGAATAGTAATAACACACTAACATTTTATACTCTAATTTACCAAGTTCTGGAGTTCCTAGTTCTACCAGTTCACAAAAATCCTGTTGACCATTACATGACAGCAAAGAGTCTGCATTTCTTCTCTTTTTGCTTCTGTTCAATGGGGTTGATTGACTTTTCCAGCTCAAAATTGAGAGCCTTAATATAACCTTCAGTGGATTCTGACCTAATAGCTTGGTTTAGATGTAATGCTAAGTCAAGCTTCTTACAAGTTTGGTTTATTGAACAAACCACAGTGGCCTGCTTCATAAATAATGCCAAGCCATATGTCATGGTAAGTCAGAGCAAATAGACCACAGCTTGCTTTGGCTTTCAGTATTGAACCATGCTAATTGCTGCACTCTGGCAGTAAAACTTGGTTGGAACAAGCCAGTTTTCTTTGTATTCTGGTTAGTGTTGCTCCTTCACAATATTTTGAAATATAATTTGGAATCTGGAAAAAAATTAAATGTAAGAATATTTGGTTGACCACAGCAGATACCATGAGAGACAACAGTAGCCATTTTTAAACATTCCTGATTTTTTTTTAAAAAAAGTCCTATCTCATGTAAATATTGATCTTCTTTTATTTCAATAAAAATATCTTAAAACAAAGATACTTGCATTTTATGTATTTCCACAAGACTCTTAAAATAGTAAGATGCAATGCCATTTCTGAAACTTCTGAAGTTCATGTCCTCATCTGTGGAGCACATCCAGATTGGGGAAGTGTCCTGCCTTCACAGAGGTAGACTTATAGCTCTGCAAATGCAGATAGATAACTCAACAAAGCTTCCATAACAAAGTTCATTTATTGGTACATCAGGTATCCTCGTAACTCACATTTGTGACGAAGTTCCTCTTTCAATGACCAATCCTTTGTATATCTGCCTTGCACATGGAAAATAGTTATCTCCTAACCCATCTTGTATCAATAGAAGAAAACGATGTTATCAGTAATGAGTGCAAGTAAGAATGGAGGGCAACCTCCTTCAACCCCTTGAGGGTCAATTTAGTGGCCAATCAGGATTACAGATGTGGCCACGTGATATGAACTACGTTTCCCAGGATACCCTTACCTACATTTCCTATGATGCATTCTCTTAAGGGGACAGCTCACAAATCCTAAGTAACTAACCCATTCCATAGACTGGCTGGGACAGCACACTCCCCGCCTGGAATTATAAATTCCACTATAAAAAGGAAGAGAAGAAAAAAGAAAAGAAAGGAAAAAAAAATTGCCTATAAACTAAGATAAGCAGTAAACAGTGATAGTAACTGAATAGCATGTAACTATATAACTAAGATAAACAGTTAGCTATATAACATTAATAAGCATCAAACAAAGCAAAACATGCAAAGCTTGAGGTTCAATCTTCAAGTTCGGCCCCTTGGTGCAAATCTGCTGGTCGCCTCTGGCAGTTTTTTAGGTACTCTCTTAGGCAAAGGTGAAAGTCTGGAGATCGCGTCTGGCGGCCTTGTAGGGTTGATAGGTTCACTTGGTGGCAAAGGTGAAAGTCTGCTGGTCATTGCTGGTGGCCTTTTAGGATGTTCAGGAACTCTTGATGGCAAAGGTGAAAGTCTGGATGCCTCTTCTGATGGCCTTCTAGGGTGGGAATGGTACTCTTGCTTCCACAGTGTCAAAGGACATCGGGAACGTCGGGGGGCTGTTAGAACGGGTGTTGAGGAGGCATATGCCTGTGTAGAGTGTCTTAGTGGACGTCTAGTGGTTGTTGGCGGCCGTTTAGGGTGTCCTAATGAATGTGTGCTAATCGGCAGTGGCCTTTGAGGTGGGAACTTCATTCTTGTTTTTGGTGGCGCCAACAGGCGTCGGAAAGTGGGTGGAATGGATGCTAAGGTATTTGCCAGGGTTGGAGCCTGCATCTGGGCGTCACTGACAATTCCTACGATCCCCCATCCTAGAGGAGATTTGATGGCCACTGGGCCATCTACAGGACCGCCTACCGACTCAGAGAAGAGAAAGGCGTGTGGGACATTATTTCCCAGCAAGAGTAGGATATCAGCCTCTGGATCTAGAGCGGGAAAGTGAGGAGCAAGGTGCTGTAGGTGAGGAATGTTACTTATGACTTCAGGTGTTGCGATCTGACTGCGGTCGTTCGGAATCCCATCGCATTCAAATATGGGTGGTAACGGGAACTGGGTACTCCCATCTAAGGATTCTATGCAAAGTCCAGTAGCTCTCCTCCCCGCCATGCTTCTCGGTCCATGGCATGTTAATACCGTGAAGGGAAGTGTGGCCTGTTGTACCTCAAAGAGGTCGAAGAATGCAGGTCTGGCCAGGGTACATGTGCTTTGAGTGTCTATCCGCACATACATTTTCACAGCGGCTTCAGGACATCCATCAGGGTACACTTTGGCTAAGCAGATGGGAAGACACGAACGAGGGGCTGGTGTGTCGGTGCGCAGTGCTGTGCAGTTGACGCTCATCCTTGGTTTAGGTTGTGGTTTGTCAGACTGTTGAGGAGCCCTGCATGCTTCTGTGTCACATTGCAGTTCCTTGTCTGAAGGAGGGAAACGAGGTATCTGCCGTGGCAGCTCGTCATCTGGATGCAGCGCAGTCGGGTGTTGGTCACTTTCGCAGATGTGACATTGCATTTTGGCTGTACAGTATTTGGGCGAATGTGTGGATTCGCAACACTTGTAGCAGTATTGGTACTGTCTTAGCAATTCTTTTCGTTGTGTCAGTGATTTCGCTGCGAATCCAATGCAGCTGTTCAGCGAGTGACGAGTGTTGTGCATAGGACAAAACTGATGTCTCCTTGTAATGGGAGATGTAGATTGGGGTGTATAGGATGAGGTGTTGATCTCGGTGTCCCGGGCCACCCTGGAGGGTTTGTCTCTGGTATTAAGTATGGGGCCTGAGAACGATATTTGGTTGCTGTTGTATCTTCTGGTATTAGGAGGACTAACAGCTCTGAGGCCACGAGCACGGTATGTGTTGCACACTGTTGCTTGGTGGGAGACAAATTCTTCCAGAAGTGTGAAGGGTACAAAGTGGTGGCGACCTTTGGCCAGGAAGGTGTCAGTCAACTGGATCCACTTTTCAATTAGCACATGAGGAAGTTTTCGAACAATTTTGTTCTGTGTGTCAACATGATCGAGATAGGCGAGTGTCGGTAAGTTGGGATCCCGTTTTGCCGTTCTCAGCTGGACGAGTATGTTAGCGAGGTCTATGATCCGGTGAGGCTTGTCGATAGGAATCTTAGGAAAACTGTTGAGGTTATCCAAGAGTGTGGCTTCTACGTCCTCGGGAGCGCCATACAGTTCGTCAAGCCTTTGCCATGATAATCGTAGCACGGCGGCTGGATCATCATAATGGGATATCATAAGATATGGTATGTCAGAAGACTGTGGCCCTAGCCATGCTATCAGGTGTCCGATTATTTCATCGGGGTTGAGGCGTGCCGCCTGAATGGGGCGTAGGAAAAGTTTCTTCCACACTATATATTCTCCGCCCGGCTTGTCAGAGAATCTGCGAACTCCGTGGGCATGCAAATTGAGCTTTCCACTCTGTACAGCCATGTTTCTCCAGTAATCTTCAGCATTTGCTGAGATGGGGGGAGGTGTTGATGTAGAGGGTTCTCCTCCTGGATTCTTGTAGGGTGGGTTTGGTCTGGAAGGTGATGATGGGATGTAGTCTTCTTCCCAGTACTTACGGAGAATGTCGTCCTCCCATACTGGGGATGATGGTTGAGCGTCACGCTGCTGTGTAGGCTGGGCTCGGTTACCTTGTAGTGCCTGGGAGCCGTACTGGTAATGAGGTTGGGGCAGGAATGCTGTTGCCTGTGGGTTGAGTATGGCAGTTGTGGTTGATGGCATGTCGACTCGTCGAGAAGTTGGTGTGAGCACTGGTGGTCTACTTTGTTCACCTGTTAGGCCATGCAATATTGGAGTAGGGTTGGTAGTGTTGGGCAGAGAATCGCAGACCTTATTACGTACAGCATCTGTTGGGGGAGGTTTGCTGTTGGAGGGAAGCGAACCTCGTACTTTAGGACGTACATCATTAGCGTAACTCACATACAGAGGCTGTGGTTGTGATTCTTCCCTGTGCTTCCCTGGTTGTGGGAGACTGCTAGGCAACTGAGACGGTTGTATGTATTCATTGCAAAGTGAATGCTGCTCATTCACGTAGGCCTGACCCATGTATCTGGGCTCTCTTCTCCCAACTCTTCGAGATCGGATTGAAGGGAAGTGTTGTTGGCCAGCTTCCACCATGCTGCAGCACGTGCTGCTTTTGTTGTGGCTTTTCTTTGCCGTTCGGCCAACTCCAATTTGGCTTGGGCTTTGGCCATTTCTGCCTGTTGCTTGGCCATTTCTGCCTGTTGAGTCGCCATTGCCGTCTTCTGCCGTGTTACCTCTTCTGTGGCGCGTAACTCTGCGTCTGATACTGCAGCTTCTACCTCAGCTTCTGCAGCTCGTTTAGCGTAACTTGCTGCTTTGGAGGCCTGAGATGCTCCGCTACGATGGGAGGATGTCCTGGAAGGATGGTGTGAGCCAGCAGCAGAGACTTGGCGCGAGACACTAGAACCTGCCTGCGATCTAGCCCATATAGAATGGACGGAGAAAGACACATGGGATTGAGGAGCTAAGTCAGATGCGGCCTGCTCCCTTGATGCAGCTCCCCGCCGTAGCACATCGTGCAGCGCTGCTTGGAGGGCTGTCTTGCTTTCCTGGACTTTGTCTTCGCATTCCGTGTGAATTTCCTCGAAGTGTTGGATGTGTGTTAGGAGTTTGGGGTCACCCAGTCTTGACTGGATGGACTTGAGTTTGTCTTTGCTGAGTCTCCATCGTGTGAAAAGCGTGTCTAGATCATCTAGCAATGTACGGAACTTCTCGGGGGGCAGCCCATGTTTTGGGACATCATGGATCTTCTCGAGCTTTGCCCATGTTTCTGTGTAGCAACGATATTGCTGCTACCAATCGTTCTTCAAGGATTCTTTCATAGGTTCGGTAAGCTTCTTACTCTGTCTAAGGTTGTAGGTCCTTGGAGGTATCGCGGTTTCTCCATAGGGTTGGACATCTAAAAGCGGTTGTTGGGAATCAGGCTCCATGTCTACATCAAGGGTGGGTGGAGGATTTGTGTCTTCTGGTACATCTATCATGGGTGAGGAGGTTGCCATGCTGTAAATTGGCAAAGGAAAAATTCTAGAAATTTTAGTTGTTGTTTGTGCACTTCCTTTCTGTAATAGGGTATGCTGCAAGCAAGGAGCAGAAATAGAATTGTTGCTGAAGTCAATACTTGAGCACGTAGGCGGTACTGCAGAATCTGGGTAATGCCAACACAGCACACAGAATGGCTGCTTCTAGGGTGCGGTGTGAGCCTGCGACAGAAGGGGGAAGTAGAGGTTGTGTTGCAAAATATTCCTAAAAGGGTCGCTTGCTTCACAGGGTGGCAGCAGAGAGTCTGGAAGATGCTGTTGCTATGCCCATGTTAGGTTGCAGCTAGGCTTTTGAATTAAGTTGATCCAAAGGTGCACAATAGTTTCATAATCGCTCTTGTCGATTTTTGAGAAATTGTGGAAAAATCACATAAGAAAAAAAAATATTTTGTTGACTACCAGATGGGGCTAGGGCTGAAGAAAAAGGAATAAATGATTTTACTTTAAATTTCTTCTTGACCACCAGGTGGAGCTGGTAGGTTGTAGGTAATCTTGGAACATTCGAAATAAATTGAATAAATGTTCACAATAATTTCAAAGGAGTTATCATGCAAAAACGTGCTGCTATGGGTTGCTTTAATATTCAGAAATATTACAAAGTCCAGATAATATTCCCCTGTGTAATCCAGACAGACTCCATAGAGAAAAGGGGAAGGAATTTTTCCTAGCAGCCACATGGTTTCTTTGAAAGTTGAGCACAGAGGGGGGTTAGAAAGTTCTTTATTAGTAGCATGTAGGGAATTCCAGTCCCTCTCACCATGCAAACAGTATGTAGAGAGTATAAGACACAGGGGTCTGAAGAGGTATTTTTATTACTGACTTCCTGTTGAAATTCCTGGCTGGCTAGATGCAGTCTTTGTCTTATAAGGGAAAAGAGAAAAAGGGGATGGCAGATCGCCTTCAGTTGCTAAAAACTGTAGAATCAGCCATAGCAGTAGGGGAGAAGTCAGGCAGATGGGTAACTCTGACTACTCCCTTTGTTTTACAAATTGAGTTTCTTCTCTCGTTGAAGGGGGGGGGGGCTTTCTTGTAACTCAAACTGGTTTTGCAGCTTTGTTGGAGCTAAAGGGTTCGATGAGGTAGTTTAATGAGTGACTTCCTGTGGAAGAGGAATTAGCCTTTTAGGATGTACCTTGATCAGTTTTAAATTGGCTGGAAAGAGTCTGTTTGAGGCTTCTTTCCTGCAAGATGAGTATGGCAAAACAGCTTCTGGTTTACATTTAAAAATACAAGCAAGATTCCTTCAAGGTTCAAACTGAAGGTTTGATGATCTTTTGGGAACTGGGTAATTACATTCCTTGTTATGCAAATAGGGTCTCTGAGATAGCCAAAGCCAAAATGAGTAGAGGAGGGGGTGGGTGGGTGGGGATAGAAACTTCTCTTTGACTGTAGCTCGTGGGGGAATCCGATCCCTTCCACCATGTAAACAGCTTCCAAAGATGCTCACAGAGAGAGATGATGAAGCATGCAGTTTCAAGTCAACATTGCGTATTCATTCCTGGCTTCAATATCACTAGCATATCATAAATTCATTAAACTTTAATTTTGAGATGAATCAGGATATATTTTCCACTGTCCTGCCTTCACAGAGGTAGACTTATAGCTCTGCAAATGCAGATAGATAACTCAACAAAGCTTCCATAACAAAGTTCATTTATTGGTACATCAGGTATCCTCGTAACTCACATTTGTGACGAAGTTCCTCTTTCAATGACCAATCCTTTGTATATCTGCCTTGCACATGGAAAATAGTTATCTCCTAACCCATCTTGTATCAATAGAAGAAAACGATGTTATCAGTAATGAGTGCAGGTAAGAATGGAGGGCAACCTCCTTCAACCCCTTGAGGGTCAATTTAGTGGCCAATCAGGATTACAGATGTGGCCACGTGATATGAACTACGTTTCCCAGGATACCCTTATCTATATTTCCTATGATGCATTCTCTTAAGGGGACAGCTCACAAATCCTAAGTAACTAACCCATTCCAAAGACTGGCTGGGACAGCACAGGAAGGCTGACCTAGAGTATCCTTATGATGGAAGACTAGGACATTCTAGAACATCACAGAAATGGCATTTTACTATTTTTCTAGAATGCATTAATATTGTATTAATTATTATTACTACTGGCTGGAAACATGAAAGCTAAGAAGGGCAGCCCAACTTGAGAGATACAGCTTGATATAGGATATATCAGTTTATCTAGAGAACCTACAACAACATTATTAAAAATTTCTCAGTCATCCTGAGATTTTTAACTACAACATACCTACTTCATTATTTGTAACTCATGCTGTATTAAAATCATTGTGTGGGAAAAGAAGTAGGAAGAAGTGTCTACTTCATATTACAGATTTTTCCTCATCTATCTTTACTACAGTGCTGGTGGCCTAACTACTAGCCTCTTCTATGGAAGACTCAGGTATCCAGATTGCTGTGTTTCATAGCTTACAAATAGAAGACTAAATCAAGTTTTGAGATGCCTCAGAATCTATAAAACCAAGTGTGGGTAGCTTGCATTGCTCAGCTGCTGAAGTATATCAACCTATCAACTGTTGACAAACTCCACAAAGATGAGGAACAACAGAAGACAATTTGTCATTTGCTCTGTCTCATAGAAGTATACGAAAGAGCAATCATCCTGTTGCTGTCAATGTATTTTTATATAAATATTGGTCTTGGGATATTCCTTGAAAATAATGGAAACGCAAAACCGTTTTCTTCCATTTGGATTCCAAGGGATTAGAAGGGTTTCTTTTCTTTGAAAGATTATAAGAAAGAAAGAGCAGTAAAAAAAAAGTCTTTACTCCTTGTGGAATATCACAAAATATCAGCCTTCAGGCCCCCAGAGATTCAAGTGAAGCATTTTTCTTAAAAGACTTGGATTCCCAGAAGTAGGTCAAATGGGAATTTAAAAAGTACTCCAGCTCTAAGGATACAGTCATCAGTTATAAAGAAATGCTTATTTTTATTTTAGAAAACTGTAGTAGTTGAACCAAAACATGGGAATAGTGAAGTAGCTAGGTGGAAAATTTTGGACAATTTGAAGGTTGAATGTATGCCTATAATTCAATATAACTTTACAAGAGCTTAAGATATTGATCAACAACATTTATGGCATAATTAAGGAGGATGTTTGTCAAGGAAGGGAGAACTTGAATGTGATTAGGAATGGTCTGACTACAGACCAGCTCTGTTAAACATGGGTTAATCAAAAAAAGTTGTCCTTATTACAAAAGAGACATGCAAACTTTATGTTCTCTTGGGGAGATATTATAAGTTATTTACTGTATGTAAAAAAAGACCACACTTGGGACAACCCTGGGATGCCCAGTATAATATGAATTCCTTACTAGATAACCCATGCCCCATTGGGTTATTTTTTCAGTGATATTGCCTTACCTAAATTTCCTTAGCTAAACAGAGAAACAGAATGACCATGAGTGAGCAAAAGAGCAGTGCAAATGGTTTCTGATTTCCTGCTGACTTCCTCTTTGAGATTCATTTTGGGAAGCTAGCAGAGAGAATCAAAAATCTTCTGTTCATCCTTCCTCCTTTCCTTCCTTCACTGTTTCTACCCACTCCTTCCCTCCATCCCTCCCTTTCATTTTATCCCTACCTTCCTTCCTTCCATTGATATGTCTTGTCTAAATAAATGTCTAAAGCAGTGGTTCCCAAAGTGGATGGTACTGCCCCCTGGGAAGTGGTGGGATGCCTTAGGGGGGCACTGAGAGGCAAGGGGACCAACATGGGGGCACTAAGAGGTGGCAGGGGGGCACTGGAGGTGAGCGGCAGGGCACAATTCAGGGGTGAGAAAAAATCCCGCCCCTGACGCATTCGAGGCAATGCCCCGCAGGATCATCCCATTGACTTGCATGCTCTGGTGCAAGGAGCTCCGCCCCGAAGGCAGCGCTGGAAAGGAGAGCAAAGCCAGAGTGGCTTTGCTCTCCTTTTCAAACATCCCACCACCGCCGTGTTCAGGGCGGCGGGGCATCACCCCGAAGGCAGCATTGGGCTTGCACTCCTTTTCAAACTGCCGCCACCATGTTCAGGGCGAGACCCTGCAGGTCCACCCCATTTAGCCCCTTGCACTGGAGGCACCTGACCAAGCAAGTCTGAATGGAGTGGAGTGAATGGAGTGGAGTGAATGGAATGGAGTGGAGCACGAAGTCAATGGGATGAGCCTGAGAGAGGGAAAGAGAGAGGAAATAGAGAGAGAATGAAAGAAGGAAGAAGAGAAAGAGAAAAGGGAAAGAAAGAAAGAAAAAGGGGCAAAGAAAGAGGGGGGGATAGAAGGAAGGGACCGAAAAAAAAAAAGAAATAAAGAAGGAGGGAGGGAGGGAGGAGAAAGATAATAAGATATCTATTCTAGTCCAATCACCTGCTCCAGCAGGGTTAGAAGGGAGTATGTGTGTATGTGTGTTCTCCTTGTAATTTACCAATACATTTTGGTTTTGCTTTCTTCAGATTTGGCACTGTAATACACTGGGAAAAAGTAATTTTTTAGGGTGGAGATCTGGTCCAATGTTTAAAGCCCCAACAAAATGTGAGAGCTTCCTGATAGTCTTGGCCATGTTTCGTCCACAAAACCTTTATTTAATAGAAGCCAAAGATGTTTCAATGTGCTGGCAAAGATGCTGGCAAAGATGTTTCAGTGTGAAAAAGGGCCTCTAAACTAGGCCTCATTTCTATCCGATACATCAGGTCTCTCTCTCTCTCTCTCTCTCTCCCTCTCTCCCCCTCCATCCCTCCATGCCCCCCCTTTCTTTGTCCCTTTTTCTTTCTTTCCCCTTTCTCTTTCTTTTCTTCCTTCTCTCTTTCTGTCTTTCTTTTCTCTCTCTCTCTCTTTCCCTCTCACCCCATTGATTTGGTGCACTGCTCTGCTCGGACTTGCTTGGGCAGGTCCCTCCAGTGCAGCAGGGTCAATGGGGTGGACCTGTGGGGCCGGCACCTAGAACGCAGCAGTGGTGGCACATTTGAAAAGTAGAGCAAAGCCAGAGGTCGGTAATTTTTGCTGAAAAGAATCACAAAACCTTCTGGGTTGTGCACAAGAAGGGACACACATGTCAATGCAATTCAGCAACATAAAATAAAGAAATACAAATAAAACAAATCAACAAGAATTGGCAAAGTATCTCTGAATAGATTTTATTCACTACTAGAGTCTAATCAGAGATGCTTTGCCGATTTTAGTCCAATGACCTGCTCCAGCAGGGTTAGAAGGAAGTATGTGTATATGTGTGTGCATGCTGTCAAAACTCCAAAAACAGGTCAAGTAGTTCTGGGGAGGCCAGTCATAAATTAGAACACTTGCTAAGCAACCAGCCATTAAGTGAGGACCACTTGTACTTGGTTTGCCAGTCACCAAACCACGCTCACCCAATCATGTGACCAGCAAACCACACCACCACTCACGTGACCAGCAAGCCACACCCACCCAGTCATATGACCAGCAAGCCACGCCCATTCAATCACATTACCAGCAAACCGCACCCTCAAATTAGGCCATGCCCACAGAAATTTGAATCCTGTCCCTGGGTAGGGGGCATTGAGGATGAGTTTGTAGCACCAAGGGGGCTGTGGACAGAAAAAGTTTGGGAACCACTGGTCTAAAGCATAGATGAAATCAATGAAATTTTCAGCTTAAAATATTAATAGAATAACATTGGAAGTAACCTTGAAGATTTTCTAGTCCAACACCCTGCTCCAGCAGGAGACACTATACCATTCCAGACAAATAACTGTCCAGTCTCTCTTTCCTGTGATAATTCTACTATTGTAGAAGTGTCAGGTTAAAACTCAAATTTAAATGCATACCTCATATCTATATTTACAATTTATTTTTTACTCAAAATGTGTGGTAGACTTAGATCTAGACCTTAGCAATAAGATTGTGATTTTACCCCTCTCCCAATCCTGAAGTGTGATGGTTCAATTATGTTCCATATGCACTCAATTTTAGATCAAAACTTTGGAAGTTCTCAAACTGCTGGAGGGAATCCTTCTCAGTGCTAGCTTTGATATTAAACAAGAGCTTATTCTCTTTGCTTTGCCAGATGCTCCAACTTGTTAACTTTTGGAAAGACCATTTCTTTCCAAAAGTTAACAAGTTAACCCTATTATAGCAATCATTTGGATGCTAGTGATAGTATATTATTATATTGTATTATTATATTTTTCTGCTATATTTGTAATCTTTAAGGAACTTATTATAGACCAGGAAACAAAAGGAGAACCCACAGAATACTACTGAAGAAGACCCACAGTCCTGGATCATTGAGTTTGAATGAATTAAAATCTGACCTACATTTTTTTTTTTTTTGCAGGAATGTGCATACTTTTATTTATTTGATGTGGAGGCATGGATGCTTTAATAGTTGCCAGCTCATCTGCACTCTGTCTACCTGATTGATTGGGCATCTTCTTATCACTCACATCCTCACTGAAGCTGGAAGGCTACCATGAACATATGCCTCAAGAGATATCTTTCCTGCTTCCTTTCTTTTTCTGAATGCTGCCTCAGGAGAATGTTTTCTTCTTTCATTCATCACTGTTGCTCTGTGCCAGATACATAGGCTTTCAACTCACAATTGAAGTGAACAAATAAGCATGCTACTAGCAAGGCCTGAATGATGGAAGATATCAGACTCTAAATGGCCTAACTAGTTCTTACTACAACTTCTCTTCTCTCTCTCAGATCTTGACTGCTTGTTTCCTTCAAATAGATTCCAAGAAACAACAGGAAACAAGAAGTTCCTTGAGAAGCTAGTTTTAATCAGACCAGGTTCCTTCAGAAGGAGACAGATAGACAGAATCACGCCCCCTCCCTCTCTCTTTCCTTATCAGCTACTTGCTATTATTCTAACCCATTTTTTTGCCTTCCTATTATTTGTAAATTCTCAATTCCATCCAGGTGGACCAAACTATACTGGTCTACAGTTCCTTTTCAAGGCCAAAACATCTTGTCCACTTACTTTCACTTAAGAGAGACTTTGTGATTAGCTGTTTCTTAAAAGTACAACATATAGTTTAATCTTTACAGGATACAGAAGGGATTAGCCACAGGTAATGATTCATAGCCTGGTAATCTAAGACTTCAGTTCTTTATCTTCAATTGAATGGTGTCCATATTGATTACAATGGGAGTTACTTTGGAGTTATTACTATAAATTTGTTTCCTAAAATGACCAGTTCTAAAATTAAGTACATTTTTCAAATGGTTGTGTCCTTGGACTGCATTACCTGTTTCTGGTTTGGGCGAACAAAATGCAGTATTGTTGTGAGGGCTCACTAGAACAATAGAAATGAAAGTAGCATTTCATTAATCTCCCAGGGAATGCCTATTTTGCTAGGGGATGAAGCAAATCCTTGTGTAAGATTTGTGTGAACTCTACACAGTGTACAACATGCATGAAGTATATTGCTTTTAAAAATCATATAACTCATAGAATTGGTTTTGAAAGCTTATCACACAGCCAACAGGACAAAGCATTGCATGCCAAAATCCAAGGGAGGATCTGAGATGTTTCCAAGTGGAACTGAGAAAGGCTCCTCTTTAAAACCCTGGAATATACTTTCAATGTCAGAATCAATTTTGTCACTAATGGCAATATTAATGCTTTCCACTGATGAAATTAGAGCAGCTAAGCAAATCTCCTATTAGGTTAAAGGCAGCCCCTGTAATTTTTTTTTTAAGTTTAACTTGTGCAAATATAAGCTGTATAGTTAGGTATTACTGTGTAACATATAACAAAAGTCTTGAAAAAACTTTTTGATTTCCAAATTTCAGGATAAACATTTTGGGGTTTGTCTGAAATCCAAAAGTAACTAGCAGTTGCAATATTTGATCTCAACAAAATATTACATCATGGATAATCATACACAGATAAACATTTTGCCTTTTCTCTCTTTCTTTCCAACCCCACATTTTGTGTGTTAAGTGTTTAATATTATTCTGTATTGTGAATGCCTGAGCTAGACAAGAAAGCAAATTTGACTGACTAAAACATCCCAAAATGATTTCTTGACAACTTGATTTTTAAATACTTTTTTCTCAAAAAAGTATTCTAAGATACTACATTGTTTTAGAGAAAAAATTAGGAATGGGACATTTACACAATTTATTTCTTAATTTTTATTAATTTCTTATTTTTTATTTTATTTTATGGCTGAAGTATTTAACCTACATTATGCTATGCCAATTCACACATATCTTTTTGTTCTTTACATTTCAGCTCCTTCTTTCTAAGGATCAAAAGGACTCATTCCAATCATTACTTTTTTGGTCTTCTCCTTCCTCTAGTCCATCTTCCTTTATACATTTGCTCTGTGATTCAATCCTCATTCATTCTCCAGTACGATCAAATCACTTCAATGTACTTCTTTCATACTGGTCACTCACTTTTGTGTTCAATCCACATTCATGCAACAGCTATTCATTCTTGATTACTTCCTGGTTTCTCACACACATTTCTTAAGTACCTCATTTCTATCACATTCAACATACATTTATACCTCTCCTGACATTTCCAACAAAATTGTACTCTTAATACCCAGCCATTTTCTCTTCTTCCAACAAACATTAACTCCTTATGACAGAACACATTCTGCAAGCATTTTCAAAATCTAAAACTAAGTTTTGTCAACTGCATCCTTTTCTTATCTTTAGTAAGAGATAGATAGATAGATAGATAGATAGATAGATAGATAGATATAGATGTGTGTGTGTGTTATTTTTTTATTAAGATAGAGAGTAAACAATGAATGAACAAGAATTTTACAAATATGAAACTGAATAAAATTGAAAATATTAGATAAGAATTTTCACTATACCCTTTATATAGATAAATCACGTGTTGTTTTAAAAACTGCAGGTCATTATTCAACTATCATCAGCAACAACAATAACAAATAAAGGGTAACAAAATAGAGACTTACAGTAATTTCTATCTAGTGACTAAATCCTTGAGAATTTGATTAAAATTTCATGTTAAGGGAAACTGACATTTTGAATGTAGTACAATCATCTAATCATCATGGAAATAATTTGCATTCTCAACCAGCAATATGACATCATCTGCATATAAAAGTAGTGGTATATTTTTCATTCCATCCAATGTACCTCTAATATCATCACAAGCTTTCTTATGCATTTATGCAACCACACATTAAACAATAAGGGGACATTACACATCTTTGACTTATTCCCTGCTTACTTTACACTATAAGCATTTCATTTAATCTTACACATGTTTCATTTTATTATGTACATTTCTTACAGTAACTGTCAAGTTGTTGTTTATGCCAAACAAACCATAATTAAAACCTATTCACTTTATCATTTCCTTTCTTTAAAGCATTAATTCATCCTTTGTTCTATGTCCTAAGAGTACATGTGCTAATTCTCAGTAAAGCCATACGGTTGGTCCAATATTTTCCATAGAATTAGAGTTTTGCCTTAGACCTTCCCAGATTCTTAGAAAAACTTATTCCATGATATTTTTTTACTCATTCTGTTTTTGTCTTTGTATATGTACAACAACAGTGGAATTTTTTCAATTGCCAGGCACAGATGCAGTATGCACACATCTATCAAACAAGTTGCATAGATACTCCATAAACAAATTACTTTTATATTTTAACATTTTGCCAGTTATGCCATGTATATTTACAGCCTCACCATTTTTCAATGTTATACTTTCATTTTAGTTTTTTTTTCATTTTCTTCTGCATCCAATCTTCTCAAACATCCATTCTTGACACTATCAAATAGCTGTCTGTCCCCCAGTAAAATTCATTATTGCATTTTTCAGTAATTGCTAATTCTTCATTATTGCATTCTTTACTAATTCTCTTAGACTTTTACAATCAAATCAATAATACTTTTAGATTTATGTACTTTTCTTTATTCTTCTATTTAGAATAGAATAGAATAACAGAGTTGGAAGGGACTTTGGAGGTCTTCTAGTCCAACCCCTTTTGCTTAGGCAGGAAACCCTATACCATTTCAGACAAATGATTATCCAATCTCTTCTTAAAAACTGCCAGTGCTGGAGCATTTACAACTTTTGGAAGCAAATTGTTCCACTAATTAATTGTTCTAACTGTCAGGTAATGTCTCCTTAGTTCTAGGTTGCTTCTCTCCTTGATTAGTTTCCATCCATTGCTTCTTGTCCTACCTGCAGATGCTTTGGAGAATAGCTTGACTCTCTCTTCTTTGTGGCAGCTCTTGAGATATTGGAATACTGGTATCATGTCACCCCTAGTCTTTCTTTTCATTAAACTAGACATGCCCAGTTGCAGTAACCATTCTTTATATGCTTTGTTTATATATTTTAGCCTTATAGCTTTATATGCTTTGTGTGTGTGTGTGTGTGTGTGTGTGTGAATCCAGAATCTTGAAGTGTTTTTGCTGCTTCTTCATTTATCAGAATTGATTGGAATATTGCATACATTGATTGCCAATTTATGGAAACCTACTTTTAAATACACCTGTAACTTTTTAGATATCACCAGTTCAGTTTCTGACACACATGTATACCCTTTCATTCATAATTAATCCTAAACTTCACTTCCCTGCAAGTGATCATTAATTGCCTTTGAGAATACCAAATTATATCCATTCAGTTCTACAATAACTTTGCTTATGATTTTAATTTCACATGAAATGTATTTACATTTATTTTTCAGTTTTATTCCCTAATTCATTTCATTCCTTTCTCTTATTTCAGCCAGAAACCAGAAATTTAGTATATGCATAGCTCTCTTCATGTTTTTTCTACGGAAGGAATGAAAATAGTTCATTTTTTACCAAAATAGATGGAATTTGAGGAA
Source organism: Bungarus multicinctus (assembly GCA_023653725.1). Taxonomy (NCBI): domain Eukaryota; kingdom Metazoa; phylum Chordata; class Lepidosauria; order Squamata; family Elapidae; genus Bungarus; species Bungarus multicinctus. The sequence continues at coordinate 114,149,029 of CM042838.1, forward strand.
GAATGCTTACCTCAGAGCACTTAATTTATTTTATAATCAATTGCAGTTTCTCACTTCTCTGTGAATGGTAGGAAAAAAATATTCCTAACAGTAAGATCAATTTGATAGTGGAATCTCTTATTCCAGAAGATAATGGGATTCCCTTCACTGTATGCTTTCAAGCAGAGAATAAACAACCATTTGCTGAGAATACTCTAAAATGAATTCCTGAACTGAGCAGGGAGTTGGATTCAATGCCCCCTGCCAATTCCTTGATTCTGTGCACATTGAAATAGTTACTTGAAGACAGGAACAAAGTACCCGACTGATAGTTCTACTTTTTGTTTTCTCTTCACACACTTGAAAATGTTGGGCTAGTTTGAGGATCATCAAACTATATGATGCTAAACCTAAAACTACTATCTCTGTTTGCAGATTTCAGGAAGTGTGATTGATTTGGTTTATTGTTTGATATACTAACAAGGAATCTGACTTTCCTTTTGTGAGGAAGATACTGAGATGACTAATCAGTTAGGTTTGCTAATATAGAACCACCCCAAAATAAATGTTTTCTTCCCATGGCTAATTCTACTCAACATGTGCTGGGGAGTATTTGTTTCTGCAATATAAGAGTCTCTTTTAAAAGAAACTTTTCAAAGAGAGTTTAAAAGATTGCTATGGAAACCTTTTCTTCATTTTGAAAAGCTTTCATCACCAGTCTAGTTGCTTTTCTTACGCCTCAAAGGCTTACAGCCATCATTTTGCTTTTACCTATAGTTACCATTTCGAAGCTATTAATCCTCCATTCCTAAAAATAACTATTTTCTCACTCTCAACATTTTTCTCAGTTGAATGAAAGAAGGCAGGGAGGGAGGAAAAAGACCGTATTGCTCTATGTTTGTAAAACTACCTTCTTCTCCCATAATATTGGAAGGAAAAATATCAACTTGAATCAGTTATACTAGGATGACAACATTTTCTTTTTCATTTCCCTTAGAATTGCAGTGAAACATTTTCCAAAGACTCAAATTCTTACAATTATGTCCTCTTTCAAGTTGTGTACTTCCCTCAGGCTGATGATGAATATAAATAAATGAAGAAATTATCCCATCTGCCTGCTGAAAGATGGTAAACTCCCGCTATGCCCAAAAATGATGGTTTGCTGGACTGCTGTGCTGACTCCCACAAAGCATTAAACTAGAAGTGCTTGGCCTACATTCTACTGGAAAGCACCTTCTGCCCTTGGATTTAAGGACAAATTGAAACTTGCTGGGTAATTCCACCATGCCCACACATCCCTTTACACATTATCTTTTTTAAAAAAAAACCTTCCACCTCTTACTTTTTGAAGAGCTATTCAGGTCTGTTTAACATGACTTTTTTTTTGTTTTCCACCTTTGTCTTCACTCATTCTTCTTTCATAAATGTGTTGTTGTGATAGGATCTTCATTCTATATGATGAAACCACTGCAACATTTTTTATTCATCCTGATCCCTTATTTTTGCACTCAGTCTATACATGGTCAGTCCCTGGAGATAAATTAGGCAGGGAACAGGACTAGGTGAACTAATTTTACTACATTGTAAGAATATATTAACAGAATCTTTAAAGTTTGAAGACACAAACTACCTATCACCACTTTTAATTGCTTGATCCATTATGGCAGATCTTTACTAAGTTTCTTTGTCTGACCTTTAAGCCCTTGGGGGCTCCTGCTTCTTTTATTTGATCCTTCCCTTGGCAGTGTCTTAGTTCCTCTTTTCCCATAGCTATTCAAATATCCCATTATACTTACATTTATCATCCTTTAATTCTTGAGTTCATCTTGTTTTCCTATTCACTTTTTAAGTATCCTATTTTCATTTTACTCTTCTTCTGCATTTTTTCTGATGTATCCAATTTGCCATTTATGCATAACATGGAATCGTTTATTCCATTTTCTCAAACATAACTACCTTGATATTTGATGCAATTTTATCACATTAAACAACCACATCTTGCATCCATTTTTGCAGAAAACATTCTATGAATTGAGTTTATTCATATTTTCAAAACAAGCAGATCTTTTTTTAATACTTTTACATCACTATTCTATTTCATTAGTAAATGAAATAGACAAAGAAATAGAGATAGAGATAAAGAGATGAGTTATATTCCCCTTCATCTAAATGCTGCTATCACCAATCCAATACTGAGTTAGAACTACTAAATCTGTATGTTAAAGCTTTTAATTTTTTTAAATATTAAAGTAATAATCTCTTCCTTTCTATTTTCTTTTTTTCTGACATAAGGCAAGACCAATCCATGGATTTATATTTTTATATGAGATAAAATATAAAAATATTTTATTTTCCTACTTTTATACAGGTTACATATAAAATCTTGATACCAAGTCTTAACTTCCTGACACAGTCCTTTCATTTATAATTAAGCCTACACCTTCAGTTCCCTGTATGTGTTCATCAACTCTATTTCAAAAGATCAACTAATCTTCATTGAGATCATCCTCTTTTCTCTTAGTTTCAAAGAAACAGGACATTCCTGGTTTTTTCCCCTTCATTTCTCTTGTTCATCTATGTTGTTCTGGCACAGTAAGCCACAAATGAAAGCAAAGTCCCATTTTTATCCCAAGTATGGTCATTCTCTGCAAAAAAGAATCTCTAAATACTGTGTTCTTTGAGAACATACTATTGCCTGCAGCTGTTAATTCAGAGATGCAACATACTGTCATACATTCAGCAATGATCTTGTGATGGAATATAACATCTAAGATTTTACACAACTGCTATTCTGTTTTATTTTAGAGCTGTGTGTTGGAATGGGACTTTGCTGATGAACCCTAAGGTAAAACAGAAGGAGGAAAAACTTTCCCCAAATCTTTCGTCAGTCCAATCATAAACAAGAAGGTAAAAATATCTTTCCAATTCTTTGCCTGTGAAAGTTGCAGTTAAGTAGAGGGGGATGTTTCATTCATAGACATTCAGCAGTATATTCAGCAAGTACATTAAAGATCTGTTCCCTGTTACTGTTTTAACAATTGTATTGCACAACTAACTTGTGTGAATTGTGCTAGAACCTGACTACTGGAGAACTAGATTGGGTCATCCATCATGCACTTGGGATCTTGATTCATTAGCAAGATTCCAAGTGCACCCTTATTTATTTTGGCAAGACTTTTTTTTGATAAATATAAATATTTTGATATAAATAGGTGACAAGTTGCCTGCATACCATAAAGGCATCTTTCATCAGGATTATGGTAAAAGAAATCTTAATGTTGCTCTTTATAACTTCGCTCACAGTTGGCTACTCAACTGAAAAACATGGAGGTTTGTTTCTGAGCAATGAGGGGAAGAAGTTCACATGATGGAATCTGTTGAATTCAACTTCTGAGTAGAGTACTGTATTAGAATTTGCTTACCTCTACCCTAATATTGCAAACTGTATTTAGCTCAAAATAATAATAATTCAGTATTGACAGATTTCTAACTAGAGCTGCATAATAATATGATTGAAAGTGGAGAGAGAGATTCAGAAATTCAGTTTCCAATATACTATTTAATATCTACTTTAATGGTAGATTCTTTCTTACGTATTTGCATTGTTAAAATAAAATAATTTTTGAAATACCCATCTCTTCCATCCTGCAAACCTTCTAAATCCACATTCAGTCAACACGCTCAGAATTCAAGAATTGGTAAGTAGGACAGCTCCTTCTAAAGGGAAAGAGGAGCACTGAAGTCAAGATTCTATTATCTTGTCACATCAGAGGCAGCATGGACTTCTTTGAAATGCACTGTCCCCATTGGTTCAAAATAACTTACATTAATCAGATCTTTGCACAGTGGCATGGTTAGGGTTACCAAGTCTCATCTATAATTTCTATATGATTCTAAAGATTTTTGCAGCCAAGAAATGATGGTTATAGAGAAGCCCTCTTGGTCATAGATGTTATTATGAGCAGGGGTCAGCTGCTACCATTTCTCCCCAGGTCAAGCAAACTAGTAGCTAATTTCATGGCCAGTTCAGCGAACCAGTAGACCCCACCCCTCGCTGGCCCTGTCCACCCCATCCTGCCCCTCCCAGGAGTCCCCATGTGGCCCATTTTGGATGCCAGGTAAGAGCAGGGCCCATGCGGAGTCTCAAGGGAGGGCAAAAACGTGCCTCTCGGACATTCCGGAAGGTCAGAAATGGGCCTGTTTCCAGCCTCCAGAGCGCCTCTGGAGTCTGGGGACCATTTTTGCCCTCCCCCCCAAAGGCTCAAGGAAAGGCTCCGGAGCCTGGGGAGGGCAAAAACAGCCCCCCACCATGGTGCAGGAGGCTGACTAGGCCATGTTCAACATGGCCACACCCACCCAACAATTGGAAAAAGAGCCAGTTGCTGAAATTTTTGGAGCCCACCCCTGATTATGAGTAGCTGAAGAACTGAACTCTACCTCTGTTTCATTATAAATTCATGAATTTCCTTATGATTCATGAAGCCAAACACCCAGGTTTCCTTCCCATCATTTTAGGAGATTTCAATCAAGCAAATTTAAGGAAAGAGCTTCCAAAATATTTCCAGCATGTAAATTATACCACCAGAGGCAAAAATACTTTTGACCACTGCTACACAACAGTAAAAGATGCTTATAGGTCTTTATCATAAGCAGCTGTGGGACACTCTGACCACTGCATGATTCACCTTGTACCTGCCCACAGACAAAGACTTAAAAATATTAAACCAACAATTAAATCAGTGAGGACTTGGTCTGATGAAGCAAAGCTGAAACTCCAGGCCTGCCTTGATTGCACTGATTGGAATGTTTTTGAAGATGCCTCTGCAGACCTAGATGAGCTCATAGATACTGTAACATCATATGTTAGCTTCTGCGAAGACTTACGTGTACCAACAAGGAACCTGAAAATATATAGTAACAATAAACCTTGGTTAACAGCTAAACTTAAGCAGCTATGTCGTTCCAAAAAGGAAGTCTACAGAAAAGGTGACAGAATGCTATACAACCAAGCCAGAAACATATTAACAAGAGAGATCAGAGCAGCAAAAAGTTAAAGAATCAATTCTCAACAAATGAACCAACATATGGAAAACTCTTAAAAACATCACTGGCTTCAGCAAACCTCCTTCCCAGGCAGAAGGAAATCAACAACTAGCAGATGACCTGAATGTGTTTTACTGCAGGTTTGAAAAGAAACTACAGCCACCTATCCTCACAACCCATATCTCAAACACGCCAATAACAGCCAAGCCTCCTACAACTGGCCCCAATCCATTGGGTTCACAACCTCTGGTGATCACAGAAATAGAAGTGCAAGATCTATTACACAGACAAAAGCCAGGAAAAGCACCAGGGGCAGACAAGATAACTCCTTCTTGCTTAAAAGTCTGTGCTGACCAATTGGCCCCCATCTTATTTATTTTATTTTATTTATTTTGTCAATTGCTTATAAGGTAATAGGTATAAATAAAAACTTAACTATGAATACATGGACACATATAAGAAAAATAAAAGAAATAAAAGAAACAATAGGACAGGGAAGTAGGCACATTAGTGCGCTTACGCACGCTCCCTACAGCCCTCTCAGAAAAGGGATGAGGTCAATAGTAGACAGTCTAAGGTTAAAGTTTTTGGAGTTTGGAGAAGAAACCATAGTCAGATAGAGTATTCCAGACATTGACCACTCTGTTGCTGAAATCGTATTTCCTGCAATCAAGTTTGGTGCAATTAATCTTGATTATTAAATTAATCTATTGTGTGCTCTTGTATTGTTATGGTTGAAGCTGAAGTATTCATTGACAGGTAGGACATTGCAATGTATGATTTTATACACTATACTTAGATCGGACCGAAGGTGGCGTAGTTCTAGATTTTCTAGGTCTAGAATTACGAGTCTGGTGGCATAAGGTATTCTGCAATGAGTAGAGGAATGGAGAACTCTTCTTGTGAAATATTTCTGGATTTTCTCAACTGTGTTAATATCAGATACGTAATGTGGGTTCCAGACTGATGAGCTGTATTCGAGTATTGGTCTGCAAATGTTTTGTATGCTCTAGTTATTAGTGTAATATTACCAGAGAAAAAGCTACATAAGATTAGGTTAACAACTCTTAACGCCTTTTTGGCTATGTAGTTACAGTGGGTTCTAGCACTTAAATCATTAGAGATGAGTATTCCAAGATCCTTGACAGAGTTTGGATCCTCAACAAGGTCTTGACTATTTAGCTTTATTTTATTTTCTGATTTTTTTTGCCAATATGTAAGACAGAGCATTTATTTGTTGAGATTTGAAGTTGCCATTAGTTTGACCATTCTGATACATAGTTAAGGACTTTTTGAAGGATAGCAGTATTGTCTGTGGTGTTGAATAGATTTACATCATCAGCGAAGAGAACACAGTTGCTCTTGATATGATCACCGAGGTCATTTATGTAGAGTATGAAGAGAGTTGGTTCTAGAACATTGCCTTGGAGGACACCACTATTGACAGGTACAGAATTTGATAGGACTCCCCCAATTTTGACCATTTGTTGTCTGTTTGACAAGAATGCTTCTATCCAGTTATGCAGGTGTCCAGAGATACCGTAAGATTTAAGTTTTAGGAGTAGTTTGTCGTGTACCACTGAATCAAAGGCTTTATAGAAATCTATGTAGATTGCATCTATTGCTTTGCCCTGATCAAGTTGTGTAGTCCATTTGCAGTGTAAGAGTTGCTGATTACATGATAGTTTTTTTTCTGAAACCAAATTGTTTATTAGAGACTAGGTTGTATGTTTCTAAGTGGAGGGTGATGGATTGGTTAATAATTGATTCCATGAATTTATAGGTGACGCAGCATAAAGAGATTGGTCTGTAATATTTAACTAGGCTGGGGTCTCCCTTTTTGAAGATGGGGATGACCGTGGCTTGTGACCATAGTTTTGGCAAAGAGCTGGTCCTGAAAGATTTTTCAAGATTATGCTTAGAGGTTCGGCTATGGCAGTGGATAGCTTTTTTAAGAAATAGACACATATTCCATCCAATCCAATAGATAGAGATAGTTTTAGATAGCATAGTGCTTTTTCAACATAGTCTTCTGTAAAATCGGTATGTATTAGATCATTATAATTGTCTGTGGTTCGACTAGGAAATACTGTGTCTCTGCCAAGAACTGGAGACTTCAATCAATAAACCATGTTACTCACATTTGTAGAGTGGAAATTGAAAAGTTTATTGCTGTGTTCACAATTGTGGTAAGAGGTATAACAATGGATGTCCATGTAAAGCCAGCATTGAAAACAGTTAACTCCCAACATTGTTTTATCCATCCCTGCACAATTACCTCCGCCCCACTCTAATCCGCCTATTATCTATTTATCCATGCCACCACCCTGTGCCTAATTACACCATGCCTAAGCTAACATTATATTCCTCCCTTCACCCTACCTCCCATTAGTATCCTAAATAACAGTGATCACTTTGCTTTAAACCCAGCACTGTGTTAAAGCCAAACATTGCAAAATAAAAATCTATCTGTATTATCTGAGTTCCAAGGCTACACAGTCCTCCCACATTCTGAACTTGACTTCTGAAGTTGTGAAATGTCACCCACAGCCCTCCCTTCCTTCTCTGCTGGTCTGGTTTGACTGCCTGCCAAGTTGCAATGTCAGACTCAAAGTGCAAATCAGGGATTCACAGCTATCAGGGATTCACAGCTTAAGGGCACAGCTGTAATATCGGGCTGCAGGACGCTGGTAATATGTAGAGCCTGACATGCCGCTCCCTCTACCATGGATCCTCCTGGAAAAGAATTAATAGTTTTAGTAAAATTCTTTTGATAGATCTATTCCCTTCTCCCTGCTTTGGTAGGGTGTTGCCGATGAAATAGTCTGTAATTTTGGGGCTGATATATCTGCAGATGTCACCCAAGAAGCGTCTGCCATTGCATATCCTTTCCATTTCACTAGGTATTGTAGGACCCCTCATCATCGTCGGGAATCAAGAATGTCCTCTACTTCACAATAAGCATCCCTAATAGGCCCTGGGTGCTTTAAGCAAGGTTCAAGCTGTGTCATGTCAGCAGGCTTCAGCAAGCTACTATGGAAAATGGGATGAATCCGTTTAAACCGTGATGGTAATTGTAAATGGATTGTAACTGGGTTAATCACTTGAAGTATTTGAAATGGACCAATATATTTTGAGTCCAGTTTTTTACATGGTAAACCCAAATTAATATATTTTGTGGATAGATATACCCATTTTCCTACTTCTAATGATTCCTGTTCCAATCGTTTCTTGTCTGCATATTTTTTATATATTTCAGTGGATTTGACCAACACATTTTTGAAGCTTGTATATCTTCAATCCATTTAGTAGTGGTGATTGGCTCGTTAGGCACATGGGGCCATTCTGGAATAGGAATAAATCCATCCCGTTCACTATTCGAAAGGGAATATATCAGTACTGTTATAAATGGTATTATTATAAACCACTTCAGCAAATGACAATGTATCAACCCAATTGGTTTGCTGATAATTTATATAGCATCGTAAATATTGCTCGATAGCTGCATTAGCTTTTGTGTCCGCTCTATTAGTACATGGATGGTATGCAGTACTTACTCCTTGTGATGAGCCAATAAGTTGAATAAACTCCTTCCAGAAACGAGCTGTGAACTGGACTCCTCTATCTGAAATTATTCATTTTGGTACTCCATGCAATCGATACACATTCCTTTTAAACAAATCAGCTAATCATTTTGCTGAGGGTAGCCCTTTACATGGAATAAAATGAGCTTGTTTTGAAAACAAATCAATTACTGTCCAAATAATTGTATATCCCTGATTTTCAGGTAGATCTACTATGAAGTCCATTTTAATCCCTCCCATGGTCTCGTGGGTTCGGCTACCGTTTGTAGTAATCCAGATGGCTTACCAATTTGGATTTTGGTGGTCGCACACACCAGACATCCTTTCACATATTTTTCAATATCAAGTCTCATAGATGGCCACCAAAACTGTCTTCTAGCTAAATGTAAAGTCTTAAGGAAACCATAATGACCTGCTTGTTTGATATCATGACAATGTTTTAATACTATAGAACGTAATATTTCTGGTACATACAATTTTTCCCCTCACCAGGCTATGCCATCTTTCATTATAACCTGATCTTTATTTGCAGACAACCATGGATCTTTCACTAGCACCTCTGGAAGGTCTGTTGTTATAATCGTCATTTGTAACAAGGTTATATGATCGTTACTGGGAATAAGTGGTTGTATTACTTCTTCCCGGTGACTGTTGAATTGAGGTAGCCTTGATAGGGCATATGCCATAAAAAATTTCCAGCAGGAATGTATTTTAAAATGAATTTAAAACTTCTGAAATATAATGCCCATCAAACGTGTTTTGGAGATAATCTCCTTGGATTTTGTAATGCTTTCAAATTCTTGTGATCAGTCCATACCTCAAATGGATGTGAACTACCCACTAACAAATGTCACCATGTAAGTAGTGCCCATCGGACTGCAAATACCTCCTTCTCCCAATTTCTCTCTGTTGGGTTTAATTTTCAGGATGTATATGCACATGGTTGTAATGTTCCTTCTTGATTCTTTTGCAAAAGTACTGCCCCTACTGCAACATTACTAGCATCTGCCTGAATTATGAATGGACTAAGAGGATCTGGATATTTAAGAACTGGTTCGGTTGCAAACAGTACTTTTAAATTATGAAATGCCTTTTGACACTCCCTTATCCATAACAGCTCCTTATTTGATTTGATCAGTTTATTACTTACATTCTTTGTTTTCAACAAATTTGTTAAGGGAAGAGCAATATCTGCAAACTTTGGAATAAATTGCCTATAAAAATTTGCAAAGCCCAAAAAACTTTCCAATTGTTTCCTTGTACACGGGATTTGCCATTCTAATACCGTACGAACTTTATTTGGATCCATCTCAAGACCATTTACTGAAATGTGATATCCTAAGTAATCCAATTTGGTGGAATGGAATTCGCATTTGGATAATTTAACATACAGGTGTGCGTCTAACAGTTTTCTAAGGACTTGTCGTACTAGCTGAATGTGTTCTTCCATAGTGTTTGTATATATTAGAATATCATTCAAGTAGACAAGTACTCCCCGATATAAATGTCCATGCACTATGGTCCATCTGCAGCTGTCATCACCGCTGCCGTCCAAAACCGCCGTGGCTGCCAATGCCGTCGCTGCTGTGGCCGCTGCTCTCGCCGGCCCTGTGGTCCCGGCAGCCATCCGACCGGCTCCAGCTCAAACTTGCTGGTCTCCCCCGGTCCTCCCCCACCTCTGCCACCGGTGGGGGGACCCAGGGGGTGCGGGGCTTAAGCCGAAGACCATTCAAACAGGAGGAGCTCTTCCCCAAAACACCCGGCCGCCATCTTGAAACGCCCTTCAAGGTAGTTAGGAGCGTGTGTGATGTTGGATTGGATGGGGTGGGATTGGATGTAGAGTTGTGAGTTGTGTAACTTTCTTTTGATGCAATCAGCTCAGTAGTCAATGTATAGGTCCTTTTCTCCATTGTCTAGATGAGTTTTGAGTTCTGCATGGAGTTCATGGGAACAGATTCTTTGCAGCATAGATAGGTCTGGTCTTGAGCAAAGTTTTTTGTGGTTGGGACTGGTTTTTGCAATGGTATTTATTGTATGAATGAATATGCATTTGCTGGACTCATTTTTTGCATACAACTCCACAAAATCTTGGGGCCACAGAGCCATTGTATTTGTACTCAGGGCCATCTCTGGTTATTTCAATGATATCTTCAGGAGAGATGTTTGTTGTATTTGAGTTGCTTATGATATCGCGAACTTTGGTGATGTTGTCTGATTCATTGGTGTCTTCGAGACCAAATAAGATGGCATTTGGACATTTCTGTTCACATTCCATGATGTCTTTGATGAGTAAGGTGACATTATTTGTGGAATTATTTGAAGGGGTAGTAATTGTTTGTCGCTGTGGTTTGGTGGTTATTTTTGGTTGTAGTTGTGCTTGTAGTTGAAGTAGTGTTTGTGGGATTTGATTTTGAGCTGATAGGTACTCACTTATCTGTGCTGTATTTTTTTTTCAAGAGAGATTAGGCTTGCTTGTATAGTTGTTTCAAAACATGTTGCTAAGCGTTCTTCTATTGAGTGAATGAGTGATTCTATGCTTTCAACTCTGTCAGATAGGGTACTCAGTTTGTTTAGCTTAGAAGAACATGATGGACATAGATAAAAGAATGTATCTGAATTTTTAACCATATCAGCTAGGCTTTTGTTTGCATTTAAGCAGGCAGGGTGGGCTAGATTGTCACATAGGTGGCATTTGATGTAAATTTCACTTTCATTGATGATTTCAAGACATCTGAAACATGTGCAGGAGACTGGGAGGTCATTGGTAGAGATATTTTTCTTTTGTTTTGGTTTGGAGTTTTTGGCTGGCATGGTCAATGGCAATAGTACACTAAACAATTACAATAGCTAGTTAATGTGATAGGTAGACAGTTACTTAATGAATGTTGGTAATTAATAAATGTTAATTGATATGTTAGAGAACAAATCAAAAGTAAGGTTACTTATTACTAAAAAATCAATCAATCCATTGGTTATTCAAATCACTCCAATCAAATAATTTTACTAAGCAACAAACAGCCTAATTTATTATAGTAGTTACTAAACACACTGGTCAATTAAATTCACTAAATTACTGATTTTACTAATCAGATATTCAGTAATCACACTATATGCACTAAACACTCAATCATACTAATCAATAAAACAATAAATCAATTATTTGATAAAAATTGATTATTTTAAAGAAATTGATTTGGAGATATCTTCACCCAAATCTTCAATAGATCACTAGAGATGTGCTATGTTCCTTCCTGCTTCAAACGTTCTACATCATCCCAGTGCCAAAGAAGCCCTCCATCAAGGAACTGAATGATTAAAGACCAGTTGCTCTAACATCTGTAGTTAGGAAAATCTTTGAAAGACTTGTGTTGTCCCACCTGAAAACCATCACAGATCCTCTGTTAGATCCCATGCAGTTTGCATACCAAGCAAATAGATCGATAGATTATGCTGTTAACATGGCTCTGCATTACATCCTACCACACCTTGAATCTCCATATACCTATGCAAAGCATCATAAGCTTCCTAACAGACGGGAAGCAGCTGGTGAAGGTAGGCAGAATCATATCCAATACTTGTACAATCAGCACAGGGGCCCCACAAGGCTGTGTGCTATCTCCACTTCCCTTCTCCCTGTATACCAATGACTGCATCTCAAATGATCCATCTGTTAAAATACTGAAATTTGCTGCTGACACAATCATGATTGGTCTCATTTGAGACAACGATGAATCTGCATACAGACAGGAGGTAACACTTATCTCGTGGTGTAACTGGAACAATTTGGAACTGAACATACTCAAAACCGTAGAAATGACGGTAGACTTTAGAAGAAACCCTCCCATACTACCACCTCTTACAATACTAGACAACACAGTATCAACAATAGAGACCTTCAAATTTCTAGGTTCTATCATATCACAAGACCTAATTTGGACACCTAACATCAAAAACGTCATCAAAAAAGCAAAACAAAGAATGTTCTTTCTGCGCCAACTCAGAAAGCTCCAACTGCCCAAGGAACTGCTGATACAGTTTTACAGAGGAATTATTGAGTCTATCATCTGCACCTCTATAACTGTCTGGTTTGGTTCTGCAACCCAACAGGACAGACAGACTTCAGAGGATAATTAGGACTGCAGAAAAAACAATTACTACCCACCTGCCTTCAATCAAGGACCTATATACTGCACGACTCAAAAAGAGGCCTGTGAAAATATTTAAAGATCCCTCACATCTCGGACATAAACTGTTTCAACTCCTTCCCTCAAAACGATGCTATAGAGCACTGCACACCAGAACAACTAGACACAAGAACAGTTTTTTCCCGAAAGCCATCACTCTGTTAAACAAATAATTCCCTCAACACTGTTCAACTATTACAAAGTCTGCACTATTACTGCTAATCTTCTCATCACTCCTTATCACCCATCCCTTCTCACTTGTGACTGTATAACTGTAACTTTGTCGCTTGACTGTTTCCTAGTATGATTTGATTGTTGATTGTATCCTATGACTATTATTAAGTGTTGTACATTATGATTCTTAACGAATGTATCTTTTCTTTATGTATACTGAGAGTATTTACACCAAGACAAATTCCTTGTGTGTCCAATCACACTTGGCCAATAAAGCTATTCTATTCTATTCTATTCTATTCTATTCTATTCTATTCTATTCTATTCTATTCTATTCTATTCTATTCTATTGATCTGTTAATGTATTGATGCACGGCTCCTTCTTGATATGTCCCAGGTTAGAGAATAGAAGGTGATTCATAACTTCTTTGTAATTAATATTGTTTCCTATAGGACTAGTTGTTTTCATAATAGATCAAATTGATACTGTATAGCCCAACTTAAGAATGTTCACATGGAGCAATGGATATCAAATTATCTTTCTTGTGTAAATAATAGCATTGACTGGAAGAGGAACAGAGAAATTCTGATCCGGGTTCTCTGTCCTTTTTAACAGGAGGAATACACTGTCAAACTGACATAGATATCTATGGAATTAAAACATTAGGAACATTGTATTTCCAATTACCTGTACAGAGCTAGAAATCTTTCCTCAACCTATACAATTGCCAAGTTAATCTTGGTGGAAATTTAGCTCAGTCGGCTGGGTTCACACAACATGCTAAACTAGTTCAAGTGAGACTGGGTAATTTGTGGTTCAGAATGTGATATGAATCCAGTCACTTTTTTTTTTACAATGTTCAGTGAATCAATACCACATTAAGTCATAATATGATTTATTCTTTGAGCACAAGATGGCATGTGAACAGAATAATTGTGTTAATATATCGATTGAATGTTAGATAAACCTGTGCATTCAAAAGCATATCAGGAGCTCCCTAATATATACGTCAGTTCCTTTTTAAAGTTTCAGAAGTCAGGTATCTAGATAATATAGTCTAAACAAGATTATTAATTTTAAAGTGAAAGGTATACAATGTAGGTAAACAAATGAGAGAGGAAAGCACCCTCAAAGTTTGAAACTGGAAAGTAGAGAAGACTTTTGAGTACCTATTACCAATTATCAACAGGAATGCTTCATTTGTATTCAGGGTTTGACTACTGCAGGAGAATGTTAAGGCAAACAGGTCATTAGGTTCTTATATTACAATACACGCAGCATCTGATTATCGTAGTTAGCAAAAACCTCTGTGCTGGGTTTGTATGTGATGTGAGATCACCCCCCACAGGTTATAATGCATTATGGCAGCATTCTTTAATATTTATTGTGTGATGATTCCAGAAGCGTAGCACCCCAGTTCTGAATCCCAGCCCAAGAGATTTGCTTAGAAATAAATCTTGTCAGTGACAAAGTAATCCTTGCAGGAACATGGGCCGGTCTTTCAAATTTGTGCCCTTCTAGCTAAAGTAGAATCCTATAGCTGGCTTCATGGAGCTTGTCCAGGATTTCCCATAGAAGCTTCTTTTCAAAGAAAGAATGTGGGAAGGGAAAATGTTCAGTTTCATTAGAGGGTGAAAGGCCTTATATTTCTTCCCATGTGGCCTCTTATGACTATAATACAAAAAGTGATCTACAGTGACAGATGGATGCTTTCCAGCTGGCTACTGTACAAAACATTGTACATTGGCACAAAGCCCTGAAGTTATTATTTAAGCATTTATTTATTTGTTTTCTAGGCTGCTGGTTTCATTCTTTGTGTTATACAAAAACATAACTCTAAACGTAAACATAACATGCACAGGATAATGAATGAATATAATACAAACATTAAAATAAATAACTTAGTAAGATGTTTTCAAACATTATTTTCTTCTTTAAATATTAAACTAGTTGACTAAGGGTGATTTGTTTTTTTTAAAAAAGGAGAATATGGGTGATATAGCTCTAGTTTGCTCCAAGCTGAAAGCTTTGGGTTCAACCTCATCCACTGTGTCACCCATACTTAAGGCCCTCAGGGTTTCAAGAAAAATGAGTAAGCTAATTCTCATTTCGCCTGATGGTGTCCTTCCACTTGTTCAGTAAAAATCCATTCCTGTCTCTTCCAATAATGCTGCAATGTTAGTTTTCTTTTTAAGGTAAGCTAAACATTTATTCCCAAATGTACCTGCCATGCATGTCTTGAGCTATTTTCTCACATATTGTATCAACTAGTTACTAAACTATTTTGACTGTCAAGATGGATATTTTGATGGGGTGACTGTGTTTTATTGAGTCATGTGGCTGTCAGAAAACAATGTTGATTTTGAAATGAAAAATCATTTAAGGGTGAAGCTTAGGTTGAACTTTCTTCCAAAATAAAACAAAACTGAAAGAGGATTTTTGGCCACTCTGGGAATAGATTTTTTTCCAGCTAAGTGAAATATCCCCTGGAACTTGACCTATTTCAGTCAACTTGTTCTGCTAGAAGGTCTTGCTGTCATGCTTCTTCCCTTCTTTGTCCAAGCAGGCAGGTAGAGATGCTTCTCTTAATCTCCTCTGCCAAAAATCATGTGAAAGTAAGAACATTCACTGAGTTGTTCTCAAAAATCATAGGAAACAAGTACCAACTATATCCATTAAAGAATGTTTGGGAAAAAATACTTAGCAATACATTAGTTCCCAGTTAAACTGTTATGAACTAATCTACTAGCTTTATATGGGTATTTAAATCATTACAAGTGTTCCTCATTTAGCAACTGCCTCATTTATGACTGTTCACAGTTGCAACAGTGATGAAAGTAACTTTATGACCATTCTATTTATGACCTTGTCAGGGTTTAAAAAAAAGGAAACCTGAAGTAATAGCATAAGAACAGTTTCAATGACTGCTTTGTTTAATGACAAAGTTGCCAGTCCCAGTTATGGTTACTAAATTAGGATTATATGTATTTCATTTGGCTTTAACTTCTCTATTATATCTTTATTACTAGTCCCTTTGTCTCCAGATGTTCATCAATAAGCAAATGGAATTGGGATGTACTTAAATTTTGTCTTCTATTCGTTGCATTCATAACACTGGAAATAGAACACATTGGGAACATAAAAAAGTGGTTTCCCAAAACATACTTCACTCTCCAACCTTTTGTGACTTAGATGCTCCTCCATGTTTTTCCTCATCCAATTCTTAGTGTGTAGGACTTGAAATAAAGCTATTGTTTTGGTAAGAGTTTTGTTCTTAATAACAACAGTTTAGATTCATGATTCTGAAGCACAGATGAGCAATCCAGATGTTACTGAAAAGATACTTTATACAATATCTTCAAATAGAGATAACTTTAAATACCTGATAACTGAAAATCTGTGTATCTCTCTCTCTCTCTCTCTCACACACACACACACACACACAGATATACACACACACACCTCCTTAAGCATTTAGGACAATTATCTTTCATCTTCATTTATACAACTTTTTAAATTACCAGAAATTAAATTTAATGAAAATAAAATAATAAATATATTATAATTTTGGATTAATTTTCCTTAGTTTGTCAAATCATGCTCACAATAGAACATAGAGTATTTTTTCATATGCACTTTTACAAAAATCATGCACGAAATCTTCTGCCGAATTTTCTTCAAGCAAGCTCCATTTACATATATGAGACTGATCCAGAGGTGGTATTCAGCAGGTTCTGACCAGTTCTGGAGAACGGTAGTGGAAATTTTGAGTAGTTTGGAGAACCAGCAAATACCACCTCTGACTGGAGATTTTACAGTATCCTTCCCCTGCCACACCCACCAAGCCACATCCACAGAACATAATAAAAAAAATTGAATTCCACCACTGGACTGGTCTCTTAAATTATTTTTGAAGTAAATTAGTCAGAATATAGTCATTATAAGGGCTGCTTCCATCACTGTCATTATATTAATCAAGTTCATTTGTATTGTATGGGTATGAGTAAATTTTGCCATAGTAGTCATTGCTAAAATCATACACTTATTAAAGCACATGCAGTCTTACATTGTGATAAGAGGAATGTGATAAGATGATGCTGAAATCCTCTCTATCAATTATAAGAATGGAAGCTCCTTGAAATCTATGTTTTTTTTTAAAGGGGGAAGTTAGCTTTAAAAGCAAAGTGCTTTAGCTACATTGATATTCGATAAATAGATTTTCCTGCTTGAGAACTATTCTTCTAGAATGCTTGTCAGTATGTTACCTTTATCATGCTGAGACCTGCATAAAAATGAAATGTCATACTTTGATACCCCTCTAGCCACTCATACAGTTTATTTTTCTTGTCCACTGATAGCATTCACAAATTTAATAACTGTCTTTTATCCTTGTATCTATTCTGTTCCAGCTTTCTATTGAGCTTCTTTCTGTGGCAGTTTGCAGGAAATTCTTCATCTTACATATTCTACAGCAGGAGAAAAAAGATGAAAGGAGAAAAGAGGATATTAGCTACCATTTAGCAAAAGGATGAGAAGCAATCACTCCATATGAATGGCCAGATAGAAAGCAGGGGAAGAGGAAATTATTGTTATTCCACTGCATTGGTTATAGCCGCTTTAGCTATTTGCAGCCTGAATTAATTGAGTAGTTGAAACTGAAAAGTTTATTATGAGTCTTATTATCTGCTCTTCAAATTTTGTAGAGAGAAAAATATAATTTATTGGTAATAAAAAATAATAAGATTATTTGCAAGAAGTTGGGATAACCCCAGAACAATTTTGCAGCTGATTAAAATATATGATGATGAATTCTTGCTTCTCTGTTTTGATGCCCAAGATAATAATTAAGAATGACTTAGCAGGTCTTCATATGATCTCCAAATGACAATGATATTAACATCAAAGCTTGGTTTTATTATAGGGTGGTGATTCTCAGAATTTTTATAAGTCTAAATAAAATGAAGTCACATTTTCATTAAAAAAAATACCTTATCTGAAATGTATGCTTTTGTTAAAAATTGCAACAATCTCATGTGATCTTAAAGAATTGGTTGGTTTTTGTTTCAAAAGAAATATTAAACATTCTGTCAAATTGTCACTGGATTGTGTGTCAGAATCCTCACTAATGGACTCAATGACAGATACACATGGACAAACAAGACATTGTTGTATGTCCATGTTGGCATGTCCTTAGCTGCTCAATATATGACACTTAGCTTAAACATGGTGTGCCGTGTTCATTGCTGGGCATATTGCTCTCAAATCCAGGATTAAAAAATAAAAGATAAAAAAATAAAAGTATCCCTAGATGAGTGATACCCAACACTGGTGGCAAGGTTGCCCCATCATCTATTTGATTTACCTTCAACATATTTTAAGATGATAGTGAGGATTGTTAGGGAATATTAGGACTAAAGGGTAGCCTTGGAAGCTAATGGCAATGGCTAACCAGTTATGAACTGCTGCCAATAACCACTAGTCATGTCCCTAGACAACTGGAAAATCACACTTTGTTAGAGAATATTGCCATCATCATTACCTTAGTACAATATTCTTTCTTTAGTTCTCTCTTTTGTTTTCTCTTTAGTTTTCTAAGAGCCATGGTGCTGCAATGGTTAGAATGCAGTATTGCTGGCTAACTCACTGCTCGCTCCAGGAGTTTGATTCTGAGTGGCTCAAGGTTGACTCAGCCTTTCATCCTTCTGAAGTCAGTAAAATGAGGACCCAGATTGTCAGGGGCAATATGCTGACTATGTAAACTGTTTAGAGGGGGCTATAAAGTACTGTGAAGCAGTATATGAGTCTAAGTATTATTGCTATTTCTTATTTCAAATGTACACACTTTTCATATTCTCTCTTCACAGAAGTTGCTTTTATGCTCCAGTCAGCTTTGTATCCAACTCTAGAAACTTACAAAATGTTCTAAAACATATGCAGAGTATCTTTCCTTCTTTTGGATTTTTGAATGATTTTGTGATACGAAACTATCCTGTTCCACTTTGGATGCTGAAGTAACACATTGTGAAATCTAAACACAATCTAAGCTAGGTAATGTATATCACTATGTGCAACAGTGTGTAATGCAATGTGTAAATTAGTCAGAATATCCAAGGTCACAGATTTCAATCATCTTTGTTTTAGCAGAGGCTAGGAAAAAAAAAAAGCTGAATATAATTCTGCATGCTTAAGATTAAGAAGAATCTTGTTAGACTTTCATAAGTCAATGTATAGAGTAGTTTGAAAAACAATGGTCTTCAAGGTTTGATATAAGCTGTTTGTTATACAATATACTGGAAATTTCTTGTGATGCATTCTCTCAGAGACCCTTGATATATGTCAATAAACTGCAGCAAGCCTCATTCACCTTTTTCTAATTGCTGTTCATTATCACATATCTGAATGCTACCCATACTGAGGAAGATTGACTTGGAGCTTGGCTGTTGGACCAAAATGGGATGACTATCTATTTTTCAGTTTAAGATCACCAGTTTGAAAGTTCCAAATTTATCTACGTAAAGCTGCTGCTAGCAAGAGTTATTTGCTAGCATGGGATCAGGGATCTTAAATTTACAGATCTCAGTATCCATCTGAACACTAGACAGAACAGATATGGTAGAGGTCTTGGCATGGTATCTGGAATCTGTTATGGTAACTGCAAGAGCAGTAATAAGCTCAACCCTGAATCCAGCAAGATGGAGAGATTGTGGGTATGGAAACTTTGTTTCCTGTCATTGGTTCGTAATTGGTCATGCTTACTCCTGCAGAACTGATTCATCCTGTACAGATTCTCCTGGACTCACAGCTCTTTCTGAAATAACATATGATAACTATGCACAGATATACCGAACCTGGGTGCTGATTATGACACTCCTTGATTGGGGTGACTCTTTATCTTAATCATCTCCTCTTTGGATTATTGCATTTTGCACACTAGGGGCTGTCCTTGAAAACCACCCACAAACTACATTTGATCTAAACCAGGGCTTCTCAAGTAGCAATGAGAACTTCAATGTGCTCCCATGTAACAATTCTTTTCTGAAAAAGCTGCATTGGTTTGGTTTGCTTCCAGTACAATTCAAGATACTGATACTCACCTTTAGAGTCCTACATGGTTCAGCATCTTGATATGTACAATATGGGAGTACCTTTTCCCAATGGCTTCTGTCTGTCCAATAAGATCAGGATAGACAGGTTGGCATAAAATCCCTTCTCTCTGATATTGTCATGTTTAGCAGCAGTGTTATACTTTAACAGTTGCTACCCCTTTTCCTTGGAGCAGTATACCATCTGAGATCAGTCTACAATAGTCCTTACCTTGTGGGAACTTCAGGAAGTCTATCAAACATCTGTTTTTTTTCAATAATCCTGTGAATGGAAGTGTCAAGGCTAATGAACCCAATTATGAGTATATGTTTGACGTTTGATTATTCTTCAGGTGCCCAAATTTTTTGGTAATTTCAGTTCTAATTGTCAATTGCTATCTAGTGACTCTATTTTTCTTGTTCTTTTTAACCTTACTGCAACAAGGAAACATAGGCTGCTCGGAGGCCTTTTGAACTAGCATGATATAAAAGCCCTACTAAACAAGTTGCTAAATATGCACATTAATAAACAAATAATTTTGTATTGTACCACTTATTTTTTTCTCTAATTAAAAACACTATATCTGATTCATATTCCTCTTACAATACTAGACAACACAGTATCAACCGTAGAGCCCTTCAAATTTCTAGGTTCTACTATATCACATGACCTAAAATGAACACCTAACATCAAAAACGTCATCAAAAAAGCACAGCAAAGAATGTTCTTTCTGCACCAACTCAGAAAGGTCAAAGTGCCCAAGGAGCTGCTGATCTAGTTCTACAGAGGAATTACTGAGTCTATCATCTGCACCTCTATAACTGTTTGGTTTGGTTCTGCAACCCAACAGGACAGACACAGACTTCAGAGAATAATTAGGACTGCAGAAAAAACAATTACCACCCACCTGCCTTCAGTCGAGGACTTGTATACTGCACGAGTCAAAAAGAGGGCTGTGAAAATATTTATAGACTCCTCACATCCTGACATAAACTGTTTCAACTCCTTCCCTCAAAACGACGCTATAGAGCACTGCTCACCAGAACAACTAGACACAAGAACAGTTTTTTCCCGAAAGCCATCACTCTGCTAAACAAATAATTCCCTCAATACTGTTCAACAGTAGTAGTTGAACTACTGCTACTGTTAATCTTCTCATCACTCCTTATCACCCATCCCCTCCCACTTGTGACTGTAACTTTGTTGCTTGTATCCTCCGTTTCCTAGTATGATTTGATGTTGATTGTACCCTATGACTATCATTAAGTGTTGTACATTATGATTCTTGATTCTTAACGAATGTTCCTTCTTTATGTATACTGAGAGTATTTACACCAAGACAAATTCCTTGTGTGTCCAATCACACTTGGCCAATAAAGCATTCTATTCTATTCTATTCTATTCTATTCTATTCTATTCTATTCTATACTGAAAGATAAAATTATTTGCATATCTGGAAATATGTGTTCAATGTCCCTCTTTTTAAATAATACCAAATATATCATTTTAACTGGAAATAATTAGCTGCCATTTTTATTAAGATAAAACCAACAGCTCTTGCCAAATATATGACTCTCTCCCTCTTGGTACAGCTCCTTCTGCATCCAAAACAAGGAAACATCAAAGCTTAACATAGTGTAGGGAAGAACCATGGGAATGACTGCCAGTGGAATTAATTTTCTGCCATTTCCCATTCTTAGCATGTGTTACTCTGATGCTGAAATATAATGTCATTTTATGTAGTTGTACAAATCCCAGGATTAGATACATTTCATGTTCCTTTTAATAATTGTGACAAATTTCACATTTTTCAGCAGAAAATGGATTTCATACTTATTTAAGTGATGTTATGAGACTGTGTTTTTGGGGAAGGGCAGGGGTGGGAAAATCACATTGTATGAAATGGAGATGGTTTAATCTTAACCCTTTTCTACTGCAAACATTGGGAAGAGACTAATAGAGACTGCAGGATTTTTTTTAAAGTGAACTAATAGATTTTGCATGTCCCTTTGAGGTGTAAGAATGCTTTTATGAATGCAAGACACTTGTCTGCAATAAAGATGATAAAATTTTCCAAACTCTCCAGCAAACCACTTACAACAAATACATGTTTCTGTTCATGCAATTGTTCTGAGTTGGAATTTCAGTAAACATGTCCTAATTCACAAGGGTTGTCTTGTTCATTTCAGTGGTGCCATTCACAACCTTGACACATGATCCTAAATCACTAGTCCTGCTTTATGTGTTTTCAGTAGCTTGCCCATTGCCTATTTTCTTCAATCTGAACCATTAGCAAAACCATATTTTTTTTAATAAACTGTAACTGGACACATTTATATAGTGGAGCATAGCCAGTGAACTAAGCATATCTGACAGGGCATGCCTGTTCTACCCCAATATACAGACCAATGCAGCTGAATGTTGTAGCTGTACACTTGACCCAGAAGAACACATTCATTATAGACATATGATCCCTATCTCTTTCCCAAAGCTGTTTTTCAAAACTGTTTTTCTGTAAGAGAATAACAAAGGAAGAGAGGCAAATCTAAATTCACAAAAGAAAGATGGAATATAAACCTTTTAAAAATCAATTAATATTTGTGTTTCATGCTAGACAGATAGAAATTATGGAAGTTGTGATTTCATTGCATCTGGAGGACAGTTTAAAACTGCTGTGGCATCTATGCCTACAAGAAAGCCTCCATGTGTTGCTTTATACTGGATTAGATTATTGCTTACTTTGGCTAGGGTAATCTATTTTTCCTGGCATCAGCTCTCTAGGCTGAAGTTTTTTTTCTAGTTCTGTTTCTAAAGGTCCTTTGAAGTACTAAGTTCCTCATTCTTGCTAAGTATGTGCAATTTTCCTTCATGGACTTGGTCCCTAGCTGGATGCAGACTAGATTAAAACAGCACTTTGTGCATCTGTTAGCATTGAAATGTATTAGTTCCAATTATGATTCCATCATGGTAACAGATTAAGGGTGGAATAATCTTTTTGTGTCATACCTTAAATTTCTGAAAAGCATGTTTCCTTCTTCTCCTACCGAATGCATTTTTTTTCCCACTCCTTCACTAATTCCTTAAACTGACAGTTATATGATGGATTTAGCCAATCCAGCATTTTTATTTCTCAGATAAAAGAATATGCATTGTAAATTAAGGTTTTTGAGCCTGAGATAATCAAAATTCAGGAGAAGCAACAGTTGAGAAACTGAAAAATCAATTTGGAATTACATTATTTCTTGGGAAAGGGAGTTTGCTAGCTTGTTTGTTTACATTTCACTGGAAATATTCTTATCTAAATAAAAGTCCTTTTGAGAGTTGCAGTTTGGGATAGTTATTGGTTTACTATAATTTACAATGCATGCATTTGAACTTTGTGAAACCAACAGTATATCAAATGTATTAGAAACATAAAATAGAGAGTTAGTGCCAAACTCTTGATGACTAAATCGGCAATAGAATGATTGAAGCCTGAAAAACAGATTTCTATTTAGAGCTATTGTGAATGACAGTTCTGAACCAATATAATTTAATACTAGGGACATGCTATGTCCCCCTTGAGCAAAATAATCAAAGTCCTTTTGAGATGGAGAATGTAATCAGGAAGATATCTAAAGAGAAAAAGAAAGCACTAAAGTAGCAATGCTCCCAACCAAGCATTGAGCAAACCTTGCCTCCTAAAAGTCACACTTGTGATATCAGTTAAAATTATGCTTGTGATATCAGGTAATGGCAGATACCTGTATGTACACCCGATGTTTTCAGAATATAGGCTTCAGTCTAACATCTTTTTTTTTTTTGCATAATTTGGACTTACATCAGTCTTTAACTGATATTATAGGTATGACTTATTGGGGAAATAACAATAGTCATTGCTAGTTGTGTTTTACTACATTTAATAAAGTTTGGATAAGAAGACTGTTAATCAGGGTCTAAAGTTCAAATCCAATGAAGAAACATTAATGAACCCAAGTATTTAATGTTGAGATAAGAGGTTGGGAGGGAGGAAATTAGCTGAAGGAGTGTCAACAAAGGACAACATAACCTACTTCCTATTGTTGCAGGATTAGAGAAGAAGTTACAGGAAAATAAATTCTGTTAAGAAACAAATTTTGCTTATGAAATTAATTTTCCACTGAAAACAAGTACTCAAGAATGGATTTCACTGGATATTTTCAAACAAATTCTGGAAAACCATTTGTTGGGATATATAAATTTGTATTTCGACTATAAGGGGAGAATTTAACCAACTTTAAGATTCTAAAAAGAGGATTGTAGTAATCATTCCTTGGAAAATATTATATTTTTATTTATTTTTATTTGTCAATTGCTTACAAGATAATAGGTATAAGTAAAAACGTAGTTTTGAATACATGGATACATATAAGAAAAAAAAGAAAAAGAAACAATAGGACGGTAGGCACGTTGGTGCGCTTATGCACACCCCCTACAGACCTCTTAGAAAGGGGTGAGGTCAATAATAGACAATCTAAGGTTAAAGTTTTTGAGGTTTGGGGCAAAAACCACAGAGTCAGGTAGAGTATTCCAGACATTGACCACCCTGTTGCTGAAGTCGTATTTCCTGCAATCAAGTTTGGTGCGATTAACCTTGAGTTTGTATCTATTGTGTGCTCTTGTGTTATTATGGTTGAAGCTGAAGTATTCATTGACAGGTAGGACATTGCAATGTATGATTTTATATACCATACTTAGATCAGACCAAAGACGGCATAATTCAAGGTTTTCTAGGTCTAGAATTTTAAGTCTGGTGGCATAAGGTATTCTATAACGAGTAGAGGAGTGGAGAATTCTTCTTGTGAAATATTTCTGGACTTTCTTAACTGTGTTAATATCAGATACGTAATGTGGGTTCCAGATTGATGAGCTGTATTCGAGTATTGGTCTAACAAATGTTTTGTATGCTCTAGTTATTAATGTAATATTACCAGAGAAAAAGCTACGTAAGATTAGGTTAACAACTCTTAATGCCTTTTTGGCTATGTAGTTACAGTGGCTCTAGCACTTAGATCATTTGAGATGATATATTGCTTAGAGTTCTCCAGATCTGTGGGAATGGGGAGACAGAGGACAAATAAGGGTGGACAACAGAGATGTACTGTATAACACTGTAAATAATGAGAAGGAAATAAATACAGAAATGTTTCACTTTGTTCATAACAAAATAACTTGGAACAATTCAGTGAAAGCAGAAAGTAGAAAATACTTCAGGTGAGATATATGAGATACAGAATGAAATTTACAACTGCCAGCTCCTGTATAATGATGGACAAAGTCATTTCAATAGCTATAAATTACCTGCATTATGAGACTGGTATGCCTCTCATTCAGCCTGAGACTGAGGCTGAAGCTGCCATACTTAAAGCTAAAGCAGGCACTTTATAAGGAGGGTGGAGAAAAGCCAGGGATCTTTAAATATCCCTTGGGGAGGTACTTACAAAGAAGCCAAGTTGTTAAGGAAACAAAGGAATGAATGTCACCAGAAACAGAGAAAAGAAGTTGGGCTTCAGCATGTGAACACCTTCTCCCCAGTCCCATCAACAGCTACCAGACTTGCAAATCTACAAGGCAAAAGTGGCTACCCATCTCATCAATCAATAAAGCCAGAATTGGAAGGAGAAAAGGGGTTGTGAAACCACTCTTTGAGTTATCTTTGGACCAGGGGTGGGATTCTAACACTTTGCACCTATTTGCTAGAACCGGTTGTTAACATTCTAAGCAGTTCGGAGAAACAGTTGTTAGAAGAAATTACTGGCCTAATCCTGTAAGGAAGGCAAGAAGGAAACATTCTGGTGTTGCTTACAGAAATTGCCTCTCCGTTAACCCTTATTACATTCTTGGCAGAACTAGACTTCCTGTCTCTGGAACTTCTCTGGAGTTTTTTTCCCTTCCTTTGCTGGTACTTTGCTTCTGTGGAGTGACCATTCAAAATTACAATGGCACTGAAAAAAGTGACTTATAACCATTTTTCACACTTATGACTGTTGCAGCATCCCCACATTCATGAGAGGCCAGGCGGGGAGATTTGTGCCTCGATGTGAGTGATATTGAGTTGGCCACGCCTAGCCAATAACATGACCACCAAGCCACATCCACCCAGTCACATGATCACCAAGCCATGCCCTCCAGATAAGCCACACCCACAGAACCAATTGTTAAAAAATTTGAATCCATCCCTGCTTTGGACCCAAACTTGGTGGCTTCCATCCCTCTAGCAACTACCTAACAGCCTAGCTGAGATGAATATGGGTAAGTGTGGATAAGTGTATGTGTGTGCTTATGAGAAAGATCAAGTGTAGCCAGTAAAGTTTACTGTTATAGGTAGTCAACTTACAACAGTTTGTTTAGTGATCTTTCAAAATTACAACAGCACTGAAAAAAGTGACTTATGAACATTTTTCCACCCTTGATCAAAATCACAGGATCAAAATTCAGACTCTTGGCAACTGATTCATATTCATGACAGCTGCAGTGTCCCAGGGTTTTGTGATTCTTTGCAACCTTTTGACAGGCAAAATCAATGAAGTCACTGAACAGCTGGGTTCTTAGCTTATCTACTACCAAGTTTCATTTAACAAATGTGGCAAGAAAGATCATTAAATGGGCCAAAACTTTTCTATCACATGTCTCACTTAACAACAGAAATCTTGGGCTCAATTATGTTTGTAAATCGAGGATACCTCTAATTTAAATTCCCTGGGTCTCCATGTATTCCAAAGAACCTGTTGTGCCTTCTTGTTTGAACTGAAAGTCATCTGAATGTGTCCCTAAATATTTCCCTGCTATTTCTCAAAATTATCTGTCTTGTCTTCTCCAGCTGCAGCTATATGGAAATCCCAGACAGAAAGCAAGGAGTGTTTCAACAGACTGGGTATGTGTCAGGCTGAATGACTTGTAAATGTGTTAAGACATTCTCAACCATTTGGAGAGACTCTTCAGAACTTGTTTAAAGCATCAGCCTGAATCTCCTGCTTTGAAATATCAAGGCACCATATTCTGGCTACGGTTGCTTCATGGGCCTCTCTGCATCATCTGAGCAAGCCCATTTGTGCACAGACGCCATTGATGCTGAGATGGTTTCTAAAGAAAAGTGGCAAAAGAAGGCATTAAAAGCAGGGGTGGGTTTCTCCTGGTTCTATCCACCTCTGTAGAACTGGTAGCTCTGAAGAGCAGCAGACATAGAACCAGTTCTATGTCTGCTGATGTTTTTGCCCACCCGGGCTCTTACCTGACCTTTATTTCCTGATTTTTTTTCAACTTCAGCTGCCGTGCGAGGTACAGCTGCAGTTAGAAAAGCAGGAAAAGAGGGCTGTTTCAAAGGCTGCTTCTCTGCACACAACATCCTGATGACGATTTACCGACACGCCGCTGGCAGCGTGCAGGTAAGCACAACATAAATCACTGAACCTCGTAAATGACTGAACTGGTAGTTAACCCTGTTGGATCCCACCTCTGATTAAAATCTCCCCTTCACTGTTCTGTATCGATGCTCAAGGACTTGCTACAGAATGGCAATGTCTCAGGCAACACCTTATCAAAGACATTGTTACATATAATGGCTAATGTTTAACGCACACCACAATGGTACTGGTTAAGGTGATTGTAGCCATTGCTACTGTTCTACTCTTCATCATCCTTTCCAGCTCATTCCCACTTTTTTTTCTCAAAATGAGCACACATATTGCACTACCAATTTTTTTTTTTAATCTGATATTGCATACTAAAATACATATATTGGGGAATGCACATATTCTCCTCTCCCCAGTTTTTATTTAAGATTTTCAAAAACAGATGTATTAGGAATACTTTCCTACAGAGGTTATTATGAAAAAAATATGAAGACATATTTTATATAGTTCTCTATGACAATGAATACAGATTTGTATGCATGTGGTGTGATTTAAAATGCACAAGCTGTCAGAAACGGATTAATATTTCACTGTCTGCCATGGACCAGAGTTTAAATAATCAGCACTTACTTATTTCTTCCCACTATTTTCTTTCTCTTTAGCTTCCATTGTCTCATTGCCCTTCCCTGCTTTAATGTTTGCCTCCTTTTAGGGTTGACTTATGGAATTTAGAGGTTAGTATAAAACTGGGCTTGGAGTCCTTGTCTGGCTCCTACATGAATTTCACAGACAGATTCCTGTAATATGAGATTGGAGGGAAAGACATTGTATTTTAGAGCAGTGGGCCCCAATTTTTTAGTGCCAGGGACAAGTTCCGTTTTTCTGCAGACCAGAGGGGACATAGTTTTGCATGTTGCCAGCATCCCACTCATGTGTGGATGGGATTTCACTTGTTTGCATAACCAGGTTTCTGGCACATCATGGACTGGTGCTGATCCATGGCCTGGGGGTGTGGGATCCCTGCTTTAATGGAAATAGCCCCTTGCACTAGTATAATACAACTTGGGAACTGAAAATTCACTATGCAATAAAAATCTGTTTATGAGAAAGATTCTATTAGTGTAATCTAATAAAGAATAATGTTGACCTATTGGCTTGACCCACATGAAAATCATGTCAATATAACCCATCCATTGAGTGACATCAAATCTGTTAACCTATATATGGACTTGCTAGCTTGAAAGCCTCAATGGGCCAAGATGAATGCAAGGTGTCTCTTCAGCAGAGGTAGTATTCAGTAGGTTCTGACCAGTTCTGAAGAACCAGCAAATACCACCTCTGACTGGAGATTTTACAATATCCTTCCCCTGCCATGCTCCCAAGCCATGCATACAGAACTGGTAGTAAAAAAAATTGAATCCCACCACTGCTCTTCACCTTTGCACCCTTTTTCCATTGCCTATTTCAGGTGCTGCTATCCTTATCCTTTTCTGGGCCCATATGCTATGACCCACTTCACCTACTCCAACTTCCATACCCTCTCCTTTAGCTTTTCTGTCCCCCAGATCCAGTCTTTTCTGGATTTCGGTTAGCAATGGTTGTCTCATTTTTCCTTCCTCTTTTCTTCATCTCATCCCCACATTTATTTGTGTGCCATTGTACGGTTTCTGGAATGGGGTGCCTGAATGGCCTCTTAGCAGCTTTCATAACAGTAGTATTTTTCCATAATTGGATGGTTCCATGAATGTCTACAGATAACATCTCAATCTAATACTGGCTATTCTGGTTGAGACAATGATGGCAATGTGATCATGGACCATATCTGTCAGTGCCATTGACTCTATAGCAAGCAAACTTTGCTATGATATATTCTTGAGTTTAGAACATAGAGTAATAGAGTTGGAAGGACCTTGGAGGTCTTCTAGTGCTGTGATGACACACCTATGATGTGTGTGTCAGAGGTGGCATGCAGAGCCCTCTCTGTGGGCACTTGAGCTGTCCCCCCAGCTCAGTTTTGCTGTGCATGTGTGCACCTGTGTGCACCTGTGTGCGTGCCTTCCACCAGCCGGCTGGTTTTTGGGTCTCTGCTGTGCATGCTCAGGGAATGGGGCACTTGTGCATGCATGGGGATGGGGTCCATGCACAGGGGACATGCACACATTTTGCATTTTGAGATGTGCGCATGTGCTTTGAACACTCGGTGCTGAAAAATTTAGCCATCACTGTTCTAGTCTAACCCGCTGCTCAAGCAGGCATCTTTATACCATTTCAGACAAATGATGGTTCAGTCTCTTTTTGAAAGCCTCCAATGATGTAATCAGTTTGAAAACTGTTTTTTTTAATGAGATTTGCCTTATTTCATCTTCATAATCTCATAATTTCTTTAAGTTTTAATAATTATTTTAAAAGTAGGACATGATGATTTTTTGTCACAAGACATTTTTTAAAAATACACTTTAGTATAGAAGAGGGTTTTTGTTGCATAGATCAAGACAAATCATAGTAAGTTATTTCTAGAAGCCATGGAAGGATAAAGCAGTTATTCTTAAATAGCATAACATGCTGACAGCAAGAATAAGATATGAATCTTTTTTGCATAACATTATCTAAAAACATACAATATGTATAGACTATAGCAATAATCTGTTGATCTGATATGCTCAACACTAGTTATATAACAAAACAACTAAGTATCACAGGGTGCTGAAAATAATACTCAATTCATTGAAAATGGTAAGTGATATTGGATAAAGAGAAAACATGGAAGATGCCTTATATTTTGCAGGCAGAGTTGTGTGGAATTCTTCCATTTGTGCTCTGAAAGCTGCAGATTGATTTTTACTTTTTCCTTCTATTCTGTGCTCGCCAAAGATCAGCTTGTTGAGCTTAGGAAGAATTAAGTCTAATCAGATTTCATGGTAGGAGGATTCAGGCAACCTCTCCACTGTATTCAAAAAGTGCATGGAGAGTGTTAGGAAACAACAACAGGTCTTTTGGTTCTTCTTGCATGTTTAGCAGACCTGTCTTCAACTACACAAGCATCGGCCTGCTCAAGACATACCTGCAGAAAAAGCATGCTGAGAGTCCTTATCCTTTCTAAAATAGGGAGTTGGAGGCCAGTCATTCTTTCAGGAGGTCCCTCTTGTGGAACATGCTGCTATCCATTTAAGAACCTGTGGGAAACTTAGTTGTTCCAAAGACCATTCAAGAGAACAGAGTGACAGATTTCACCTCAAATTTATTTATTTATTAAATTTCTACAATGCCCATCTATCCTAGGTAACTCTGAGGATGCTATTAGGAGCAGTATGGAATGCAACCATATATTAGGATACTTATTCTACGTGTATGATATTGTATTAATTTTTGTTATAGATGAGGTACAGGTAGTCCTTGCCTTACATCAATTCATTTAATGACTGTTTGAACATCATACGTGCATAAGGGCACAATCGTGCCTACCGTCCCTGTCCTATTGTTACTTTTATTTATTTATTTATTTAATTGTCAATTGCTTACAAGATAATAGGTATAAGTAAAACATAGTTATGAATATATGAATACATATAAGAAAAATAAAATATAAAAGAAACAATAGGACAGGGATGGTAGGCACGTTGGTGCACTTATGCACGCCCCCTATAGGCCCCTTAGGAAAGGGGTGAGGTCAACAGTAGACAGTCTAAGGTTAAAGTTTTTGGGGTTTGGGGAAGAAACCACAGAGTCAGGTAGAGTATTCCAGACATTGACCACTCTGTTGCTGAAGTTGTATTTCCTGCAATCAAGTTTAGTGTGATTAACCTTGAGTTTGTATCTATTGTGTGCTCTTGTGTTGTTATGGTTGAAGCTGAAGTATTCATTGACAGGTAAGTCATTGCAATGTATGATATTGTCCCCAATTACTAGTTCCTATTTTTTGTCTTTAAACATACATTTATTCTTGTTTCTGTTATACTGTAAGCTTTTGACAAATAAAATAAATAAATAAATAAAATAAATCACTGAAAAAAGTGACTTATGACATTTTTTCACACTTATGACCATTGCAGCATCCCCTGTAGTCATGTGACCAAATTCAGCAACTAACTTATTATATTTATAATGGTTGCATTGTCCTTTTGCGATTTCCTGACAAATAAAGTAAGTGGTGAAGCCAGATTCATTTAACAACCATATTACTAACTTAACAACTGAAGTGATTCACTTAACTACTGTGGCAAGAAAGGTCATAAAATGGGGGGGAGGATTGCTTAACAACTGTCTCACATAACAACAGAAATGTATGAGTCAATTGTGATGTTAAGTTGAAGGCTACCTGCATATAGTTTGAAACATTGCTGCATACCATTTAGAGTGATATTATTGAAGAAGTATAAAAGTAGTTGAAATAAAGTCTGATGTTTGCTGAGATCCATCAGATAGCTATCAAATGGATAGTGGGCCTAGCCTGGGATACCTATCCTTCTCTGTCCTGAAAAAGTTGTGCTGTAGTGTTAACATGCTTGACATTTCTACACTTAACTGTTAGCCAATGTGTTATTACTTAGCTTTTGTGGATCACAGTCCAGTTCAGCAGATAAGCTACAATCATTATTTTTTAAAGTCCTTGCGTTGCCACAAGGCTCTCTGCTGTATTTGTTGGAAAAGATTTACATGGCTGCACCTTTGAAACTGTTATTTAGGGACTTAGTACATGTTATGGCAGAAGATTAGTGTATAAACCAACTTCAGTTCAATAGCTGTAAAGCTGTCAAGTGGGAAGGCAATTTCATAGAGAGAAATGGTGGCCAGGAGGAAAAGAAAGAAGACTTACTTTGTCTATCCAATCTCCTCACAAGATTTTCCCATTTATTCTTCTTTTAGTTTCTTCCAAAATGTATACCCGCTTAAAACTTGGTGAGTGCAACTTTCTCTAATATACACTTTTTTAAAGGAAGTATCTGTTGCAGATATTTATTTATGGGGTCTTTTGCTTCAGAATGGTGAACTCAGATAGTTATCTTCCCTTCTGTTTCTCTTACAGTGGAGGCCAATCTGACAAACTGTGCAAATTCATTTTCACAGAAATCTATGCTCAATGTCTTCTGCATTCTTTTCTTTTCTTTTTCTCTTGAAGCCATTCTCATCCATCACTTTTATACCTGTTTTTTGGCAACCACTTTTGTTGCCATTCAGTATTTGTTGCTCTAAAGAATTGTTAAAGTTGAGGAATAATTGAGGAAAAAAGTATACTTTCCTTGGCTTTGAATCAAAACTGGCTACTTTTAAACTTGCTAAGTTTATTGATGGCTCTGGTGAATCCATACTCTGTTTTAATTATATTGATTTCCTCAGTTTACAAATATCTTTGGAAGTGAGCCAACGTTTTTTAAACCTAGTCAGCTAACATGCCAAATTTCTCAACACATACCTTCTGATGCCTATATATTTTTATCTTTGTTAAACTACATTTTATACTTAACGTAATATTCACTTTTGCATAAAATTAGTTTAACCCCATGCATACTAGAATTAAAGAATTAAATTAAAGAATCACAGTAATACAATCATCATAAGTTTTCTTTCTTTAATTATATCAGTTTTCTAAATGATATCACAGCAACAATAAACAAAGGGTCAACAATGGTGTAACCAAAACATAGTCTTAAGTATATAGAACAGAGTGGCAATACGACTGTATATTTTAAGGGTGATTTGAAAATATTGGATAGTTTTAGGGAAAAGCCAAATAATACATTAATAACATTGTGGCTCTTTGCTGTTGAATTTCAATTATTCAGTTATTCTATTGGAAAGTCACAGTGGGTGAAATTTGACATTAGTTGAAGAAATCAACCCTCTGTTGCATCTTTTTGTTGCTAAAAATTCTACATCTCTTTATATTATTTGTACACCAATGCATTGGTACTAATAAACTTTTTTTAACTTTCCACAAGGACTGCACTGGAAGAGGAGTAAGCTATCTCTGCTGTGTGTCACTTAGTTCTTATCTGAATTGGCTCTCTGTGTACTTTTAGTGGAGTAAATAAAATAAACAGCTGCATGGATATTTTTATTTATTATCTTATTGGTTCTGGGGTTATGATACCAAAGGCAGGTCTTTATATGAGCCTAGTTTGGATTTGCATCTTTCCTTGGATTTTAATATAGATTTAAAAAGAAATTTGTGTTGCAGTCTAGTAAAATTCCAAAAACAAAATAAATATACTTTTAATATATCACCCATTGCCAAACACACTTTGTGGCTGAGCTTACAGTCGTGGAAACATTAACTCTATTTTGAACAAATTCCACTTGTAGTTCAGATTTTGTGGCTTCTATAACATTCAGATTTTTTTCCCAGTGTTCATGTATATGGATAAGCTGTACAATTAGTTGTCTTTTTTCACAGATCAATGCAATTGTAATTTATTGGTAGGATTCACTTTTATAATCAATTATTTAGTAGTTTAAGCTCTATGTTTTGGGGAATTCATCTCTGAAATGAAAGTTAATGGATTATTCAACAGGTGTGTCCATTGTTACCTTATAGCAATCACTGAGAACTGTTATATAGAACATATATTCTGGATGTCCCACTTCAATACATTCAAAACTTCCTACTGTTTGTACATATGCAAAACAGCTATAGTCTACTTCTTTGCCACTCCTGAAAGGAGTGCATTTTTCTGCTTCCATAAATGAAATAAATGTTTGCTCTTCCAATAAAAATGATTATTTTCTGATTGAAAAAACTCCCCAGCATGACCTCCATTATACACCCATGTCTCCACCCCACCAATACTCTAGAATTAAACCAACAAATCCAGCATTTCCAAGATTTTTAGGGGAAATGAACTTAACTACCACACTATTGTTGCCCTGACAGGCAAATATATATACATATATATAGTGTATATTCATAACTGATAATTCTGTCTATCAATACTTTTCAGATTCTCAGGTCAAGCCACCATTCTCTGTGTACAGATATTAGCTGATTTAGGGCTAATGACAACTGGATGAAGGCAGTATCTTTGAACTGCAGACTCATAGACATGAGGGTAATGAGAATTCAGTATGCAGCATTTTGAAAATTTGTGTCATGGTAAAACACATTAAAATTATAATTATGGATGGAAACGGATTAACAAAAACTTCAGCTTGAATTTTAATAAAGGTATTTCTACCTCTTCAATGAAAACTACTTCATTAAATTTAAAAACGCTATGTGCTTAGAACTCAAAGCATTGTTAGAGACTCCACACATGATCTGTTTCTGTTGCTTCCCTCTGGGAGGAGGTTTTGAAGTATTTCTAGCAGGACTACCAGATTCTGTCACAGCTTTGTTCCCTATGTCATCCATCTGATAAACTTCAAGATTCATTTTTCTCACAATGTACATACTGTATATACATCTGAACTAGACTGTTGTGTTATATGCATAATGTGGCATTTATTTATTTATTTATTTATTTAGTCAGTCAGTCAGTCAGTCAATCAGTCATATTTATGTAGTGTATATTGGAGATAGAGACTTTGAGAGTTGAATGTAATGAAATTTCATTTTAATGCATGCCAATTAGTGTACATTCAAAGTGACAAAGTTATTCTAAGTCTAAATCTAAATCTAATAGAATTGATTACAACTTGCTTCAGCCCAAAATCTGAAAAAGAGCATCTACCATTGGCAAAATCTCAAAGATCGGTACTTTTTTTCTCCAACTGTCAGGCATGCCCTAGCTTCAAACATCATCTACATCCTGCTGTACCCTGTTTAGCATTTTTGCTTCTCAATACAAAGCTGATGTATAGGATAAGTTTGGTACTTTTATCTCATCAGGATGAAGACGTCCCTGTATATGATACACCTGAGAAGAACCTGCAATTTGATTGTAAATATGTTGTGCAGATACCAAAAGCAGCAATTCCAGAAAATATTTTGCATTTTGAATCAAGCCAATGAACTAATACATACATTTATATCTTCCCAAAGAATAAAATAGGTGAAAGTATTTCTCCTATAAAATTAGAACGGTATCCCAAACAAAATTCTAAAAACCCTAAAGGCTCCCTCAAGTCAAATTCAATTCCAAAAAAAGCAAAGTAAAACAAAGCCTACTCAGATCCAAAATTTTGGCAATTGATATCTCAAATCTACTCTCTGTTATGATGTATTGCAATGTTCTGCTTCATAACAACTTTACTGATACATCCATTGGGTTTCATTGATCACTTCCTTTCCCATTGTGAGAAGCCTCCTCATCTTGTCAACAATCCTATATACTGTACAACTAAGGGGATACAGGGAGGAGCACCGCTACAAATTACTGTATACTTCAAAAATGATTTGGAAGAGTTGCTTTGGTATCATGTAACTTACTACCATATTAAGATGTGAAAAGATGTGAAACCGCAAAACCTCATTCAGATGTATAATAACATATTACAGTACAATCCATTTCTTGTGTATTACACATGGCAAAGCACCACAGTCAGTTTTGGATGTATATTTTGTGTATATTCGTAGATATTGTACTCTCAAATTGCAAATGGAGACGTGGGTACTCTATTTTTCTTATTTTTATTTTTTAAGTGCATTGGTTTCATTTTATCACAAACAGTTGCTAGGGTGCATCCACAGTTTCGTTGTACTTGTACAATGACAATAACATTCTTCTTATTCTTATGTGAGCGCAGCACTTCTCTGCTATTCATAAGAAAATATAATGGCTGTTTTTTTTAAGAATTGCATTAATTCTTAATAATAATAAATTATTAATAAATTATTTCTTAATAATAATTAATTCCCCTCCACTTAGAGACAAACAACCTACTCTCTAATAAACAATTTGGTTTCAGAAAAGAACTATCCTGTAATCTGCAAATCTTACACTGCAAAAACATATGGACTATACAACTCGATTAGGGCAAAACAATAGATGCAATCTACATAGACTTCTGTAAAGCCTTTGATTCAGTGGTACACGACAAACTACTCCTAAAACTAAAATCTTATGGTATCTCTGGACAACTGTATAACTGGATAGAAACATTCCTGTCAAACAGACAACAAATGGTGAAAATTGGGAGCGTCCTATCAAATTCTATACCTGTCAATAGTGGTGTCCCCCAAGGCAGTGTTCTAGGACCAACTCTCTTCATGCTCATAAATGACCTCTGTGATCATATTAAGAGCAACTGCGTTCTCTTCGCTGATGATGTAAAGCTGTTCAATACCACAGACAATACTGCTACCCTTCAAAAATATCTTGACTATGTATCAGAATGGTCAAACAAATGGCAACTTCAAATCTCAACAAATAAATGCTCTGTCTTACATATTAGCAAAAAAAAAAAAATCAGAAAATAAAATACAAGCTGAATAGTCAAGACCTTACTGATGATCCAAGCTCTGTAAAGGACCTTGGAATACTTATCTCTAATGATCTAAGTGCTAGAGCCCACTGTAACTACATAGCCAAAAAGTCACTAAGAGTTGTTAAACTAATCTTACGTAGCTTTTTCTCTGGTAATATTACACTAATAACTACAGCATACAAAACATTTGCTAGACCAATACTCATACAATACAGCTCATCAGTCTGGAACCCACATTACGTATCTGATATTAACACAATTGATAAAGTCCAGAAATATTTTACAAGAAGAATTCTTCACTCCTCTACTCATTGCAGAATACCTTATGCCACCAAACATGAAATTCTAGACCTAGAAAACCTTGAATTATGCCGTCTTCGGTCTGATCTAAGTATGGTATATAAAATCATACATTGCAATGACTTACCTGTCAATGAATACTTCAGCTTCAACCATAACAACACAAGAGCATACAATAGATACAAACTCAAGGTTAATCGCACCAAATTTGATTGCAGGAAATACGACTTCAGCAACAGAGTGGTCAATATCTGGAATACTCTACCTGACTCTGTGGTTTCTTCCCCAAACCCCAAAAACTTTAACCTTAGATTGTCTACTATTGATCTCACCCCTTTCCTAAGAGATCTGTAGGGGGCATGCATAAGCACACCAATGTGCCTACCACCCCTGTCCTATTGTTTCTTTTATTTTTCTTATATGTACCCATTTCATGTATTCATAACTATGTATATACTTATACCTATTATCTTGTAAACGATTGACAAATTAAATAAATAAATAAAATAAAATACTGTATATTGTTTCAATTTATTAAAGCAGAAGCATCCTTTTCTCAGAATAATATGGAGCTCACATGTGGTCTTAAGGACTTCTCCCAAATCATTTGTGAAGTGTGAACCGCTGGATTATATATTTCCTAGCCCATCCACTGACATATACACAACCTGGACATAATTACTATGGCTACAAATCACAAGATGAAATCTGCAGGATCATATTTGAAGATATTATTTAAGCATACATATTTATTCTTGAGAGAAAAGTATCCTAAGTCAAATTTCTTTTAAAAAATCATGATTAGGAGCCACTAATATTTACCTATGAACCATAGATTTCCATGAAGCAATATAAAGAAATCTAAATAAATGCTGCATCTAGATTACTAAAATGATGGTCATCAGCCTTAGTAAGACCACACTTGGAATACTGCATCCAGTTCTGCTTACCACAATATAAAAATGATGTTTGGACTCTGGAAAGAGTACAGAGAAGAGCAAAATAATGATTAAGGGGCTAGAATGTTTACAGCAATTGGGAATGTCTAGCTAATGAAAAGAAGTACTGGAATAGACATGATAGCAGTATTCCAGTACTTGAGGGTCTCCTATGGGAACAAACTACTTTCCAATGCACTTAAAAGGGTCAAACTATTTTCCAATGCATGAAACTACTTTCTAATGCACTAAAAGGAAAGTCAAGAAACAATGGATGAAAACTAATGAAGGAGAAAAGCAATCTAGAACTAAGGAGAAAATCCCTAACAGTGAGAGCAATCAACCAATGGAATAGCTTGTTTTTAGAAGATGGCAATTTGTCTGAAATGGTATAGGGTCTTCTGCTTGACCCTACATCAACTATATTGTTCCTTACTCAGTGTAAGTGATATGAACCTATCAGTCTGCTTGGAACTAATCCTAAGACTTGTCTATTAAGAGAGATATGCAGGTAGAATTTTAGTTTAGGAAGAATCATCAGGTAGGAATTCACCTTGATTTCTAGTTCTTATTTTGTGTTTATTCTGAATATCATATCTTTCTAGCTAAACTATCCAAGCTTAATGTTCTTCTCACAGACAATTGCTATTTCTCATGATCACTGATAGAAGTAGTATATAGGACTTGCAAAAAGACCATTATTTTATACTCAATTTTATCCCCCACTGAAAGGTGAGTCAAGTTATTAAAGCTTCATGTGCTACCATCCTCTATATGGTATAACAGAAAGCATCTTATTTCTCTAGGATTTGTTTTCACATTTCCACATCTGTTCAAATAAATATTAAGAATGTCATCTGATTTCAAAGATAACTAAACTTTCTGATATCATGTCCCGAACATCTCAGGTGTCTAGTCATAGAGGTTACTGAACAAAAGTCAATTAAACTTGATATAACTATTATATGCATCAGCATCCCTGTCCCTGTTTTGTGTCATAGGAATAGTTACAAACAGCTTTTATATTTATTTGTCATCTGAATTGGGAACCCATTTTTCTGAATGTCCTGCATCATGACTGAGCTTCCTTATTTTGCAGCCAGATAACTTGTCATGTTTGGATGCTTTGCGAAGTGTGATTTCCATGGCATATTGTTCATTTGCTACTAGTGGTATCCATCTGACAAACTGAAGGGGATTAAGAAGACTTTGATAGGTACTTGTAATGTTGGATTTGTCTTGTGAAAGAAAATAGAGAATGAAGTGGCAGACAGCTAGGAAACAAAAATAAAGGGATTGCTTTTCTTAAAAATACTTTCCAACTTTCAAAATCTCTATACGTGACACCTAGTGCCTTTTTCCTAGGGCTCACACAGCCATATGTGTGTGTGTGTGTGTATGGCATATATATATATATATATGCCATCAAGTCATTTTGGATTTCTAGCAACTATATAGATTTTCCCCATGATCATTTATCAGGACTCCCAATGATGCATTCATTGCCACTCTGTGACCATCCATCCTTACTGTTGGTCATTCTCTTTCAATTCCTTGTACTTCTTCCAGCATCAGAGCCTTCTATAGAGAGCTGGGACTTCACATAATGCATCTGATGTAGGATTGAAGCTTGGTTATTTGTACCTTAATTGAGAACGCTGGGTTGATTTCTTCAATGATCAATTTCTTGGCTATCCAATAAATATTTTCAGGAATATTATTTCAGATTAAAGTTCACAATATATCCACCATATTAATATATCTGAAAAAATTTGGATCACCAGGAAATGATTAAAAAGGATTACAACCTTAAGGATTAAGGTTACAAAAGGATTGTAAAATGTAACCACTTAACTGCCACTTATTAATCATCCAGATTTCTATAGGCCACATCTTGAATCACTATTCATAGACTAAAATCTTGAATATATATACCAGGATGCAATTCAATGCCCATCTATATGAAAATAAGCTCCAGTAAACTCAAAGGGATTGAGTATCAGGCTTTGCCATTAATGAAATGAATTAATAAATGTACATGTTTGTATCACAAAGTTATAAACAGCTGTGTAAAAAGTGGTTCTATATTGAGTCAGAAAATTTGTCTTCCTTTCTGTTGCCTACTACTGATACTAGTAGTTTATTGAGGCCTTAGGGTCTCATCACCTGCAATTATTAAATGAACATAAAATAGGATTTGATACATACAAGGCAGGAGGTTGGACAATCCAAATGGTTTTCCCAAGTTTAAAGTTTTCTAAAACGCTTTTATGTAGTCCTGCCTAAGGCTTGGTTATCACTTGCAACAAGATCTTTAGATAAATCATAGCGATAGGTTAACTCCTTGATATTCTTTGTTAGAACTAGATTAATAAATACCGTATGGATGGGAAATAATTTCTCTGACAATGAGTTTCCTGGTAAAATGAGCAGTAACTAAAATCAATGTGTAACTATTTCTTCTTCCCTAAACAAAAAATCAGAGAAGTGTGTGTTTACTATAATGCCAGACCCAATGTATGCCTTATACTCATTATCATTATGTTGGAATTCAAAGGCAGTCTGGGTAAGTTGGATGGAACATGAGTTGAGATAATTAATTTAATGTATTACAATGCCAATTGCTAACATGTCAGAGTGGGAATGTTTCCAGTTAAAAATCGTCTCCAGAATTAAAATATTTAAAATACAAAGTACAGTACATTGATATTGTTGACCAATGCCAGATATGCAGAAAAAATGGAGAAGCGTGAAAGAAGAATAGAATAGAATTCTTTATTGGCCAAGTGTGATTGGACACACAAGGAATTTGTCTTGGTGCAAATGCTTTCAGTGTACATAAAAGAAAAGATACATTCGTCAAGAGTCAAGAATCATCAAGTACCACACTTAATAATAGTCATAGGGTACAATAAGCAATCAAATCATACTAGGAAACAGTCAATATAAATCGTAAGGATGCAAGTGACAAAGTTACAGTCATACAGTCTTGGAGGCGATGGGCGATAAGGAGTGATGAGAAGATTAATAGTAATGCAGACTTTCTGAATAGTTGGGCAGTGTAGAGGGAATTATTTGTTTAGCAGTAATGGCATTCGGGAAAAAACTGTCTTTGTGTCTAGTTGTTCTGGTGTGCAGTGCTCTTAGCATCGTTTTGAAGGTAGGAGTTGAATCAGTTTATGTGCAGGATGTGAGGAGTCTGTAAATATTTTCACAGCCCTCTTTTTGTTTTGTGCAGTATACACGTCCTTGATTGAAGGCAGGTTGATAGTAATTGTTTTTTCTGCAATCCTAATTACTCTTTGGAGTCTGTGTCTGTCTTGCTGGGTTGCAGAACATACCAGACAGTTATAGACGTGCAGATAACAGACTCAATAATTCCTCTGTAGAACTGTATCAGCAGCTCCTTGGGCAGTTTGAGCTTCCTGAGTTGGTGCAGAAAAAACATTCTTTGTTGTGCTTTTTGATGATGTTTTTGATGTTAGGTGTCCATTTTAAGTCCTGTGACATGATAGAACCTAGAAATTTGAAGGTCTCTACTGTTGATACTGTGTTGTCTAGTATTGTAAGAGATGGTAGTATGGGAGGGTTTCTCCTAAAGTCTACCACCATTTCTATGGAGTGTGTTCAGTTCCAGATTGTTCCGGTCACATCACGAGGCAAGTTGTACAACCACCTGTCTGTATGCAGATTTGTCATTGTCTCGAATGAGACCAATCACTGTTGTAACATCTGCAAACTTCAGTATTTTAACAGATGGATCATTTGAGATGCAGTCATTGGTATATAGGGAGAAGAGAAGTGGAGAAAGCACACAGCCTTGGGGTGGGGGGGGTGCTAATTGTACAGGGATCAGATGTGATTCTGCCTAGCTTCACCTGCTGCTTCCTATCTGTTAGGAAGCTTATGATCCACTTTCAAGTGTGTTCATGTACCACTAGCAGATTTAATT
Organism: Bungarus multicinctus; assembly: GCA_023653725.1. Lineage (NCBI taxonomy): Eukaryota > Metazoa > Chordata > Lepidosauria > Squamata > Elapidae > Bungarus > Bungarus multicinctus. Next base: position 114,190,997 of record CM042838.1, read on the forward strand.
TAGTTAGAAGAATGTCTGGGATGATGGTATTGAATGCTGAACTAAATCTACAAAGAGGACCCTTGTGTAGGCATTTGGAGATTCAAGGTGTTGTAGGATGTAGTGCAGAGTTATATTAACAGCCTCATCTGTTGATCTATTTGCTCAGTATACAAACTGCATGGGATCTAACAGCAGATCCATGATGGTTTTTAGGTGGCATAACACTAGCCTTTCAAAGGTTTTCATAACTACAGATGTTAGAGCAACTGGTCTGTAGTCATTCAATTCCATGATGGAGGGCTTCTTTGGCACTGGGATGATAATAGAGTATTTGAAGCAGGAAGGAACATAGCACATCTCTAGTGATTTATTAAAGATTCAAATGAAGATGGGAGTCAATTGGTCATTACAGACTTTCAAGCAAGAAGGAGTTATCTTGTCTGGCACTGGTGCTTTTCCTGGCTTTTGTCTATGGAATGCACTTGCACTTCTTTTTCTGTGATCACCAGAGGTTGTGAACCCAATGAGTTGGGGTTAGTTGTAGGAGGCTTGGCTGTTATTGGTGTATTTGAGATGGGGGTTGTGGAGATAGGTGACTGTAGTTTCCTTTCAAACCTGCAGTAAAACACATTCAGATCATCTGCTAGTTGTTGGTTTCCTTCTGCCTGGGAAGGAGATTTGCTGTAGCCAATGATGTTTTTAAGAGTTTTCCACATGTTTGCTGGTTCATTTGTTGAGAACTGATTCCTTAACTTTTCAGAGTAGCTTCTTTTTGCTGCTCTGATCTCTCTTGTTAATATGTTTCTGGTCTGATTGTATAGCATTCTATCACATTTTATGTAGGCTTCCTCTTTGGAGCGAAGTAACTGAAATGTATGATTCACACAGGGGTGGGATTTAAATTTTTTAACAACTGGTTCTGTGGGCATGGCTTAGTTGGTGGGCGTGGCTTGGTGGTCATGTTATTGGCTGGGCATGGCAAACTCAGTATCACTCACATTGAGGCATGCATTTCCTCGCCTGGCCTCTCATGACTGTGGGGATGCTGCAACAATCGTAAGTATGAAAAATGGTCATAAGTCACTTTTTTCAATGCCATTGTAACTTTGAATAGTCATTCCACACAAGCAAAGTACCAGCAAAGGAGGGGAAAAAAACTCCAGAGAAGTTCCAAAGACAGGAAGTCTAGTCCTGCCAAGAATGTAATAAGGGTTAACGAAGGATTAGGCCAGTAATTTCTTCTAACAACTGATTCTCCGGACTGCTTAGAATGTTAACAACTGATTCTAGCGAATAGGTGCGAAGTGTTAGAATCCTACCCCTGGATTCACAAACATCAATGCCATCTGTATGCTTGATTTTTATAGGATTAAAACCCGGACTGCTGCTCCCATAAGGGGTTTTTGCATTTGTCCTTAATTCAGAAGAAATGTACTCATAGGGGAAGTCATGTGAATAAATCCCATTCATGAAATGTGATTCCAACATTCACAGTAAGTTTTTAGTTAGTTGTCTAACTTGCTCTTGCAAATAACATAGCATGAAACTATGAAATATCAGCATAATCACTTTTAGAAAGAGCTCTGCCAGTGCCAATTAGGGAAAGAAACCAAGAGAACTTCTAAAAGACACAAAGGAAAGAGAATGAAAAAGCAATTGAATGCTAATGAGCATTTAGAGACTTCACTTGGTGCTTGAGGTGCCATTGATTAGCCTTCCTAGCAAGTGGTCCTTTACTGCTCCCAGTTTGAAGCCAATTGGATTTTTTTTTCTTTCTTTCCAAGAGAAATTCTCCAGGCTAAATTCTCATCTAAGTTACACCAGGAGCATATTTGGGGAAAAAGTGAACTCTGCTGTCTTTGTGAAATTAATCCCTCTTCAGATTGGAGGAAACAAGGGTAATAATTCAGTCTCTGAACTTTGCAAGAAGGCATCAAGCTTGGAACGATACCTTTTTGAAAAAAAAATTGAATCAATGAGCTTTTTGGTTGAAAACTGAAGGAAACCTGTCACTTTAACTTTTCTTTTTTGGTTTTGTTTTTTTTAAATATGGCAAAATGCAGCACACTAAAATTAACAATATAGCTGCTGGATGTTGATCCCCAGATATTTATTATTTATTTTAATGTAAGAGAAAAATGTTATTTCCTGATTTCTGAAGTTGTGTGTGTGTTTGTGTGTGTGTGTGTGTGTGTGTGAGTGAGTGTATAGTCTTTTCTTTTACATTTGTTTGTATATATATAAGCACAAAGACATTATTAAACTGTGAAGAGCTTTTCAAAGACCCAATATTATCTTTCCTGATAAATACTGAAATGAAAAATAAAGTCAATGTTGCATATTGTAGAAGCCAGGGGGATGATGGGTTTTGTTCCCTATCCCCCCACCCCCCCATCGCTTGTATCTTTGGGTGGGAGTGAATTACTAATTACAAAACAACCATGTACTTCAGCATTTGCAAGACCCTTAGTGTTTGCAAAAACAAGCTAATTATGCTTGAAAAGGTTTTCAGCCACAGCTCACTTGCTGGCACAAATTATGCTGTTTAAAATAAGGGGAAGCTGTTTGGAATATTTGCCTGTATTTAGTAACATCCATGTAGTACACACGATTCTAACATTCTTAGGAAAAAATGCAGGGGTTTTGAAACATTGCTCTAATGCTTCTGGTGGAGGGGAAAAATGTTCCTAGCTTAATTGTGGGGGTCTCAAAAATTAAGCTAAGGGCTTTTTTTTCTTTTACATTCATGTTTGCAGGACCAATATTCTGTTTTCTTTTTCAACAACCTTTTAGTTCTTCATTGCTTGAATGCATCCAGTTGGAATAGCTGGACCTGAACAAAACATAACCTTTCCTTATGTCTGTGTCCTGGGTGACTTTCTCCCTTGCATTGTTGTTATAATAGATATGCCAGGTGATTTGTGAGTTAAAGTTGTCCTGTAATGGGCTTTTTCAGTTTTTCTCCTGCTTTGTAGCTTAGCAAATGACATGTTTTGTTGTGAACAGAAAACAGTAAAAACCAGTTTTATCTTTAATGTTTAACAGATAATAGATAATCAGAGTTGGAAGGGACCTTGTAGGTCATCTAGTCCAACCCCCTGCCCAAGTGGGAGACCCTACACCATTTTTGACAAATGGCAGTCCAATCTCTTCTTGAAAGTCTCAAGTGATGGCACCCCCACAACTTCCAAGGGCAAGCTGTTCCATTGGTTGATTGTTCTCACTGTCAGAAAGTTTCTCCTTATTTCCAGGTTAAATCTCTCCTTGTTCAGTTCCATCCATTATTCCTTGTCTGGCCTACAGGTGCTTTAGAAAATAGCTTAACCCCTTCCTCCCTGTGGCAGCCCCTCAAATATTGGAAGACTGCTATCATGTCTCCCCGGTCCGTCTCTTTTCTAGAATAGCCAAGCCCAGTTTCTGCAACCGTTCATTGTATGTTTTAGCCTCCAGTCCCCTAATCAACCTGGTTGCTTCTCTCTGTACTTTTTCTAGAGTCTCAACATCTTTTTTATAATGTGGTGAACAACATTAATTCTGATGATTTCCAGCCAATAACACAAAGCTTGAAAAGCTTATGAAAATGGAACATGATATATAAGAAAACTGAATCTAGATTCAAAAGTTATCTGGGTAAAATGTCTCCATAAATCCACTATCCAAACTTGACTAATTTTATTTACATAGTCAAAACCATGTATACTTCTGCTCATTCAGAAAGGTCTCAAATAGCCTCCACACACATAAATCAATTTACCAAAAAACAATCAAAGCAACCAAAAATAAATTCATATACAGATAGAAGTGTTATATTACAAATAGAGAAAAATAAGAGAAAAATATGTAGGAAACTGTACCATAACCAAACAAAACAGTGTTTTAATATTGACAATTGGTAGGTACAAATCTTCAATCCACTGTTGCCAGTTACATATACATGTATTCTTCTAGCTGTGTATAATTATTATTTTGCCATCCAGGAAAAAAAGAACTGTCCATGAAGCCATTTGTCATGCAAGGTTGTTCCAAATCTATAGCATACAGATAAAAAGGCTTCTTTAATATGCAGTGATTGGGCATTATTAACAGGCCAAGTGGATCAGATCAAAATACGTCAATAGTAGAACTAATTTAGAAAGAAAGAACAAAGTTTGTTGCAATCTTAGTCCTTGAACTTGGGATAACATCAGCATCTGGGAAAATGCATTTGACCAAGAGTTTGAAAGTCTTGGAAACTGTGTAGTTAATTCAAAATTAATATCTGAAGGCATAGGTTCCAATAAATTATATATCATGGTTGAGTTGCAGACAGAAGGAATCTGAAAAAGAGCACTGAGAAAGCCTAAAGGCTATTCTGAAGTTTATGAGATTTTGTCAACAAGTAAACATGCATGGAATAACAATATTGGCACTTAGTCTCCTATTGCAGCCATGAAATGCCAGTTTCTATTACAGAAAAGTAATTGCTTTAAAAACAAATAACCAAACAAGCAAAAAGTAGTGATGGCTGAAACCTTCAGAAATACTTTCTAATTCTGCTCAAAGGGATCCTGCTGCTGTTCCAGCTACTGACTTCAACAAGAAACCCAGTTGATGATCATGTTCATCAAATTATCAATGATGTGAAATTGCTCCAATTAAAATATAGCTACCATTATTCCCCTAGGCTGCACTTGCCCTGCTGTTCATTTTCATCTCTCTCTGCCTCTTGGCTTGCAAGTGCAGATTTTGCTAATCTTTGCCTGTGGCATGAATAATACCTAAACTAATCTTTCCAAGCCAGCAATATTGTTTAGGCTGATGGTGGTTATGACAGAACCTCTGTACTTAGAAGGGGGAAAGGGGGCTGCTGATGAGGCCTCAGCTGACATTCAAATGTTTTTTTTCCCCACCTTAAGTGAGGCACTAGAGACATTACTTTGCACTATGCCAGAGCTTTTCATCAAAGTTTTACACATTTTAATTAAACATTTTAGCACACCTTTTTGGTAAGAATGTAGAATTATCTCCATGTTACAGATGGGGCAGAGGTAAAGATATAGACAAGAAAAGTGACTTACCCAAAGGCAAGACAACAAACAGAAGCAGAATTCATCATATGGATTCTTAAAAATCTATGGCCAGACTAATTGTAAAGCTATCAGACAGCTGCCAGCCATACTTCATCTTTGAAGAATAATTAAAATAACTTTTAAAAGTTAGTGTGACAGACCCATAAACTCAATTTTCCAATGTTCACAACACTGGCTTGATGTCTGAAATGTTCTGAAGAATCATAGCTAAATATTAACATCTAAAATTGTAATCTTATGAATATGAAAGACAAGATTTAAAAATCCATTGTAGATTCTGTCTATTATTTCTATTTTACTCTTTTGTCTCTCTTTGCTCATGTGCTGAAATGGAAGATTTGGGGGATTGATTAAACCATAGATTCTTCTAACAGTGAACTGGGAAACAGTGACTTAATCACCATCATGGTTATTAAAGAATGTAAACAAATTAAAAGTCTCAAATCAGCGAGAATAAAAATCAGGTGTTTGGATATATTAAATCTAATGCATTTCAGAAAAAAATCTTTCAGCTTTTCACATGTACTCCATTACAAATCTCATTTATAAGTAAGCTTCAGTAGAAATTAAATAATTTCTCAGCTAAGTTAGGAAATAAATTGCAAAAGCTTTCATATCCAATTATACATAAACTGGGTGGAGCATGTGATTATGTGCCATTCAGTTGATATAAACTCTCACAGCAAGAAAAACAGATTTTATTCAAGATGAATTGTCCCTTATCTAGTACTTCAGGTCTTCTACTTATGCATTCATCTTCTTGCTGCTGGTTATCCTATTCTTTTTTCTCTTTTCTTTCACCTTTCCCAGCATAATAGTCCAGAGAACTATGCTTTTTATGTTTTGTCTAAAATGTGATGATTTGAGCCTTCTTATTTGCATCTCAAGTGAAAATTCTGGATTGATTTCCATTTTTTAGTCTTCAGCGTTTTCCATTATAAGCTTAGGAATCTTCTTCAACACCAAAGTTCAAAATACTCCTTCTATCAATACTCCTTCTATCCTGCTTCTTCAAAGTCCAATTTTCACTTCTGAAGTGTGTCACAAGAAAAACCATTCCCCATACAATTGAGAAATTTGTACATACAGACGCATCACAGTATCTCAGTATCTTTTCCAATACCTTTCTTGTTTTTTTAACCAAATGCTAGTCCATGGTCTATTTCTTGACTGTTGGTTTCTTTAATGTTGACAGTTGATCCTAAAAGGCAGACATTATACTCCATTTCAGTTCCTTCACTGTCAGTTCTAAAGCTGGTTACTGTATCTCTTATCATTAACTTGGTCTTTTTTATACTGAAGTACTTTTTTGACTGTTTTCTTTACTTTCATTATTACAGTTTGCTAATCACATATTTATGACACACATAAAAACAAGGAGTGTCAATTTCACCATTTGACTTTCATCTTCACTTTTTTTTACCACATTGTGTGGATACACCATTGGTTCAGGTATTATATAATTGCTTGTTGACTGTTCCAACAACTCTCTGAAATTTATTGTAAGTTCTTTCCTGAAATGTTTGTTTTTCTCGGTTTTTACTTCTCTTTTCTTCTTGGCACTTATCCCAGGTTCCCCCCCCCCCCCCCCAATTTGCTTTTTTCTATTTCTTGGTCTTGGATAGTATATTTTAATAGTCATACTTCTTTCATGTCATTTCAAAGTTTCTCTGATTCCCCATCACTGAAGTTTAGAATTTTCAAGCAATTGCTGATGTTCTGCTTGAAAATGCTGGGTGTATCTTCAAGATATTCTTGTAGGAACTGATTGGCCTTTTTCTTCCACTTTAACTTGACTTGGAACTTGCACAGTGATTTCTTACACAGTCAGTCCTTGGCTGTATCTTTGCTGTTAAAACTGAGCCCTACTATCCCTTGGTAAAAAGATATAATCAACGTGATAGTTGATTATAGTCAATTAACTTGACTTGGAACTTGCACAGTGATTTCTTACACAGTCAGCCCTTGGCTGTATCTTTGCTGTTAAAACTGAGCCCTACTATCCCTTGGTAAAAAGATATAATCAATTTGATTTCTGTGTACTCCACCTGGTGATGTCCATATATATAAACATTGTTTTGGTTATTTAAAGATCGCATTAACACTAAATAAATCATTGCATTGGTAGAAGTGGATAATCAATTCTCTTGCTTCACTTCAATTCTCTAGACCATACAGTCCAACTACATTTTCCTCCTCAATATTTCCAAATTTGATCTGACAGGTTCAGATTGAATTTAACCATAAATCTCATGATTTTCTTCTAGATAAATGACTGGAATATAAATTCATCTTCTTCCAATCCAGCATCCCTCAATGTATATTTAGCAAATATAAATATTAAAATGGATAAATGTTTGCTCCACTGCACAAGCATACATTCACATAAAATGATGTCTTCACAAGTCCACTATTATATACAAATATAATAAATTTTAGCAGACATAATCCTTTCTAATCAGTAACATTGTCATATTTCTGAGGCCAGGATTGTTGAAGACAGAGATGATCTCATTGAAGGTACAGTGTTTTTTAAGTAGTAGCAAAGATTTGGCATAACATTTCCAACCAGGGTTTCTGCTTCAGTGCTAAGCTGAAGGACACCACCACCTTCTCCATGCTGCGAAAGTAGATTAATAAATGCACATCCACATCTTTTTACTTGTCAGGAATGTTACTACATATCCTCAGGGTGTAATTTCATTTTACAGTTTTCATTCCCCTAAGCATTTGTGTGGTGACATTTTTTTGACAGACAGAGGGACATGGATGTGTGCATCTTTATGGGAATTCTCTGTCTAGATTGTAAAATCAATATTGAATCAAATGTAAATGTATCATCATCTCTGAAATACTGAAATGCCACTTTCAGTTTTCCAACAATTGTCATTTAATAATAAATTGGCATTGAGAGCTTTTCTTTTCCCTTCCATCATTATTGATTAAAATATAATTAGTACGATTTTAGATGGGAGGGACTTAAATCAAACATGGTCTCAATGCCATGTTTGGCAAGTAATGTCTAATTTTCTTAATTTAACCCAAAAAACTGATATATGATCTCCTGTGGGATTATTTAGGATTGAGATTGGCAAGGATAGAAGACCAGAGTCCCAAAATCTGTGCTGATTCTTTATTGCCTTTCTGGTGATATTCAACCTGATATACATGATGGAGTATTTGGAAAAAGGTGAAAACCTATTCACATTTTTTCTTAGAGTATTTAGATTTGAATAGACATCCATAGAGATACAGACCCACTTGTCAATTCATGACCAGTGTGTACATATAAACATACACCTATCAACTTGTTTTAAAACACTTCTACAAGCTAAATAAATTTGTATGCATACATTGTGTAGCAAGCTTTATTGTAAATTTGGAAAAAGTGTGGGTATCCTATTATTATGTTATGTCCAGAAGGGCAACCTAGGAAAGTTTTCATGAAACTACAAAGCCAAAGATTTCCAGTAGAGATGGCTTAAGAAGTGTTCTTCTATTCTTTTATTATCTCCGCCTTGTTTACTAACTATGTTTAGGATCTGAAAATGAGAAACACTTTCAGTTTTTGCTGTTCATGAAACAAACTCCCTTTTCTCAAGACTTGTCAAACATTTTTAGAAGCACTGTAAGTTATCTTTGCTGGACACAGCTTGAGTGACAGGCACAGCGCATCAGAATGGTTAGTTTGTTCATTTTTTTAAACAAAAATAAATTTACATTGCAGAAATATGTTAAACAGAGCTTCTTTTGGCAATCTTAATTGAAGCCATTCAGTTTCTTAACAGTGAAAGCTTTCACACCAATAATCAGCTTTTCTATGTGCACAATGGACTGAAGGAACTAGAGTCACTTCACACAAATCCTTTTCATCATCTTTTTTTTTTTAATCAATCCTAGACCTTCCATGATCTCAATGCTTTACTAAACCTGACCATGCATTTTTCTGGTTTTGACCAGTTATATAAAATGAGGGGAAAATATATAGTACAATACTGAGCCTCCTTGAAAATCTATTGACTTTGTTTTTGCTTCATCATGCCTCACAGATTCTAGTCACAGCAAAGCTTTTGTTCAGCATCCACTACAATCTCCCAAATATTGGCAACTTGTGCTCTGCAAACTGTCCAAATGTGAAAAGTTTTAAAGTACTCTTGTTCCTGAAGTTAAAAACTCTTTTGAGTTCAGAGCAGCTGTTCCAACTTTATTGGAAGTGTCCCAGGGATCTTCTAACATTCTAGAAGTAATCCAATTCAAACAAACTCATTTTAACTTCTAAAAACTTGTTCCATATTTGAAAAAAAAATTGCTGCCTTAAATTGACAGTGAAAGTCAGAACAAGTCCTTTAAACCATCGTGCTATAACCATTGTGTAAAGCTTGCAAAAACTGTCATGCTATTCTTGCACTGTGGGATCTTTTAGAAGAAATAAAAGTGAGGACATCTTTACAGAAGAGTTGCTGCCCCCATAACAACTGCTCATTGTTTGATTGTGAAGGGACAGGGGCACAGGTAGAAAGAAACTATGACAAATGTGAGTGGGAGTGCTAACTATTTATTTTTCCTTTTTTGTAGACTAAGGAGTAAGAGATTTTTTATTAGTCCAGGAACTGTGACACCTCAAAGGGCAAGTCCCACTTTTGAACTCTCTTATTTAACAGCTGGAGGGAGAATTGATTGACTCATGATACTCCTGTCTATACTCAGAATTTCAGGGTTAATAAAAGTGAAGACAAACAAAAGTCAGTTTCAAAGTGGTTTGTGGGAGATCAAGGACTGCAAACAGAGTTAAACCTGTGCCACATGGCCTTTAGCCCAAATTGTAGAAAAATAGCAAAGCAAATAAGCAGCATGTTGTGCACAGATTTCTGAACAGTTGTATAACCTCTGGAGGAGAAGCCAATATAGATCTTTTTCATATAGTATGCAACACAAAACAGTAAAAACAGGGTACAAGTACAGCTATTAATCAAAAAATGAATGCTGACATGAAAACATCTAATACTCAGACTTCGGTGGAGTACTGATAGGTTTATGTTCTATTTTTTCTGGCCTGTTTTTCACATTAATCAGCCTTTTATTTGTTTGCACCCACATACTTCTCAGTCAATCCTCATATTCATATCAGAGCAAGTACACAAGTCACTCACTAATAAAACTACAGTGAAGCTAAAAACTTAAACCTTAAAACAAATTATATGGCAAAACAGAGTAAAGGGCAAGGAAAAAATATATCGGGGGAAGCGAGAGAGTAACAACAGGCAAGAATTTCTATTGCCTGTATATGTCTCTAGAGAGCCAGTTTGATGGTTAAGGCACAAGTCCAGAAACCAGGCACCTAGTTCTGCTTTAGGCACAAAACCATCCAGGTGACCTTGGCCAGTACATTTTCTCAGTTCTAGAAAGGAAGCAATGGAAATCCATTGATATCTTGCCAAGAAAATGAATTTGTGTTAAAGTAGTTGCCAGGAAACTAAATTGAAGGGATACACATTCACCTACATGTTCTCTCTCTCTCTCTCTCTTTCCCTCTCTCCCTCTCCACAACCTCTGGAAACAATATTGTAAATATTGGGTTTAGGATAGTCTCAATGAATAGCCTCTTATTATTCCAACATTAACCCCTTTAAATAACAGCAGTAGCATTCAGCTGGGGAATTCTGGGAGTTGAAGCCTTAGCATCTTAAGTTTCTAAAACAACAACAATTTTTTTTTTTACCAACTGTCAAAATCGGAAAATGTTTCATCTTAGAACAAAGGACAAGGAAGAAAATTTATTTTAACCCAGTCCAGAATTCTGAACTCACAGACTTTCTAAATATATGGTGAGTGACAGAGAAACTGAAGTCTATTTTTCCCTTTACTATTAGATATTACAAGGTGTGAATGTCATGAGTGCATAAATAAATCTCTTCCCCAATGAGGTGTTAAATATGGGGGATTTAACTGAGTCTGGCCATCATATATCAAACTATGATTCATGGTATGTGAACTAGTACCAAAAGAGTTGGTCTATTAAGTTTTCTAGGAGACTGTGGATAACAAGGAAGCCACATTTTCATTCCAAGCTTTCAGATGATTCGTAATACATTGCTTTTTGTTTTTGTTTAGTTTTTTTTAAAAAACAACAACTTGTATTTACATAATTCCCAATTTCTCTATAGGGTCTTAAATTTATTTCTCTATGCAAAAAAAAATTCCTGAAGTAATAATATTTTCTTTGCCTACTCACCCTGCTTTTCTAGTATATGTATGCCAACATTATGCAATTTGGCATTCACCAGTTATGTTGAACTTCAACACCTATAATTCCCAGTCAGTCTGGTATTGGTTAATGACCCCCATCATTTCTGATAGATATTTGTGAAAGAATGATCTATTATTTTTCCTTGAGCTCATTGCAGGAGAACCACATCATTTTTGAAAAACAACAAATATCACTAGAAAATGCCAGTGATGCTGACCGACCATTTTTAATAATGTGGGCATTTCTCCATGATTGGTGATGCAAGGTAATGAGGCTGACAAACTGAAGCAGGGAGGATGTGTCTTAAAATGCAAAATTGATTTGACAGCTCTACCAATTATATTTCTTTGCCCTATGACAACAATTAGCTGCAAAGCAAATGTATGTGGACATATCTCAAAGATGCTGTTTTTAGACGTTTACTGTGCAGAGGGCACACAGGCATCAGTAGCAGTTCTAAATTATTTTACTAATGTCCATTTCCTCTGATGGCCTCCTATTCAGACATTGAAATATTGGAGATCATCTCCTCTGGGACCTTCCTTCATGTTTAGCCTGCCCTCTACACTGGGCCAGGAAAGCTAATTGCTACAGAGCAAGCAGATGGCTTTATGAAAGTTCAAAATGACAGCAAGCCTCTGTTGGTAAATTATACTCCAAACCAAACCTTCTCCACCTTTCAAGGGTCAGATGAAAATTCCTCATGGTTAACACTAAGCAGATTTTGCTATTGCATATAGATAGAGAGGAATGTTTGAATTCTACTCCCCTGTGGGTCAGTCCAAAGACAAGTGTTTGTGTCCCATGCCCCAGAAAGATAGGCTGTCCATTTTTATGAGGATAGTTCAAGATCTTGGGCATGTTTAATGTGGAAAACAGGCAATTAATAGGCACCATTGATCTTTAAATAATTGGCAGGCTGTCACATAGATGATGTAGAAATAAATTAAAAGTACCCTTTGTCAAGAAAAAGTATTTTTTTTCCATGTATGGCATGAACTCTTCAACTGTGGACCTGATTCTTTTGGATCATGTTAAGTACTTCTTTCTTTCTTTTTTTCATTTTCCACATTTGTTTATTAAAATTGACATAAAACAAAACCTGTAAAAAAATACCAATTATTTGGGACTTTTTTAAAAATAACAGATATAAAGAAGTTATCGTCTTGGAGCCCCCTTCCTCTTCCACATCCTCATCCTCTTCCATGTCCTCTTCCACGTCCTCTACCTGCAACTGCCTCCTTTTTTTTGGATTTGACTTTTGGTTCAACATCCAACCAGCAAAGTATCAAAGGCAAACTGGTAGAATAAAATATCTGATATTATTGCCTCGAATCTCAATGTCTCCAACTGGACAGGTTCTCTGCTCTTCAAAGTCATCTTTACAGCTTTAAGATGGGTATTCATGCTGACATCCACTCCTGTTCCATGTACCTAAGTCCCATTTTTCAGTTTAATGGTGATAATTTCATGACTAAGTTTCATAAGAACCTGCATGAGTTTCATGGCAGAAAGCCAATATGTGCAATTTGAAGTAGCTAAACCAGATACAGAGGGCTCCCTGAAGGTGAGAAGCCAAAAGGAATGATGAAAAATTGAGCTTGGCACAGCCACCTCAAACTAGGCCGTTTCCATTACTTGTGAAGGGAAGCTACTATAAGTTCTTCTTTCTTAGGAATGGTTTGGTTTGATTTGATCATCATCATCACCGTCATCATCTACATTGAAAAGCCATTTTCAGCTGTCTATTTCACACAAGGTTATGAAATTGAAATACATATTAAGTGGGGTGCTTTGTTTTGCAAACGAGGAGGTGTTATATAATTGATCTTGTAACATATGCAAAGCAACCTTTCTGGCTTGATTCTGCAGTAAATATCCAGAGTATTAAAAATAAAAAATCACCAGTAGTTTCAATATTATTTATTTGTATATTCCATATTTTAAGCATTAAAATGAGACGTTACAAAAGGAAGACCCTGAGTAAGATGTAAAGACTCCTCTTGAATTTATTTGAAATTAAATTATAACTACCCCAAATCAATTCTATGTATTTTAATAGTATCCACAGTGCTTAGTCATACTTCACAATTAGGTCCAGTTGCCATAGTTCAGAGAAATAGACTGTCTTCATTTTTCATGGTTACTATAGACCAGAATAGAGACTTGTACTCTCCAGATGTGACTAAGGGACAACTTACAATAGTACAGTCAGCACAGGAATCCTTAAGAGATGCTAGTTCAGCAATACTAGAGGACCATAATTTTCCCACATTGAGAAAATATGAATTGTCTCATGGAACTGGTAACTTAAGAAAGTCATTTAGCATTTCCTTCCACAGTCTTTCACAATATGGCAGGGACATATCTAAGTTTGGTAGAATCTGATAAATGACTCAATTGCATGATATATGGAAACATCTAATTTGATGAAGGTTCCCAATAAAAGGACTTAAAGTAAATAGAATAGAATACCTTTATTGTAATTGCATTCTACAAATACAATGAAATTTGAAAGCTACTCCAGCACAGTGCCCCAAACACCACATCACAATCACACTACAGAGTATTTAAAAATTAAAATAATTAAAATAATAATAATTAAAAACTTAGTCTAAAACCTATCTAAAACATGTAGTAAGATAGTTTAAAAATGCCACTATATACAAAGGGCTAAATCACATATGCATTTTTTGATTCAAGACAATTATTGCCTTGGAAACAGAAACTGTTTCTCAGTCTATTAGTCCTCATTTTAAGATACCTATAATGTCTCCCTGATGGTAACAGTTCGAAATATGAATGTCCAGGATGAGAATGGTCTGTGGAGATTTTTAGTGCTCTAGAGAGGAGTCTGGTCTTTGCAATCTCTTCCAAAGAAGAAAGAGAGCAACTGATGATTTTTTGTGCTGTGTTTATAACTCTCTGGAGCTTCTCATCACTCCTTATCACTCATCCCCTCCCACTTGTGACTATAACTTTGTTGCTTGTATCCTCTGTTTCTTAGTATGATTTGATGTTGATTGTACCCTATGACTATCATTAAGTGTTGTACATTATGATTCTTGATTCTTAACGAATGTTCCTTCTTTATGTATACTGAGAGTATTTACACCAAGACAAATTCCTTGAGTGTCCAATCACACTTGGCCAATAAAGTATTCTATTCTATTCTATTCTATTCTATTCTATTCTATTCTATTCTATTCTATTCTATTCTATTCTATTCTATTCTATCTTCTTATTCACTACAAAGCATCCAGCATACCACACCGTTACACAGTATGCCAAAATCCTCTTGATGGTAGAACAGGATAAAGTAACCAGCAACTTCTCACCCAGACCACTCTTTTTCAGCAGCCTCAGAAAGTGCAGGCACTGTTGGACCTTCTTTGCAGTGGCCATAGTGTGGACTGACCAAGTAAGGTTGTCAGAAATATGAGTTCCTAGAAATTTAAAACTATGAACTCTTTCCACACAATCTCCATTGAAATCAGGACGGATGTTCATATTTTATAGTCATCATGCTATAAAAAAGCCAGATAAGAAAAAGATGATAGAAAAATAGAATCAAAGTGATTGACGTGCTTACATTTTATCATAAGAAATAGTCCATCAACAGGTTTCTAACTCCAGTTCTTCCACAAATGAAACAAAGTAAAAGGGATACTGAATGCCCATTTGCTATATAACAATGCATATCGAATAGTAGCAATGATCCACAACTTACACTGATTGGTTGATTATGTGTCATGAAGTTGGTGTTGATTCTTAGAAGCAACATAGATTTTCTCCATGTCCACAAATTAAACTCTTTGCAGAAACACTGTCATCCTAACAAATGAGATTTAATTCCATTCCAAAAATAATAAACTCCCCCAAAATAATAGATAATTGCAACATCTCTGTGGAATTTTCTATTGTCTCTAAAACCTGCATCCCAACTTCATACAAAAGAGAAAAGCATAATTCACATTCGGAAATATGAGGATTCTGTCCAGAGCGATGAAAATGAAACCTAAGTGTGTGGTGAGCTTTTAGCAGTTGCATGAAACAGCATCAGTGTGATTTGGATGATGATAATCATATTTTAGCATTTGTACAGTGCTTCAGAAAAATCAGAATGTATTGTTGGGCCTAAGTTTACATTAAAATTGCTGGGAGAATCTAACAATGTTAAGATAAACTTCTGCATATCTAGCCTGGCCCTGGAAAATTGCAGTGTCTCTCATGATCACACTGCAAATTCTCTGAAAATTATCAGTTTTCCAAGGAAAGCAGAGAAATGGCATAGATCTGATGCACCTTCAGAAGAAACAAAAATAATCCAATATATCACAAAAGAAAACCAAGATTCTGTACTTACAAAGAAACATGATTATGCTCCTTTCACTTCATTGATGGAGCTCATTTTGAAAAGTAATTTAGGCCTTAAATCCAAAAATGTGATGATGTTTTTCTCCTATATAGTAATTGTAATTTTGAATAGAGGATATTTAATAAAACATATTTATTTATTTATTTATTTATTTATTAAACTTATATACTGCGCTATTTCCCTAACAGGACTCAGGGCGGTGTACAGCCACATTAAAATACGAAAAACAGTACAAAATTAAAAGCTACTA
This sequence comes from Bungarus multicinctus, assembly GCA_023653725.1. Taxonomy (NCBI): domain Eukaryota; kingdom Metazoa; phylum Chordata; class Lepidosauria; order Squamata; family Elapidae; genus Bungarus; species Bungarus multicinctus. The sequence goes on from CM042838.1 coordinate 114,206,923, forward strand.
AAAGACCAAATATAAAAGGCTGAGCGCTAAAAAAGAGGGCTAAAAACTAAAAACCAGACAAACCCTAATTAAAATCCCCTAAAAACCCTAGGCCAGACCAGCTTGGTGAAATAAATAAGTTTTCAATGCGCGCCGGAAGGTCAAGAGATCAGGGATGGTCCTCATCTCCGGAGGTAATTTGTTCCAGAGGGAGGGTGCCCCCAACGAGAAGGATATGTAACATTTTTAAAATATGTGATTACCATTTAGCCATTTAAGAATAAGCCAAGGACAATAAGGAGAAAAGGAGATGGATAACAAGAATTTCCAATAAATGAGGTAATGGAGAAATTTATATGTGATTTCCTCTTCTTTCTAATTATTATGTTGTAGTTTTAAGTATTGCTAATTATTTACAAAAAAAATATTTTAATGAAGTGTTCCAAAAATGTAATCTGAATGAAATTCAGTAACTGTAACTGTTGTGAATTGATATAGTGTCATTCAAACATGTGAATATAATATGGCAAATTCTACACTACAACTCCTCTTGAAAATATCATCTCTTTCTCGAGCAGTTATTGCTTTTTTGCTGTCTGTGTCAAATATCTCATGTGGATAGGATCATTTTGATCATCTTTGGCTTCTCAGCCATGACATTTCTATCTGCCCACTTCTTTTGGTGCAACGTAAACACTTAATTCATTGCTGCTTTGTGATAGGAGTGTAAAATTATATTTCCTTCCTTCCTTAGTATTCTGATTCTTCATGCTCTGAAATCAAGTGGGGGAAAAATGCAGTTGACTTGTATTGCTGAGAAATTATGGTATTACTCAATTCAGTCTACAACCACATCAAATTTACAGTTGCTCTGCAAAATATGACTTAGGTTACCCTCTTCTAGGATTAAAAAAAATGGAAGTATTTATTTATCAAATTTAGAAACCACCCATCTTGTCCACAAAGTATTGTAGTGTATGTTACTTGCATTATAGGAGTACAGTACAGAGTATTATATGTTACTCTGCTCTTAATTTCCATTATTCTGATGAATAACAAAACAATATTATTCATTCAAAAAGAACCATTTACTCGAATATCAAATTGGTTTTTTTTAAGTGATGGGTAAAGACATGTCTTTATATAGGATGTGTATTCCGACTTTTCAAACACAGCTAGATGATTAGATTAATTCTGTGGAGCAATAGATTCATCTATTAGAATTTCTTTTAGATCAAATTATGGTAAGTCAGGTTTTTTTTTCCCAATATTAGAACTCTGGCATCAGAATGGGAATAAAGAAGGGATGACTGACTTAAGGAAAGGCCATATATAACTTCTGGATCCATGACTCACTTGAATCCTCTATATGCCCACTAGGTTTGGTTTTAATTTATGCATGGGACTGGGACAAATATAAATTAAATTCCTTCCTTTTGATTATTATAGAAAGGGTTTTTCTTATAAACAGCAAACAAACCAATAAGCATTGTAAAAAGTTGATTGAGAAGACAAAGATCAGGGATCTCCAAACTTGGCAACTTTGAGACTTGTGGACTTCAACTCCCAGAATTCCCCAGCAAGGCTGGCTGAGGAATTATGGGAATTGAAGATCACAAGTATTAAAGTTGCCAAGTTTGGAGACCTCTGACAAAGATGTTACTCTTCAATTGCTTTTATTTATTTATTTATTTATTTATTTAATCACACTTTTATACCGCTCCCTCTCCCAAAAAGGGACTCGGGGCGGTGTACAGCCTACTAAAAAATATACAATAAATATACAATAAATATAATTAAAAATAGATTAAATAATTTGATCCGGCTGTCTATTCAATTCAATTAAAAATTAAAAACTAATAAAACCCCAATTAAAATTAGTTAAAACCACAAATACAGTTACTGGGCCAGGCCGGCCTGTTTAAAAAATAGGGTTTTCACTGCGCGCCGGAAGGTCAGAATATCCGTCATAGCCCGTATCTCCGGGGGGAGATCATTCCATAGGGAGGGAGCTCCCACAGAGAAAGCCCGAACTCTCGGGGCCGTCAGCCGACAGCGGCCAGGCGGCGGGACCCCAAGTAGGGCAACCCTGTGGGAGCGTACTGGGCGGCGGGAGGTTGACGATGGCAGTAGGCGGTCCCGTAAGTACCCAGGTCCCGAGCCATGGAGCGCTTTAAATACCATCAGTACCACCTTGAATCGAATCCGGTAGGCCACAGGAAGCCAGTGCAGCCTGCGGAGAAGCGGTGTAACGTGGGAGCTCCGAGGGGCATCCACAATCACCCGCGCGGCTGCATGCTGGACCAACTGTAACCTCCGGAGACTCTTCAAGGGGAGCCCCATGTAGAGAGCATTGCAATAATCCAGGCGGGAAATAACGAGGGCGGACGTGACTGTGCGAAGTGCGCCCAGATCCAGAAAGGGCCGCAACTGGTGAATCAGACGTATCTGATAAAAAGCTCCCCTGGCGACGGCTGCAATGTGCTCTTCTAAAAACAGCCGTACATCCAGGAGGACACCCAAATTGCGCGCCCTTTCCACGGGGGTCAAAACCTCTCCCCCCACGGCCAGCGAAGGAACCAGCTGGCTGTATCTGGGCGCAGGAAACCACAGCCACTCGGTTTTGGCCGGGTTGAGACAGAGCCTGTTACGACCCATCCAACTCCGCACAGCCTCCAGGCACTGGGACATCACTTCGACGGCTTCGTTGGGGTGGCCCGGGGTGGAGATGTACAGCTGCGTATCATCAGCGTACTGATGGAACTCCACCCCGAAGCCACGGATGATCTCACCCAGCGGCTTCACATAAATGTTGAACAGCAGGGGCGAGAGCACCGACCCCTGAGGCACCCCACACAGTAGGGGCCTCGGGGCCAACCTCTGCCCCCCTGTCAACACAGATTGCGAACGGTCGGAGAGGAAGGAGGTGAACCACCGCAACACGGTGCCCCCCACTCCTAACCCCTCCAACCGCCGCAATAAGATACTGTGGTCGACAGTATCAAAAGCCGCTGAGAGATCCAATAGGACCAGGACAGAGGAACAACCCCTGTCCCGAGCCCTCCAGAGATCATCAACCAACGCGACCAAAGCCGTCTCCGTGCTGTGCCCAGGCCTGAAACCCGATTGGAGGGGGTCAAGATAACTCGCTTCATCCAGGTACTGCGGGAGCTGACGTGCCACCACACTCTCAACAACCTTCGCAACAAAACGAAGGTTGGAGACAGGACGATAATTAGATAACAATGCTGGGTCCAGGGACGGTTTCTTGAGGAGGGGCCGCACCACCGCCTCTTTCAAGGCAGCAGGCAGCAGCCCCTCTCTCAAGGAAGCGTTTATAATACCCTGGAACCAGCCTCGTGTCACCTCCCGAGTGGCCAAAACCAGCCAGGAGGGACACGGGTCCAACAAACAGGTGGTGGCATTAAGCCCCCCCAGTATCCTGTCCATGTCCTCCAAAGTAACAGGGTCGAACTCAACCCAATTGACCTCACCGATATCCACCCCCATCCCCCCGCCCGGAGATGGCCAATCGGAGTCCAGTTCGCTCCGGATCTGAGCGATTTTGTCCTGCAGAAACCTAGAAAACTCCTCAGCCCGTCCCTGCAAGGGGTCCTTCCGCACTCCCACCTCCAGGAGGGAGCGGGTCACCCTAAACAGGGCGGCTGGGCGGTTTTCCGCGGACGCAAAAAGGGTGGAGAGGTAAGACCTCCTCGCTATCCTTATTGCCACTAAATACGTCTTAATATAAGAACGTAGTAGTGTTCGGTCAGACCCAGAGCGGCTAGCCCTCCAACTGCTCTCTAGGCGTCTTTTCCGGCGCTTCATCTCCCTTAGCTCCTCCGAGAACCAGGGAGCCAGATGGGATCGGCACCGGGTCAGAGGCCGCAAGGGCACGACTCGGTCAAGGGCCCCAGCAGCCACCCTATCCCAGGTGGCGACCAAGCCCTCAACCGAGTCGTGTGTGTGAGCTTCGGGAAATGGCTTTTGCTTTGCTGGCACAAACGTAGTGCATATTTAGAGAGTTTTGACTTCAGAACTCTGCAAAACAGAAATCATCCATCTCATCTGGCTGCAGTTGCATTCATATTTAGCTAGAAGTAACACACCCACTGGATTTAATGGGACTTGCTTCTGAATAACCTGGCATAGGATGGTAATGGAAGAGTTAAATCTGCTCTTTCATCTTCTTTATAACTTCACATTCTTAATGCTCTCATGAATTAATTTTTCATATAGTAATATATTTATCCTTTTTTTTTTCAGTGCTGTAGTAAGTGGCAGTTTAAATGTGAACCATTCAGTTGGATATTTCAATTATAATTTAAAACTAATGGGTATGAAATATGCATGCCTTGGTGAATTTTAGAATAAATATCTGTGGGAATATTGTACATGCACAGCAGAAGTATTAATTTGACAGTACAAACTCTGTCACATAGAAATGTTTTCCCCAATAAACTGTCAAATGGCACAGACATCTAAGAATAAAGAATGACCAGGGTGAAGGAGCATCTGGGCTTGAACAGAGGATAAAGATACAAGTTTGGCTTCAGCATTAAATTTTCTACAATTACCCACACAAAGGAGTTTCCAAAGGCCTCAGAGAATAGCCCATCATCTATATTCCAATATCACAGATAGATGTATTATATTCATTCTGCAACTGCAAAACACATTCCATGATCTATTTTGCTTGCTCACTTTATTTATTTTTTATTTATTCATTTATTTCAATTTATTCAGAGGTTGCTAATCTCATTGTCATAACTCTTACTGGCTAATAACAATTAAACTTGCTACCCAACAACAGCATAACTGTAAATTCACAATGATACCCAATGGATTTCCAAAACAACTAAGTTCTAAATTATTTATAACGCATTCTATCATGACCGGCTCATGGCTGACTCAAACTTTCATCCTTCTGAGGACCCATATTGTTGGGGACAATATGCTGACTCTAAAAACCAAATAGAGAAGCTGTAAAGCACTGTGAAGCAGTATATAAGTCAAAGTGCTATTGCTAATATTTGACTTATTATTTGATAATGATGAACAGCAGTTAGCTAAATAAAACCCATTAGCATCCAAAATTGCTATTATAAATAGCTGACTATTGTCAGAGAAGACCAAAGACACTGGCCATTTCTTTAATATGATCTGGGTCCTACTCCTTTCAATAAACATTTTTTCTTTCCAACTTTATAGAAAAGAAAAGAAACAAATGTACATAAAACAAGACTGTTACCAGTACATCTAAGCCTGACCTCTATGCCAGGTTCCTCAACATTACCCAACATTAAAGTGTGTGCAAATACCTCCCTTTGAATTCACTAGGCTTCCTATACATTTTTTAAAAAGGGAAGCTGATATACTGCCAAGCATAGTGCTTATCTTAAATATTATTTTTATTTACAAGAATTTATCTGACCTGCATATAGAGACCTTTTTAGAAAATAAAAATGGTAAGCGGCTGCAGATGAATGTTTTATTTAGAAATGTTGTGTTATTAAGCAAAAAAGAAAAAAAGTAAAAGAATGATAGAGAATATCTTGAGGCTTAGAAAAGGTGAGTGTTAAATTATTTTCATTCAGCTATACAGATGTTACAAGTAGTCCTCAACTTACAATCACAATTGGGTTCAGAATTTCAATGGCTAAACAATGTACAAGCAATTCTCAATTGACAACAGTTCGTTTAGTGACCATTCAAAGTTACAACAACAATGAAAAAAACAACAACTTATGACCATTGTTCATACTTACGACCATTGCAGCATCTTCAGGATCATGTGATTTATATTCAACAACTGATTCACATTCACATGGTTGCAATTTTCAGGGGTCATGTATCTTTAGCAACTTTCTGACAAGTAAAGCCAAGGGAAAGCCAGATTTCACTTAACAACCAACCGTGTTACTAATTTAACAACTGCAATGATTTACTTAACAAATGTGGCAAGAAAAGTCATAAAATGGGACAAAACTCAACAAATGTCTCACTTAGCAACATAAATCCTGCCCTCAATTTTGGTCTTAAGTCAAGGACTACCTGCATTCCTAAAGCAAGATGTCACATGACTTCATTGTTTAGCACAGCCCCAGCAATCTCTGTTGCTGTTGTTAACCAGATCTTTAAGGTTTATTTAAATACATACATTGTACAGTATTGTACAGTATTTTATGATTGAAAGGAGATGAGACTTTATTTCAAGTCACTTTTCCTTCATATTGCAAATATGACCAAAACCATGCTGAGTTCCTGGCTTCACAAATTCCTATCAAACCCCAAAGAGCTATTCCTGTAAGCAAAGTCCCATCCCTGCTAATGGTGCACCATTAACAAAGGAAGGATGAAATTGACTAGAGGGAGTGGAGAACTAGCCCTTGTCCATTTGACTAAACAGACGTAATAAGGAAACTGCACAAAGAAAAAGGACAATAGGCTCCCAGGACCACTAATGTGACTAGAAACAATGGATATTTACAGCAGCGTTATCCCTTAAAAAGCCCTGTTTTACTTTTCAATAAAAAGGCTCTTTTGTTTTCCTTGCTATTCTCCCAGTCTATAATATTTTCCCCTTGACAGTGAATCAGTGCCCTGAATTTTCCCTCTCTACAATTCAATGTTCTTCTTCTTTTTGTGAAACTGGAACTTAATGATCATTGAAACAAAGAGTTCATAAATCGGCTGGCTCATAACTCAGCTGGAGACTTGGTGACCACCTGGGATAGGTTGGCCGCTGAGGCTTTGGACCGAGTTGTGCCTTTGCGACCTCTGACCTGGCATAGATCCCATCCAGCTCCATGGTTTACGAAGGAGCTGAGGAGATGAAGTGCCGGAAAAGACGTCTGGAGAGTGTTTGGAGGACTAGCCGCGCCGAGTCCGACCGGACACAGGTGAGGTCTCATATTAGGACCTACCTTGTGGCGATAGAGGCGGCGAAACGTTCATATTTCTCCGCCCTTATTGCATTGGCAGAAAATCGGCCTGCCGCTCTGTTTAGAGTGACCCACTCCCTGCTTGAGCCGAGAGCGCAGGAGGACCTCTTGCAGGGCATTGCAGAGGAGTTTTCCCAATTTCTGCACGACAAAATCGCTCAGATTCGGGGCAGACTGGACTCCAATTGGATGGTCCCAGGGGAGGTGTCCGGGGGCAAGTCTTGAGACTATTATCTGATGGTTTTAAATTTCGGGATTTTAATATTTGGGGTTTTTATTGTTAATTTATTGGGGTTGGGTACAAATTTTAAAGGCAGCCTTAGGATGTTTAATCTTCTTTTAACTTTTATAATGTGGAATGTTTTATAGTTGGCTGTACACCACCCTGATGTAATCTGGCTTCCCCATTGATTTTGCTTGTCAAAAGGTTGCAAAAGGTGATCACGTGACCTTGGGAAACAGCATTGGTCACAAGTATGAATCTCTCCTGAATCCTTCGGGAGAATGGTGGTATATAAATATGTAAATAAATAAATAAAATAAAAAATTTCTCTTTGGTATTGTGCTCTGTTCTGAATTTTCCACAATAGGATACCAGGGCTGTAGCTGTTTGAACTTGTGGGAGGGAGAGGAAGAGGGAATGTGTGTATGAGAGAGAGAGATCCCAAAGATCACCCTGACAGTGATTTTATTGATATCAAGACAATATCCATTGTGTCGGATCTTATCAGATAGGTAGAAACCATGAGAGAAAGATAGTCTTTAAACAGTCAGCATCTGTGTATTCAAAGTCTTTGTACCACATATGGAAGTTCACAGGTAATCAGTGCATACTCATATAGTAAAGATGTTTTGTGGGAATACCAAGAAACATCCATAAATATATATGCTGCTATATTCTTGACCAGCCACATTGGTCAATTGGTCTTCAAAGGCAGCCCAAAATTGCTTAACTGAACAACATACTTTGATTTTCTCCTTAATAAGTCAGATTTTCCATGAGATCAAGAAAAATGATAAAGCAGGATTTTCATGTTCAAATAAATACCAGAACAATCCCTTTTCAAAATTTATGTTCAATATAGCATGATCAAGGACTAAGGGACAAGGTCATTGCAAGTATGTAATATAATAAGGGAGGAGCAAATTAATTCTTTTGGCTTTTGGATAGCATCCTGCAGCTATTAAAATTACATATCCATTAGCTAGTTTTGCAGTATTTCATTTGCATACTTGTAGGACAATAAGTAATGAATGCATATTAACTCAATAAAGTATATTAGCATTTTAGTGCACTCTGTAGCCATTTTGAACTGGATTCTGAGGTTGATAGAATTTTGTGATGACCAGAACAATATGGCCAATGTACAGAATAAATATAAATAATCTTTGGCTTACGGACCACAACTGAGCCCAAAATTTTTGTTGTTGAGTGTGACATTTGTTAAGTGAAATTTGCCTTATTTACAATTTATCATGCCACAGTAGTTAAATGAATTGCTGCAGCTGATAAGTTGATAACATAGTTGTTAAGTTAATCTGGCTTCCCCATTGATTTTGCTTGTCAAAAGGTTGCAAAAGGTGATCACGTGACCTTGGGAAACAGCATTGGTCACAAGTATGAACCAGTTGCCAAGCATCTGAATTTTGATCACCTTATCATGGGGATGCTACAAAGGTTGTAAGTGTGAAAAATGGTCATTAAGTCCCTTTTTAGTGATATTGTAAGTTTGAAGATCACTAAATGAAGTGTGGTAAGTCAAGGACTACCTGTAATGCATATTTATTCTCCACAAAGCCATCATTTGGTCTTTGTTCAACAAGCCTTTGCTTTAAACACATCCTAGTCCTGCTGTTCTGATCCATTCATGCATGTATATCTTGTATAATATTTTGTAAAAGAAATCTTTTTGTTACCCTATTGATCTAGTATTGATTTCAGCTGCTACTGTTCTAGAAAGATATCTTAAAAAAACTCATTTAGGAGCTTTTCTGGCTGTTGGCAGAGTAAAATGTGGAATTCTAAATTTCCTTTATGACAATTAAAGCTGTAGTTGCCCTTGAAAACATGTAGGCAAAAGACTTGGCTTGTTTGTTTCCTCTATTTTCCCTGTACTGTAAACTGGTCCCGGTGCTTGTCATTGAAATGTTGCTTTGTTTTTGTTTGTGTGCTACCATATTAACCTAAATTAATGTAAGCAATTAAAATGCTCATTATCTTAGGCTTGAAAATTAAGTGCTAGTTTGTAGAGCAGCACCTTTGGAGAGCAATATTAGAGCGAGCATCTCACAAACACATTTATAAATGGAAAATGAGAAATGCAGAGGAGACATCGGGCTGATTTAAAGCCTTTCAAGTGAGCTGGTCAGGAGACTAATGCTTATGGCATAAAAATTATGACAGAATATGTTGAGGGGAGAGTCCCCTCACCTGCATATCCTTTTGGTGCTAAAATTAGATCCTTTCCCATACATTCTTGCATTCTACACACCTCCATTCAAGAGTTCTATATATTGAAGAGGGTTCTAATTTTATACAGAAGCTTACCTGCCATGCAGAAGCTTTCTTCTGGAAGTCTTATGGCAGAACCCAGGGGAAAATATTCTGCTTTATAGAACAAGAAGTTTATGATTAGGGAAACATGGCCACTGTTGTCAAAGTTAGTTTAACTCTGCATCTGCACAAAGAAAAAGAATGGATCATATGCAGATGAACATTTTTTTTCAAAACAAGGCATCATTAAAGAAATCACATTTATATGATATTACATAATAGATTGGCAGAAATGTAGAGAAATAGTTTTTTGTCAAACTATACATGCATTCCAGTTGGGATCACTCTCTTTGTTTCACCCCAATACAATCTTATTGTTTTTGTTGTTTTGTTGTTGTTCAACTGTGTCTGATTCTTAGAAACTGACTGTATGAGTCCCTGCAGTTTTCTTAGCAAGGTTTTTCAGAACTGTTCTGTCTCCTTCCTAGGGTTGAAAGTGATTGGCTCAAGGTCATCCAGCTCGCTTTTGGCTTAAGGTGAGATTAAAAAAACCAAACCAAACCAAACCAAACCAAATGCAAAAAGAAGAAAGATCTGGCCTACTGCTTTATTCAATGTAGAATTAAAAATAAATAAAAAATAGAATGGAACTGGTTATTGTGTATTGCAACCTCTAATAGTGTGAACTCTGTAAGGAATTGAACTATATTGTAACTGAAAAAATAAGATAGGAATCATCTGTAAAAAATTCCTTCCTTCCTTCCTTCCTTCCTTCCTTCCTTCCTTCCTTCCCATGCTAATGGTTTTAATAAACATTTAGGTATGCAATAACATACCTTTCATCTAGAACTCAGTAAACTCTAAGTCATTCCTTCCCTAGAGTATGCATGGCTTTGGATTCTGATACTTTGAATTTTTAACATATATTTAATTCAAATTAATATCTAATAATAGCATAAATGGCTGTTTAAATTGAATTTATTGTCCTGTATCCTACCCTTTAATATATTTTACAATGGTTGAACATGTCTTCTAACCTCTCCCCGCCCCCCCAACCCCCCCCCAAAAAAACCCCCACATGTGAACAGAAATGACATTAGCATTTCTGACTTGGACTATAATTGAGCTCAACAAATATGTTCAAATAATACATAACCTGATGCTGCATATATTGTTTTGGGGCAATGGGACTAGATTTCATTTCACATTGCTATATCAACCAGCCATCAACAATGCCTTGTCATTTCAATGTGTCACATATTTTCTTTGCCAACTTTGAAATCATATGTTAGTATCATCTCCGCTTCCATCTGGAACTAGAAGGAAACAAAAAACAACAACATTGTTATACAGTTCACAGCTTTGCTATCCTTGTCAGTTTGAGTCAAATGAAATCAGGAGAATTCAGAAAAGTCCCACATAAAGGAACTGGGAATCAGCTACATGGTTTTGTTGTGGTTCTGCTTCTACTTTGAAACTAGTCTTAGATTACAGATTTAGGAAAGCACTGTTACCAAAGAGCTGATGAATACAAAAGGCACTATTCCAACTCTCCCTCCCCTGGCTATATGAAGCTACTAAGAACAATTGTCAGAGCTGAATGTCATCTTCATACAGATTATACTGAGATCTACTTCTTATTTCCCTTATTAGGTCTGTCAGTCTTCACGATAAGTTTTCCCTGGGCAGTTTTCCCTGGGCAGGATGAAGGCTAGATAAAATGGAATTTGGATGAGAGTGACAGTTGCTAGTCAAAGTCAATTCTGTCAGATTAGAAAAGATTTTGCCTGCCTTTGTATAGAGTACACTTCCACAAAAGAGAGTCCATTATAGGTGGCAGTCAAAAAGAAGGCTATAATCCATTCTTAAATATGTTGGTAAAATGGAGGTTTGATTCTAGTCTCTTACTAGTTGAGGATAGTGAAATAACATGATATCTCATATATATATATATCGTAGATATATCATAGATTTTCATGGGTACAGGTATGCAGGTCTTAGCATGTTCAGGTCTTTTCCCGTATAAGATTGAAAATAACTTGGCAATGTTTCGATGAGGTCCACTCGCCATCTTCAGGCTGGTGCTTTCGGCTTCGTGCTTGTGCAAGCAAAGCGTGATTGGAGTTGCTGTCTCCCTATATATACTGGTGGGGAACTTGGCTGTGTTGTCATTTCTTGATTGGTTGATGGAGTTGATGTTTGAAGATTGACTGGCTTTTTCATAAGAACATGTGTGGTTGAGGTATTGGCTGTGTGTCTATCAGCCTCCTGTGTTTTAACGACCTGGGTAATGGGCTGTGTGATGACCTTCTGAGTTCTATTGTTTTGACATCCTCGGTCTTGTGCTGTAATCTCCTGGGTCGTAATGACCTGGGTCATGAGCTGTGTGATGACCTTCTGAGTTCTACTGTTGTGACATCCTGGCCAAGCTGCACTAAAAGCCTCCAATACAGGAAACACAATGTTGCCAGCCAATCAAGACAAAAAAAAGCTACAAAACAGACAGAAGATATTAGAAACATCAATCAAGCAGAACACAGCAAACTCCAAGACTCCCAACCAATCGGGATGAAGAAAAAGACATTCTAACACAGCAGTAGGCTAGCACCAAATTTAAAACAGAAACAGCTGTGAAAGCCCGATTCACAGACGAACACAAGCCTGATGATGGCAGATGAGATTCTGCCAAAACGTCACTACAACTTTAAAAGCACAACTATAATGACGTGGGAAAATACCTGAACAAAGTTGAATACCATACATATGTGTGTGTGTGTGTGTGATTTGTTATAGTTCACAGTCTGTTCCACATTTCATATTATTATTCTTTGTACTTTTCAGATATATTGCCTTCAAGTATGTTGAGAACCCTTGTCCTCTCTAGTAAAGTGCAGATGTTCTGCCTTTTAATGGTTAAGTTATGAAACAGAGACCATGGCAGTCTTGTCTTTCCCTGCCAAAAATATTGGCTTATCCTTGTGCAGGACAAGAACTGTTTGCAAAGCAAGTAGAACCAGCTCCCCTTCAGTTTATTATCCTTTCAGTTTCAGTCAATGACCATCAAAGTCAAAAAGTCCACTGATTATGATGGTTATGCCATCTGGAGTGCCAAGTCATGTCATTATTTAGTTTCACTAATACTGTATTTGCTGGTTTGTTGCCAGAACCCCTGCGGGGTTGTAAAACACCCATCTGGTTAAACTCCACTGATGGAGACCACTTATTAAAATATTCATATTTAACTCTAGAGAGTCATCAAACCATGTCGACATGCAACTCAAGGGAAATGTTCTTCTTTCACATCCCTGCATAGTTATAGTAGAACTGAGCAAAGTTTGAAAGTCTGCTTTGTTTTGATTGAAGGTTTGTTAGACACAATTTCAAAGCACCGTACGAAATATAGTTATACCCTGTGAATGGAGCAACTGCTCACTTTGCTTTTTCCAGGAAGAGTAGCTTCTAATTATACAAAGATGCCAATGTTATCAGACTCAGGTATTCATCTAGTCATTCTAGCCAAATCTTAAAATTTCATGAGGGCAGAGTAAGATGCATCTCATCTATACGATATGAAAGAGCTCTGCAGCTTCCCCACAGTTTATGAAATCAGTTGGCAGAATCACACCTTATAATCTTGTGGTATAGAATTCCACAGTAGGTTCTACCTGGTGTTCTGCTGTGGCTACCTGTTTTGCCAATTTATATAGTAGCCTGATTAAAAAAAGTTAAGTTCACTTGGGGAAAAATAATGATAAAGAATTCCTGGGTGCAAGTAAATTTAAAAAATTAAGATCAGAGATAAAATTTTGAAAAATCTTTTATAGCGTATTGTAAAAATAAAAGATGAATGGCAAATGAATTGAAGCATACACAAAGAAAACTTTTGGAGAAATATTGCTTTTTTACTTAAAAAAATACAATCAGCAATGAAGATTGGGGGAGGAGAAGGAATTCCAATAGACATTCAAGAATCGTCTGATGTCTTTTAGCTGCCCTAAGCAAAAATGTAGCATTAAAGAAAAAGAAATAAAGAAGTTGCAGTCATGAACAATATAAGTGAAAATATAACTACTGGCTTCTTATAATTTAGCATTCTATATGTATAATAACTACAATGGCTCTGTAGTTAAAGATGCTGGACTTGTCAGCTGGCAGCCAGGTTCAAGACCAATGCACTGTGCAATGGGGTAAGCTCCCATTACTTGCCCCAGGTCCTGTCCACCTAGCAATAGCAATAGCGCTTAGACTTATACATCACTTCATAGTGCTTTGCAGCCCTCTGTAAGCAATTTATGTCAGTATATTGCCCCCAACAATCTGAATCCTCATATTACTGATCTCAGAAGGATGGAAGGCTGAGTCAAGCTTGAGCCAGTGAGAATTGAACTGCTGGCAGTCAACAGAATTAGCCTGCAATACAAATTCTAACCAATGCACCACCATGGCTTCTCAAACTTAGCAGTTTGAAAACATGCAAATGCAAGTAGATAAATAGTTACCATTTTGGTGGGAAGGTAACCAACGTTGCATGTACCTTGGTATACAGTCATGCTGGCCACATAATCCTGGAAGCAATTCTGGCTTCCTTGGCTAAGAAACAAAGATGAGTCCCATTCCCTAAAGTCAGACATGACTAGACAGGGAAAACATTTACTTTTATGTATACTAATATTATATAGTTTTTCATAAAAATGAATTTTGCATGAAACATATTTTGCATGGAACAATAAAGTGCCTCTATATTTCTTGATAGTACTGATTGTTGTTCTTTTCCAAGTTAACCTACGGTGAGCTGATGCTGAGAAGGAAAACAAGATATATAAGCATCAGCATTTACAAGCTATAATGATGTCAAAATCATCAAAATAAGGTCAAATAATGCAATTATCTAATGATGTTATGACATCTGGCACAAGTATTTAAGTCATGTCCTTTGCCAGGTGTCATGATGCATGCATTATAAATGTCTCTTGTGCACAGCCAGGTGAATTGGTCTTTCAACTCTTGTCCTTTTGCATCCTTATCTCATTCAGAACAGAAATTTTCCATTTCCTTCATACTGGAAATCTTGAAGCCATTCCCACATGTAATTGAAGCCTAACGTTTTCTTTAAAGGACTGGAGCTTTTGTAATTTTCATTTATAAATGGCATTTACTTCCCAATATTTCTTTTCAGTAAAATTCTTTTAACCACATTTTGTCCTCCAACGATCCAGTGGATCAGGCTGAGCAACCAGGTCACAAGGTATATCCACTTCATAGTGGATCTTCCCTTTAAATGTCATAATCAACTTTAAGGTTAATTTGAGCCTCAGCATAGTTCTTCTGGTGTTTCTAGTTATCTGAATGTCTTACTGGAGAGTTCATTAACACTTTCCATTCAGAGATAAAATCTGAGACAGACTTCATAAAAACAGGCAGCTGCCTAGGTATGCCACTTCAGTTATCATTTTAAGTTTAACTTTCTCATTCCTATGCCCCTAACAGAGGTCAGTCAGGACCCCCACCTGTCATCTGACTAACTCTTAAAAACAGTTTTAAATAAAATGTTTGGTCTATGAGCAAATAAAGATTTGTTTTTTTAAAAAAATAATAATCATCTGCTTTGTTTAATTTTGCCCAGGCAGGGGTGGAGCTAAGGTTTGGAGTGATGATATCCCAATCTCACTTGAAGGACTGGTGAATAAAAAAACAAAAACAAACCAGCTATTGAATGTCTAATCTAGTCTTTCCAAATTCTGGTTCACAATATAAACCGGCTGTAGGTAGGTAGGGGTAAGAAGGTCATGCTAACCCGACTAGTATTCACACCTATGAAACATATTTATTGTGCTTATTTGTTTAAGTTGTGTGCTCAGGAGAGGTTTTTTTTACAGAAAGCATTAACGATACCTTTATTTGATAGAGTAGAGACTCTCTCTCCCTCTCTCTCTCTCGTCCATGTATTATCATATGACAATGTATAATCATGTTCATGTTACCTGTTGCAAAATTGCCAGTTAACAGTACATAATCCTAATAATTGGAGGAAATGCAAGAGCATTCTTAAGGAAATGAATTTGTATTCAGCTACTTTAACATCTTCAAAATTTATAAAATGCTTCATTTATATCTGAAAAAATAAAAACTGTAAATTGTTTTTTATGCTTGACAGCAGAATTAAATATTTCATTAAAATGGGAATGGGATACTTATTTATTTATTTATTATTTTATTTATTTATTTATTTATTTGATTTGTCAGTCGCTTACAAGATAATAGGTATAAGTATATACATAGTTATGAATACATGAAATGGGTACACAAAAGAAAAATAAAATAAACAATAGGACAGGGATGGTAGGCATGTTGATGCGCTTATGCACGCCCCCTACAGATCTCTTAGGAAAGGGGTGAGGTCTATAGTAGACAGTCTAAGGTTAAAGTTTTTGGGGTTTGAGGAAGAAACCACAGAGTCAGGTAAAATATTCCAGACATTGACCACTCTGTTGCTGAAGTCATATTTCCTGCAATCAAGTTTGATGCGGTTAACCTTGAGTTATGTATCTTATAGATACTTAAAAAGTATCCATAAGATAGGATGAAATAGGGTCAAGATCAATGGAAGTTGTATAAATCTAGATTGAGTGAAAAAATGAGTAATTAGCATGAGGAACATTGAGGAAAGGTAATTGGTTAAAAGGAGAGATAAACTTAAGAAAACATGGTGATGGAAAGAGGTTTATGGATGAGATGGAAGCAAGCTAGATTTCCAGGGATAGAAAGGTATGGAGAGGAATAGTGAATAGTGTTAGTGTATACCAGTTATAGCTATGTTTCCTTTACTATTTCTTGTCTCATGCATTTCTTTCATTTACTACTTTTTCAGTGTCCTGTTCAACATTGCTTTCCCTAAAAGGGAATAACATAGCCAATATCATGTACTATATCTAAACAGCAAGTAAGCAAGATGAATGAAAGCAAGATGGATGGCATATTCATTTAATAAATAATTAGGTATGGCACACAGCAGTAGTTCTGAACTGGCCTACAATCCACACAATCTCTAACAGTCTAACCTCTGAAGCTCATTGGCCTCTTTATAATAACATTAATATTAACCCCTTGGATAGTCCCATTGACCCTTCCCACTTTGGGGAACCTAGCTCTAACCTATCCTTTCAAGCATGAGTTCCTATTGTAACCTAAGAACTTGAAGATTCTACAGGTACTTAGACTTTACAGGTAACTAAAAATAATTACGTTCTTAATGACATGTTCAATGAAATTAATTGTGATGGGTTCTTTTCCAGCCCATCCCACTCTTCTTCCATAGAAACATGGGCTTTTTGTTTTATTTTGTTTTCCTTTTTTGTTTTTTGTTTTAATTTTCATCTGTTTGAGGAAGGAATTCAGTTTTCTCATCTTCCATTTAAATAACTTCTTAGAATCCTTATTTCTTCAAAAAAGGAAAAAAAAACTTTTTTCAGACTGTTGGATAAGAAACAGTTACCAGGTCTTCAGACAGAGACAGATTGGTTAGCTTAATTCTTTGAAAGCTTTTGTAATAGGCTATAAAGGAAGAAAAGGATCTAAACTCTATATATCAATATATTTTCAAACTCCAATTCACTTTTCATTTCATGTTTTACCTCTAGGTTCTTGGAATAATAATTTCTGCCCAAGATCAAATTGCATTCACAAGCAATTTATAATGGCCAGCTGATATCTATGGACTTCTTTCCAAATAATATCAATAATCCAGTTATCATACATTCATGAAGTATGAAGAAGGAAAAAAAAAATATTAAACTGTTCTAATAACTGTGGGTTATTTTCCAAGATTACCTCTTTCTAAACTTCTTGAACTGTCCTATCAGGAATACTGTAGGGAATTTTTTTCCCTCCTGTTAAAAATAGGATTTCTCCCAGAAACAAAAGATTTCAAAGATATCAGAGCAGCTTTACAACATACTAATATGCTTTCCTTGCAAGGTAACACATAGCTCACACATACATACTCCTTAATACTGGTGTCCAGTGGTTGGATGGTCCTGGTCAATGGGGCAGAGAGACAATATTTCTTAAGTTTCTATTCTTCATCCAGGAACAATTTAGGAGAATCTGAGAAAGAACAGTGTGGGATGATGCCCAGATAACTGAAGATACCTGAAGATATAGTCTCACATGACTGCCTTTCCCTATTATTACTGATATAACTTTCTCTTGGCACAGTTGGAGGTCTAGTATGCATGTACAGAAGGGCCCAACATGATGCCAATAGGAAGGTTTATTTTCCTAAAGGAAGGTTGCAGGACAGTTCAAGGTGACATCCTTGGTCCTGGCTGATACCATTGGTGCTTGTGGGTATTGCTGTCATTGTTGAGAATTACTATCACAACTATTTTCTACTGCTGTGGTTGCTATTGGAAGATGATCTGGGATAAACGTAGACCATGGTAACCTCTGGAGAAGAGGTGGATGTCTTCCAGAGCAGGGGTCACCAACCTTTTGGACCTCAGGGACCATCAAACTCATAATTTTAAATCCTGGGGACCACTAATATGAATTTTGACTGACGATGGCTTGCTGATGTTGGTGAGAGAGATATATCTAATCTAACTTTTCTCACTCACTCACTCACTCACTCTCACTCTCTCTCTCTCTCTCTCTCTCACACACACACACACACACACACACACACATGAGACAGAGAGAGAGAGAGAGAGAGGCAAGGGTGGGAATCAAATTTCTTAACAACCAGTTCTTGGGTATAGCCTAATTTGTGGGTGTGGCTTGGTGGTCATGTGACTGGCTGGGCATGGCTTGTATGTAAATATTATAAATATTTATATAAATATTGATTTTTTTATTAAAAAGAGCAACTTTTACCCAAAATCAGGCAAAGCAGGCAGGCAGATTGAGTTGCTCATACTATCACAGATTCAGAGATCTCTGTTTCTGACATTGGCTATCTGAGTCTGCACTGAATAACTTCAGTCCTAAAGGAGATTTGGCTCTGCTTTTAGATTAGCTAGAAAGCAGGAAATCCAAGGATTTCCTGCTTTTTAGCTAATCTAAATCTCCCAGCAGACCAGAATAGCTGATGGTCAGGGGGAAAAAAAGGAAAAATAGCAACTTACCAAACCAGGCAAGTTACCAAACAAGGTAAGGAGTGAGTGGGCAGGGAGGGGAGGGGCCAGCCAGTGGAGCAATTTGCTGGTTCTCCGAACTGTGGACAGAGTCGAGGATCTAAAGATTAGCCAGAAAGCAAGAAATTTCCTACTTTCTAGCTAATTCAACCTCCCGGCACAGCAGAACAGCTGATGGTCAGAAAAAAAAAGGAAAACTAGCAACTTAGCAGGCAAGTTTGCCAGGTAAGGAATGAATAAGTGGAGTGGGTTCCCACGGGCCATGTGGGCAGTGCAGCCTTGTATTCCCACACAGCCTGGATTAATTGCTTTGGGGGATACTCTGGGGGTGACATTTCTCTGCGGCCCACCAAAATTTTCTTGTGGCCCACCAGTGGACCATGGCCCACCGGTTGACGACCAATGTTCCAGAGCATCAAAAAGAGCTTTAATAGGTAGGGGATTATAGGTAGGGGAAGATCATAGCCAAGACTCACAGAAAGAAGAGACCATGGTTAGAGAAATCTAGTTTGCTTGACACAAGAATTAATTGATCAAATAAAAAGGATAAAAGCAAAGCACCTAATTGCTTTTCTCTTCGCTAACACACTGAAAAGGAGGAAAGGAAGCCAGGACCTTGAAAAGATTTGGAGAAATCAAATTAGAACTGCAAAAAGTATTTCTCCCACCAGATGAGAGACAAAATTCTTTGTTACAGGGGGCAGATGATACAGTGCTGGTGGTTTTAATAGATGTTTTGGTGGAAAAGGATTGGATAGCAGTGTATGATTCTTTTCCTTAGATATGTTACACAGAACTCAATATGGTTTTACATTTTCATGTAATGGTTGAATACATACTGCACAACTTGATGGGGGTGGGATTCAAGCCAGTGTTGACACCTGGTGATTGCTTGAAGGAATCCCTGCAGTTTTCTTGGAAGATTTACTATGCTCTGCTTCCTAAGACTGAGAGACAGTGACTGGCCGAAGGTAATCCCACTGGCTTTATGACTACATTGGGATTAGAACCACATTCTTTTGGTTTCTAGCCTAATGCCTTAACAACTACATCAAATTATCCTTGTATCGCACCAAGCCTTATCCTTGGTGAGATACTGTACCTGGATAGTCTTTCTCATCTTAAATGTAAATTAACACGAGAAAGAAATATTGTTTAACTTTGAGATGGTCTCATCATCATCTATCATAAACAAAGACTCTTAGCCATGATAGTTTCATTCTTGGCAGGAAATCTCAGTGTTTAACCTTGATATATTCTTACTCTTGGAATGAGGACAAAGAATTCTAAGATAGGCTTGTCCTCCATGTAAGGAAAAACCATGGCTATGAAAAATTTTGGGACTTGTGCTTGCTTGAAACCTGACTGGAAGCTCACAGAAAGTGATAGCTAACATATGAAAATAATTGGCATAGAAAATTGGATATTGTAAATTTATTTCCAGAACTTCCGCCCTGGCTGCCAGAACTTCATGGCTGACAGCTCTCCTTTTGGGAGCCACTGAAGGAATCCTTCTCTGCTGCCTCTATCAATGCTTTCACCTTTGCATTAGAAGAATTAAAAGCACCCATCAAATCTTCCTGATCAGATCATCAATTCCTAATCTTGGGCCAGAAAACATGTTCAATCCACACTTTTATGACCCAAAAAAGGGGGATTGTAGAAAGATAGCACCCACCCCTCCTAGAAAAATCACCTTATAAGCAATTGCATCGTCTTCACTGATGACGTAAAACTATTTAACACCACCGACAATACTACTGTCCTTCAAAGTGATTTTGATTGTGTGTCTGAATGGTCAACAATTGGCAACTCCAAATCTCAACTAACAAATCTATGTCCTACACATTAGTAAAAAAAAAAAAAATCAGTACACCAAATACAAGCTAAGCAGATATGACCTCGCTGATGACCCTCACTCTGTCAAGAACCTTGGAGTACTCATATCAAATGATCTAAGCACCAGAGCTCACTGCAACAGCATTGCCAAAAAAGCTTTAAGGGTTGTAAATTTAATCTTATGAAGCTTCTCCTCTGGTAATATTGAATTGCTAACTAGGGCATACAAAACCTTTGCTAGACCAATATTCAAATATAGCTCAGCTATCTGGAATCCATACTGTATATTGGACATTAATACAATTAATTAATTAATTGGGGCATGCATAAGCACACCAAAGTGCCTACCGTCCCTGTCCTATTGTTTCTTTTATTTTTCTTATATGTACTCATTTCTTGTATTCATAATTATGTTTATCCTTATACCTATTATCTTGTAAGCGATTGACAAATCAAATAAATAAATAAACAAACAAACAAGCAATTGACTGAGTCCAGAAGTATTTCACAAGAAGAGTACTACACTCCTGCTCACAACAGAATACCCTACATCACCAGGCTTGAGATTTTGGGCTTGGACAACCTAGAACTATGCCACCTATGGTTGGACTTAAGCGTAGTACACAACATTATCTGCTACAATGTCCTACCAGTCAATGACTACTTCAGCTTCAGTCACAACAATACAAAAGCACACAACAGATACAAACTCAATGTAAACCACTCCAAACTTGATTGTAGAAAATATGACTTCAGCAACAGAGTGGTCAATGCCTGGAATGGTCTACCTGACTCTGTTGTTACATCTTCAAGCCCCCACTCCTTTATCCTTAAACTATCCACTATTGACCTCCCCACATTCTTAAGAGGTCTATAAGGGGCGTGCATAAGCACACAATTGTACATACTGTCCCTGTCCTATTGTCCCCATTTATTCGTACCAATTTCCTGTATTCATACTTATGTTTATTCTCATACCTATTATCCTGTAAGTGATTGATAAATCAAATAAATAAATAAAATATTAAAGAGGCAGAATATTATACCTCCCTGGATAAGAAAAGGAGAAACATGCTCTTAGAAAGCAGCCACCACCTTTGTTAATAGCCCCAGAAAGATTGGGGCATCCTATCTACAAGACAAAAAACCTTCAGCTCCAGGGTGATGGGACTAGCTTTCATTCAAGATCCAAACCAGGACAAAGCCATTAAAACATAATAGGAATTGCCCAACACCCTTTCAGAACAAAACCCTCTTCATTACATCATCACCCAGCAAGATTCAACCAAGCCTGGGACACAGACAGCCTACAAGGTTAGCTGGACCCCCACATAGCCCCCTGGGAGTCTGACAAACAATATGATACATTTCTTGCAAGGCCCAAGACAGGGTTTAAATATATCTCACTCTTCACTCCATGTGGTCATCTACCCAGAATTACCCATATTTGGTGGTTCTGCTTCACCATTAAACTATCCTTCCAAGCACTCTCCACATTTCCAGGATCTTTCTTTCCACTTGGAACTGAACCCAGATGGACATTTCTTCCAATAATGTAATTTATCCATGCTTCAAACTGGACAAACTCTAGGCTAGGGGTAGGGAAACTTGGCTCTTTTATCACTTATGGACTTCAACTCCCAGAATTCCTGAGTGAGCCATAAAAGGTTCCCCATTCCTGGCCTACTGGTTTTTCAGTTATGGGGGGAATAAATTTTTGACTTGAATGGGACTGTTTAATATTGACCATTCAAGTCAAAAATAGATTTCCCCCACAACTGGAAAACCAGTAGGCCAGGGATGGGGAACCTTTTATGGCTCATTCAGGAATTCTGGGAGTTGAAATCCATAAGCGATAAAAGAGCCAAGTTTCCCTACCCTTGCTCTAGGCAATCTAAATCTAATAAACAGAAGCCTATACTCAACAGTAGAGACCTTCAAATTTCTAGATTCTACTATATCACATGACCTAAAATGGACACCTAACATCAAAAATGTCATCAAAAAGCACAACAAAGAATGTTCTTTCTGTGCCATCTCAGAAAGCTCAAACTGCCCAAGGAGCTGCTGATACAGTTCTACAGAGGAATTATTGAGACTATCATCTGCACCTCTATAACTGTCTGGTTTGGTTCTGCAACCCAACAGGACAGATACAGACTTCAGAGGATAATTAGGACTGCAGAAAAAACAATTGCTACCAACCTGCCTTCAATCAAGGACCTGTATACTACACAAGTCAAAAAGAGGGCTGTGAAAATATTTACAGAGCCTTCACATCCTGGACATAAACTGTTTCAACTCCTTCCCTCAAAACGACACTATAGAACACTGCACCCCAGAACAACTAGACACAAGAACAGTTTTTCCCTGAAAGCCATCACTTTGCTAAGCAAATAATTCCCTAAACACTGTCCAACTATGACAAAGTCTGCACTACTATTACTGTTAATCTTCTCATCACTTCTTATCACCCAAACCCTCCCACTTGTGACTATATGTCTATAACTTTGTCACTCATATCCTTATGATTTATATTGACTACTATGATATGATTGCTTATTATACCCTGTTGCATTGTGGGCCAATCATGGTCCTCAATGTCAATTACATTCAAAAGTTGGAAAATATTAAAGCATTTTAAGCTATAGAAGCACTCCATCCATTACCCATTTTTATTGTGAATATTTTTTGTAGTAAATGTAGTTTTTGATACAAAAGTTTAAGTGATTTGTATTTAGGGAATTGCATACCTTCCTGAGAAATCTTTTTAACCCTCCTCTAACAAGTAGCAAGAAAAAAAATGAAACTGAACGATTACAAGCTACCAAGTATTAAGTTAAAACTTAAAGTAGTATTGGAATTTCTTTGCAATGGCTTGAAGATTCTTGAACCATGAAGTCTAAGAACAAGGTTTAGTTCTTTTTCCCAAAGGGGGGTTGAATGACATATATAATTTCCTAAGCATTTGGAGTTGGACAATAAGAAATCTCTGTCAAAGTAGAATTTTTCAAAGTGCCCAGAAGTGCTAGTGGATGCCAAAAAATACTCAATACTTTTGCAGATGCAGAAAAACCTCACCTTAGCTCAGTGATCCAGTAAATTACCAAACAAGAAGCACTGATTTTATTGCAAAATTTCCTTTCCTGACACATTATATGTTTACTAAAAGAACTTTCAAGAATTCTTTGATAACTGCCATGACTTCTTTTTGTAGATATTGTGGAAACCTGTTAGATGCCATGCCCTGTCTTTTTACTGACATGAAACCAAATCTAAGTTGGATTTCTTGTGACATTTCTGTCTAACTTATTATTTCCTTCAGAGTATAATATCAGAGGGCCGCAGGCACTGCCGAACAACTCCTTGTTATCACACTGTGCTATCTGGGCTTACATTTGTCATAGTTCAGTTAACAAGAACAGCTCCCACCGCTGCTTTGTGACCAATTCTACACTGCTTTAGAAAGAACAGCTTAGCATGTTTCATTTCAGACCTTGAGCTTCCCTTATCCTGGATCTTTTTCAACTCCTTGGCCCCTCTGATTCTCCTTGAATCTGTCCTCTACCATCTCTTTCTCCCGTTGTTGCAGGTGACATTTCCTACTCTATAGCTTCAAGCTATCCCTCAACTACAAAGGTAGCTGAGTGAAGCAGCTTCCAAAAATACCAGCTCCCAGGAGTAGAAAACGGGTCTCAAGCCTGTGTAATAAATGAATTCATGATTCTCAATCCCTCTGGTGACATTAATAGCAGTACGAGGAGCAAAGAAGCAAGTTAATGTTAATTTCTGCAGGTAATGCGTGAAAGGAGATAGGGAAAGCTTGAAAGGTCAGCATCTGCTGCTGTGCAGGAGGGTTGCAAAATTTGATTGTCCAGTAAATGTCAACACTATAGTCAGGAATCTACATGCCACCATTCCTATTTAATCTTACTTTGCAGTCTGTTTCACAGGCAGTGATCATGCAGCATTTTTTTTAAAAAAAGAAAACCCTTGAGTTCTAAAATGGAATTGTATGATTGCATTACCATGGCAATAAGGCACCTGTAAATTACAAACTTGTCATTTAATCAGCATAAATATGGTTAGTACAAGGCTTGTGATTTTTATATCAATTTTCAGGGAATGTTGAAGAGCCCTTAATGATTATATACCATAAAAAACTGCATTTCCAACTGTTGCCATGGCATTATGTGCTCTCTTTTTTTAAAAGACAGTGACTGGAATGTAGAGCAGATAATGAATCTAATTGATTGTCCTCTGCACCTTGCCGAGATGCTTTATTTTATCACTGCTTTTCTGCAGCCTTTTGTTTTACAACAGATCAGATGCAGGACTATATTGTATAAAAGCAGTGATGGCTTTAGTGGAGAAGAAGGCAAATCCATTTTTCACATAGAACAAACAGGTAAATAGCTTGAAACCACCCATATTGAATCCCCCCCTCCCTAGAACAGATAATAAGAGCCATTGGAAGAGGAACTACTGTGTTATGTTAGATATTGAAAAAAATATACCAAAAAAGGGCAGAACATAAAATGATGGCCAGTGTTTATGTTCTATTTGTGTACTGGATTTTTCAAATGTTTAAAAATGGGATCTTTATTTAAGAATGAAGCTTGAAGTAACCTCTACATTCTGTGTTCTCTAATTGGCAGCAGCTCCTAATCTATTGAATTGGATCATTTGTAAATTGTGATTACAACGTATGGAGAAAGGATGCCTCAGAAACAAATACAACAGAAGTCATACAATATAAACAAGTGTGAACTCTGATTATCTTTCAAAAATAAAGCAAAAATGATCACACTGATTTAAAAATTATGTTTCAAGGAAAGAGGTTGATGTAAAACAAGAAATTCCTTAATTAAGGGATCAGCATTGACAGTCAGATCTGCTTTCTGGAGTTGTCTAATGTTTTATGAAATATACTGACCAAATATAAACACACACACACACACCACATACACATGTGTTTGTGTGTGTGTTTTCGTAGATTTTCATGGGTACAGGTGAACATACAGCACAGGAGATTACAGCACAAGACCCAGATGTCACAACAATAGAACTTAGAAGGTCATCACATAGTCCATTACCCAAGTTGTTACAACACAGGAGGCTGATAGACACAGAGCCAGCACTTCAGCCACCCAGGTTCTTATGAAAAAGTCAACCAATCTGCAAACATCAACTCCATCAACCAATCGAGAAATAAGAACACAGCCAACCAGCCTGCTTACAACAGAGCCAGCACACCACACCTCTCCACCAGTATTTATAGAGAGACGGCAGCTCTGATCACGCTTTGCTCGTACAAGCATGAAGCCGAAAGCAACAGCCTGAAGATGGCGAGTGGGACCTCATCAAAACATCACCAAGATACTCTCAATCTTACATGGGAAAAGACCCGAACATGCCAAGACCTGCATATATATATAAGACCTTGCCTGCAGGCATTCCTTCAAATACGGTAATATTTTCCTTGAAAAGGGATCCAGATATTTCAGGAGAAAATATTTATCTTAAGAATTATAGAAGACAACACTCCAGATTGAAATTCATGACAATGCAACATGTAATTGCCAATGATCCCATTTGTATTACATGCTTATCTCAGTCAGCTATCAATTCAATTGTATTGCCTTAGTGGTGGTTCTGGCAGCATGCAATCTCATTATCTGGATCAAAATCACAATTTCCTTATTTTTGTCTGAAAAAAATATATCATATCCCATGAGCCTTCCCTTTCCCAATGACCAGGCAGATAGAAGTAGGCATGGCTTGTGTATTGCAAGCCAATCAGATGAGGGTTCCATGTTCCAAGGCTGCCAGGATTCTTAAAAGAACTGGTGGTGTAATGGTTAAAGTGCAGCATTGCAGCAAAACACTGCCCACAGCCTAATCCATCCTCAGCCTTCCATCCTTTTGAAGCCAGTAAAATGAGGACCCAGATAGTTGAGGGCACTATGCATATAATGCTTCTACATCAGGGGTGTCAAACTCATGTTGTCATGACGTATCACAACTTTTTTCCCTTCGCTAAATCAGCCGTGGACATAGCCAGCATGTGATGCATCTGGCCCACAGGCTGCGAGTTTGACAGCTCAGTTCTATATTGTTAATCACCTAGAGATTGTTGTAAACTACTATGGGGCAGTATATACTGTAAGCCTAAATGCTGTTGTTATTGCTATTCATAAGTTCTGTAATGAAAAGTCTTTTTTTTTCAACCATTCTTCATACCTATTTTCTCTCTTCCCCCAATTAATGAAAGTTCCTCTCTTTGACTGCATTTTTTTATTTTCACTATATGGCTAGTTTGATGAATCTCAACTAATTTTGAAGCTGTTTGGGGTTAAGACTGTTCTCTTCCTATCCTCCTGTTTGCTGAATTATGATATTTGCAGAACATGTTCACCCATTCTTAACCAAATTAAGCAAATTGTTTTGATGTTTCTCTATCACTAAGTTTATTTTGTAATGAAAGTATGGCAGCAATATTTAACCCAACTTACATATGTTCCTTCCTTCCTTCCTCCTTCCCTTTTTCACATTTAAATGAGATTCTGGGCAGGACACAACAGAAATATTGTAAAATCAGTCTCCAAGTCATTTTGGTAATTCCCATAACCCCTTCATTGAGTTGATTAATCATACAATGAACTGAGCTAATTTCTATGGTTAGATGTTATTTTCTGTACCTGTTCAGGTAACTGAATAACATTACCCTCTCTCCACACATAATGGATAGAGGGTTTACTAAAATATATTATTTTAGTAAAGTTTACTAAAATTATCCAATCTACATCATTGATTAATATTTTAGACAGGTTGACAAAATGGAGATGGGGACTTTTGATATTTCCAATTGCAAGAGAAGAGTTTCATAATCTATTGCATTCCCAATGAAGATCATTCCACTGAAGATCTTTCCATCATATTTAGTTCATAAATACTTGAGATTCAGTTGCATGCCATGTTTTTCAATCATTATCATTTCAAATGATGAAAAATAAATGGTTTATAAAGATGAAGACTCTATCAACATTCTCATGGGGATATTCTTAATATCATAGTGGCAAAATAGTAAAAAGGAACATATCAACGTTCTTCTTTCATTATATTACCAATGTTCCAAAAGAATCTAGAATACACAATTTCCCATGAGAAGATGTAATTTATGCAGCCAAAGAGATATTTAACTAATATAAGGTGTTGTAATAACCAGTATGAAATTGTCTCCTTCCTGAGTTCAATTCATATGAATATAAAGATCATCACACAGATATATTGATCACTAGAGCCAGAGATAATTCAAGTCTTTATTTAATCAGGCCCCATCCCACACATATATAAACAAATTCTGCCCAGAACAAAGTGTAGTACAAATACAGTGACAGAAAGAAGTGTTATAGTATGATAAGTCATGGACTGCAGTAGAAAATAAACATTTCAGAGAAGCACTAGCCAATACATCCTGAATTCCAGCTACTAAGTGGGTGGGATGGGGAGATCTTTGGGCAGATGAGTGGACAGATTAGGCTCAGAGTTCAATGAAAATCAATCTATCAAGTCATCCTAAGGAAATTGCATTTGGAGATGAAACTCTACTCCCTGATGTTCCAGAGAAAGAAGAAAGAGGAAATTTATTTTCTCAAACCAATGGTTCACAGTTGAAGTTTTAGAAAAGCAATCTCAAGTTATCCATCATCATGAAGGTGTCCAATTCTCTTTTAAAATACGTGTGGTTTCTTGTTCCAATAGTCATTCAAAGGGAACTATTCCAGAACTCCACGCCTAGATAATTTTTCCTCAAATTACTTCACTTGTGAATCTGACAATTTCAATGTGCTTCAGATGTATTACCTGAGCTATTCCTCTCCAGAAAATTTGTTCTGTTGACTCTTCCCTTCATCTGGTCACCATTTTGCTTATCAGGATAGTAGTTAATAATGCAAAAGATTATTAACTAAGAAAAGATGCATTATCACCTAGTCCATTTAATTGTTCTCTATGTAGTTTGCATGATACTTTTATATATCTTTGGTTTTAATCTAAAGCTGCAGCTCTGAACTACAAAGCTCCTAAGCAAGATTTCTGTAAGAGTGAGAAGTTGAACCTGAAAAACCAATATTATATTCATTACATTACACTAAATTGGTCTTATAATCAGTATTTGTTTATTTCAAATTTATGGATAATCTGTGAGCTGCAATAGTTAGAATGCTAGAATATAAATGGGAAATCATCAAAGTCTCAGGAATTATTCTTTCATTGGAAAAGGAGAAATAGATTGCTTCAATCTACAGGTTTGTAGGTCACCCTCTGAATTCTTTGTTAAAGGGCATTATTTTTAAACCAACCATCCAACCAATATTCATTTTTATGTGAGATATTTATTTCCCATTGTTTTGCCAATGGATGGCCTTAAGGGGGTTAACAAAATAAAACAATATTTGAAAGATAATTAAAATATAAAAATAACAAATAAAAATAAAGACACCATTGTGCACGTGTGCACATACAACAACTTGTATCATAATGTTGGCCTTCATCTTTACCAACTAAGTCCCCACTTCTATGTAAATGTCTGTCAATATAAATATAAATGTGATTTTTCTTGGAAGGAACTTTGAAAATCTTGATAACTACTGAGAAAGCTGTCATTGTGCAAATAATAAAACCAGGAATCACTCTGAGTGCTCACAAATTTGTTTACCAGCCAAGGATTGTGGATGGAATAACTAACAATAGATGGTTTGAAGAGGTTATTCTGATCTAAAGATAGTCCTGTCAATTACTGAATTCATTTCTCAGTCATGTTCTCCTTCCAACCAAATCATTTTAAGTCAACAATAATAGAAGGGGGTTTTGTTTGTTTGTTTTTATTATGGTTGCAACAATAGTACTCTTTGCAGCACACTTAATTTCCAGAATATCAGAGTGCTATGAAAATTCAGCATTTGAATGAAGTGGGTTTAAATTTTCTTACTCTGATCAATTTAAAAGAAAATCTGCCCCAAAATCAAACTTCAGTCATATTCAGCACACATCCTAACCAGATATGAAACTTTTGATTCTTCATGGTTTATTGATCTGTAACAGGAAAGGTTGATTAGACATTTTAATTTTTCTATTTACAAACCACTGTGAAACCAAGATTCTTATAAACAAAAGATGATTGTGACCTGCAAATCTTTTCTGCTTGTGACTACAATTGGACAATCAAAATCTATCCTTTAATTTATTTAGTCAGATTTGAGATACCAAGTACATTTTAGATTCATATTAATTATAACTTGATTTTATTTATACAATCTTTATAAATGGAAGACAAGAAGATAGACTACAATAATCAAAGTCTTTGGGAGTTATATTTTAAAGTAACCATTGAACATCCTTCATGTTTTCTCATAATAGTGAATGAAATCCATTCATAAAATTTAGTTGTATGAAAATGTTTAATCAAACAACATGTTTATGTACTTACTATAGTATTATGAATAAGCACTGCATTAAAGTGGCATTATTCAGTCCCATTTAGTTAAAGTGAATCACAAAGTTTAAAGGTATACTCTATTATAAGCTTCATCTTGTTATTTCTTATAAAAATGATATGTCCTTGATAAAGAATACAATTGTGCTGTATCATACACTTTTTTAAAGAGATACGTTGGCTCAGTGGTTAAGATGCTGAGTTTGTCGATCAGAAAGGTCAGCAGTTTGGCGGTTCAGTTCGGCTACCATACCATTGTATAATGGAGTGAGCTCCGGTTACTTGTCCCAGCTTCTGCCAACTAGCAGGTCGAAAGCATGTAAAAATGCAAGTGGAAAAATAAGGACCACTTTGGTGGGAAGGTAACAACAGTGTTCCATGCGTCTTCGGCATTTAGTCATGCTGGTCACATGACCATGGAGATGTCTTCGGACAGCACTGGCTCTGTAATAGAGTTGAGCACAATGCCCTAGAGCCAGAAATGACTAGTACATATATGCAAAGAGAACCTTCACCTTTATACGCTTTTTATAAATGATTTTACATATACTAGATAGATGGAATAAGATGGTTGACAGTGGCCACAAGGAGCATCTACCTCAGAATGTGCAGAAAAGCCAGTTATTTTCAAATTATTTATACTATTTTCAAGAAATGGATATCCAGTCTTTTAAAAAATATTTCTAGTAATGGTGAATCAAAAGACTTCATTGGAAAACTGTTCTACTATGATACAGATGGTATTGTCAGTACAATATTTCAGTACAGTTACAGTACATTTAAGTGAAATCTAAGTAACTATGATTCATACTCATTGTTTCTGTTCCCAGTTTCTGAGGGTAAAAAATAGATCATAATTATCTTTCCTAAAACATCCTTTTATCTATGAGAATATCAATATAATGTCTCTCCTTGGTCTTCTTTTCTCAGTTTCTTTTCATAAGGCTTATCCTTTAGTGTGCGTATCATCTTTATCAAACTTCCATAAATCTATTCTAATCTGTTAAAATGTTTTTGAAAATGTCATGTCCAAAATTAGATGAATTCACTCACCAAGTAGACAGGAATAGGGATTGCTCATGTTTGATGTTATGCTTTTTGTATTGCATTCCAGAATTTCATGTGTCTCATTCAAGTCCTTCTCTGAAGTGGTGATTACAAGCCGTGAATTTGTGTCCTAGAAGCTCGTTCCCTTAGTGTAATACCTTATATTTACCCTTCTTGAAGGACATCTTCTTCTCAATCCCACCCGTTCAGGAACATTGCAATCTCATTCTGTTATCCTAGATATTAACCAGATCTCCACATTTGGTTATCTGCAAACTTGATAAGCAGCTCATCAATTTCATTATCCAGATCATTAATTAAAAAGCTCAGCAGTACTGGCCCTGAGACATATTTCCACAGAACTCTACTAGTTAGTGCGCATGGATTTAATAACTACTATTATTGGCTATGAATTATATCTATCTCTGTCTCTGTCTCTGTCTCTGTCTCTGTCTCTGTCTCTGTCTCTCTCTCTCTATCTATCTATCTATCTATCCATCTATATTCTACTAAAGATTATTTATAATTTAATAAATGATATTATTCATTTCAGTGCTGCATGGCACAACATGCCTTTATTTTTCAATAAATTGTCAAGAATTGCTGAAAAAACAATTCATAGATAATTCCATACTTCTCTAAATTTATACAAGTTGATGTTTTCCTAGATGGTATGAGAACAGTTGGAATCAAATTGATAGATATTTCCACCTCTAATGGTAGGATTAATTTTCAGTGGTTATTTATTATAATTCAATATTTTAAAGAAAAATAGAAAAATGAATTAACAAATTATCATAATCAATCCCATTCCCAAAACATAAATTAAATTGCAGGTTTATTCCATTACCTGTAAAATGTGCACAGGTAGCCCTCAACTTACAACAGTTCATTTAGTGATTGTTCAAAGTTACAACGGCATTGAAAAAAGTGATTTATGATCATTTTCTAGACTTATGATCATTGCAGTATCCCCAGTTATATTCAGACATTTGGCAATTGACTCACATTTATGATGGTTGCAGTGCCACGGGGTCATGTGATCACCTTTTACAACCTTCTGACAAGCAAGGTCAGTAGGGAAGCCAGATTCAGTTAATAACCATATTACTAATTTAACAACTACAGTCATTCAGTTAACAAAAGAGACAAGAAAAGCCGTAAAAATGAGGCAAAACTCACTTAACAAATTTCTCACTTAGCAACATAAATTTTGGACTCAATTGCAGTTGCAAGTCAAGAACTTACCTGTATTTTAAAAATGCTAGAATACCAAAATGTCCTTTCATTTTTTATCAGTAATATTCATTTGTAGTATCAATTATATCATTAATGAAATAATATTAATTTCACAATTGGGTGAAATATCATTAATGAAAAGGGTAAAAAATTAAAGCAACAGCAATGTTTAAGCATGCAATTTGGATTGCTTCATTTAAATTTGTTAGATTTTTTTAACCAAATTAATTTTAACCAAATTAATTTTTAACCAAATTAATTTGTGCTGAATATAAGAATATTTTTGCTTATGCATATGTCTTCCTGATTAAAAACCTTTGATATAAACATTTAAGGATTCCTAATATATCATTTGAAAAATGTTTCAGGATTGAAATGTTCCTGTTCTGGAATATCTCATTCCAATCATAGAACCCTGAAGTTGGCTCTAAAACAAAGGTTAAACTATTTAAGACCATATTTGCAGAATACTTCCTGTGAAGTTAGAGTAGGCAATTTCTGGATTAGAATTTGCAGATCAAAGCACTTCAATCTTGAAAGATTTTATATGACCCTATTATTTATTGAGTTGTTGGGTTTTGTTTAGCTTTATGCTGCCTTTCAAACTGAATTTTCTCAGATAAGTTTACAATAAGCTGAAATCAATTTGTAAAACAATTAATAGTAATAATAAAACAATCTATCAATACCCTCCAGAAGCTGTGGTTACTCCAATACTTGAGATTTTAAAGAAAAGATTGGACAGTCATTTGTTTCAAATGGTATAGGGTAGGGGTGTCAAACTTACAGTGTATCAGGAATTTGATGCATCTGGGCCACGGGCCATTAGTTTGGCACCCCTGGTACAGGGTGTTCTACTTTAGCAGTGGGTTGGACTAGAAGACCTCCAAGGTCACTTTCAACTCTGTTATCCTGTTATTCTGCTAAGAAGATCAGGGAAAGGGAGAAGTAATAGATGCTACATTAGCACAGTGGTGGCGGCAGTGTAGCAGAAAAGGAAAGGAAGGATTGGACTATCTTATGGAATATTGGGGGCAGCTGAGGGAAGATAGAAAGCCTGTGAGAGATTTTTTTATTTTTATTTTATTTTGTCAATTGCTTACAAGATAATAGATATAAGTAAAAATATAGTTATGAATACATGGATACATATAAGAAAAATAAAAAAGAAACAATAGGTCAGGGATGGTAGGCACGTTGGTGCGCTTATGCATGCCCCCTACAGACCTCTTAGGAAAGAGGTGAGGTCAATAGTAGACAGTCTAAGGTTAAAGTTTTTGGGGTTTGGGAAAGAAACCACAGAGTCAGGTAGAGTATTCCAGACATTGACCACTCTATTGCTGAAATCTATTTCCTGCAATCAAGTTTGGTATGATTAACTTTGAGTTTGTATCTATTGTTTGCTCTTGTGTTGTTATGGTTGAAGCTGAAGTATTCATTGACAGGTAGGACATTGCAATGTATGATTTTATATACTATACTTAGATCGGACTGAAAGCGGCATAGTGCTAGGTTTTCTAGGTCTAGAATTTCAGGTGTGGTGGCATAAGGTATTCTGCAACAAGTAGAGGAGTGAAGAACTCTTCTTGTGAAATATTTCTGGACTTTTTCAACTATGTTAATATCAGATACGTAATGTGGGTTCCAGACTGATGAGCTGTATTCGAGTATTGGTCTAGCAAATGTTTTGTATGCTCTAGTTATTAGTATAATATTAGCAGAGAAAAAGCTATGTAAGATTAGGTTAACAACTCTTAAGGCCTTTTTGGCTATGTAGTTACAATGGGCTCTAGCACTTAGATAACTAGAGATGAGTACTCCAAGATCCTTGACAGAGTTTGGATCCTCAACAAGGTCTTGACTATTCAGCTTGTATTTTATTTTCTGATTTTTTCTTGCCAATATGTAGGACAGAGCATTTATTTGTTGAGATTTGAAGTTGCCATTTATTTGACCATTCTGATACATAGTCAAGGTCTTTTTGAAGGATAGCAGTATTGTCTGTGGTGTTGAATAGCTTTACATCATCAGCGAAGAGAACGCAGTTGCTCTTAATATGATCACAGAGGTCCTTTATGTAGAGTATGAAAAGAGTTGGTCCTAGAACACTGCCTTAGGGGATACCACAGTTGACAGGTATAGAATTTGATAGGACGCTCCCAATTTTCACCATTTGTTGTCTGTTTGACAGGAATGCTTCTATCCAGTTATGCAGATGTCCAGAGATACCGGTAAGATTTTAGTTTTAGGAGTAGTTTGTCATGTATCACTGAATCAAAGGCTTTACAGAAGTCTAGGTAGATTGCGTCTATTGCTTTGCCCTGTTCGAGTTGTGTAATCCATATGTTTTTGCAGTGTAAGAGTTGCAGATTACATGATAGTTTTTTCCTAAATAATAATTGTTTATTAGAGAGTAGGTTTTTTGTTTCTAAGTGGAGAATGATAGATTGGTTAATAATTGATTCCATGATACTGCAGTGGGAATTGTTGGGAGGAAGAGTACAAACACACTAACCTTATGCTCCTTATTCTGTATAATCATTTTGGGATCCCAGATTTGGTTGCATACAAAACTCAAAACAACCATAGTATCCTTAGCGTTGTATCTGCTGAACATGACAATCCAAACTGGACTGGCAAAACTTAAAAGTGTGATAGTTTGATTATTTAAAACAAAATGTATATTCTACTTTGTGTACATCAGGATCAGACATGGTACACGTGCTACTTGAATGCCTGGATTTCCAAGATAATTTTCTAGGAATTGACAGATCACATTACCCAGTGTTGATGCTAACCCTGTGAACCTCACCCAGTAAATGGAAAGCTGGATGAAAGGAACATGTTAAAATTTTGGATCCCTGCCAATGTTTTTAATCAACTGTTGTTTCTCTACTGCTTATATTAGCAATCAAAAGTTCATCTTCCCTATGTGGCATCCTCCTACCATGATCCTGAAAATTATTGTTATTCTGCTGCTGTTTTTAATTCTTGATCTGGATTACTGTGGAGATGGAGCAAAAAGCATTAACCTCACTTTAAAAGCTCTCCCTCACATAAAGACTAGAAATTAATATATGTGTCTAGAAATGTGTGTGGATGGGTTTTCTTGCCCACTAGGATAACCACCAAAGCCCTATGTAAGGATTGTCAGGTTCCCCACTATCAAAATCAAAATCTTCCTCATTTCTGATTTACAAAGAAGGCAATTGAAAAAGCAAGTGTGCAAAGCTAATGGAATAGTTTCCTTCATTTTCTCTTTCTCATGAGTTAATGGTCTATCTTTATAGATCAACAGCAGCCAACAAAACACAGAAGCTTAATCCCCTTTTAAATAAAATTAGACTTATAATTCTTATAGAGGCCTGCTAATTATTGATTTTCTCCAAGCTCTCATTCCTCCCAATGTTAGCTATATCAAAAGTGGTACATCTGCTCATACAAACATTCTGACGGCTAATGATTCTTTGCAACATCTGTTATGCTGTTTCTGAACAGTTGCAGTTTCTTTTAGGAGACTCCAGGGACTGGACCTGCAGCACCTCAATCGTGGGTACCATTTTTGGAATGCAAAAAGATGGTACTATTAGAAATGATTGGTATCCACAAAATTTAGCCTAAATATGTATGTTCTTGCCTTGCCATATATTTGCTTTTCATATGTGTTGAAGCTGATCAGTCAGCCAGATTTCTCATTTCTTAAAGTCATGATTATTTTACGTTTTTATTTCCCAGTTTGGCATTCACAGCTGAACATAAAGATGGCAAAACATAACATTCATAACATTCATATTTAATTGGAGGAGATGTGAATCTTGGCTATGAATGCATATATCATGTAGAAAAATATCCTCAAATATCCAATTAATCTGTGGTGTTATTAACTTCACATTTTTATAAAAAATATTATTAGTGATCTAAATGTGATGGAATCTCTAATTACCAAACTTATATTTTATACTCAATTTCTTTTCAGAGTTCAAAGCAGAAATTCCAGGGAAAAAAATGATATTTGCAAATGCTTGAGTTTTGTAGATTAGCAAAAGGGCTTAACTGATTTTGTGGGATATAATTAACATAATGTAACATAACATTACAATTCAAAACAATACAATACAATACGCATACAATTTGAAGAAAGTCCATGGCCTTCTTCTAAAATCAATTCAGACAAACTGATATGCACGTTACTTTATATCTTCTATCTTTCCCTCTTACATTAGTCTTACCTTATTCTATTCTATTCTACTCTATGCTACTCTACGCTACTCTACTCTATTCTACTCTACCTATAAGTCAGCTTTTTTATAATTCTTTATTGGCCAAGTGTGATTGGACACATGAGGAATTTGTCTTGGTGCAAATACTCTCCGTACATAAAAGAAAAGTTACATTCATCAAGAGTCAAGTACAACACTTAATGATAGTCATACGGTACAATAAGCAATCAAATCATACTAGGAAACAGTCAATATAAATTGTAAGGATACAAGCGACAACGTTACAGTTATACAGTCACAAGTGGGAGGGGACGGGTGATAAGGAGTGATGAGAAGATTAACAGTAATAGTAGTGCAGACTTTGTAATAGTTGAACAGTGTTGAGGGAATTTTATTTATTTATTTGTTTAGCAGAGTGATAGCTTTCGGGGGGAAAACTGTTCTTGTGTCTAGTTGTTCTGGTGTGCAGTGCTCTATAGAGTCGTTTTGAGGGAAAGAATTGAAGTTTGCGCTTTCTGAGTAGGCGCAGAAAGAACATTCTTTATTGTGCTTTTTTGACGAGATATATATATGCTTTTTTGATGATATGTGTGTGTGTGTGTGTGTGTGTGTGTGTGTGTGTGTATGTAAGGTTTTTAAGCTGATAATTTAAATAATAAATAAGGGAGACTAGGATAGATCTATTTCGAGCTATCTTAGCTCTCTTCAGCTAGCCATACCCTTACTGGGATTCGAACCAGGGAAGTATTACATGTGAGGCAGTTGTAATTGCCACTACATCACCTGGCTCTATCCTTAGCAGCTGAGGCAGGGGAATAAGTATATACTTTGTGTTACAACACCCTGTTAAGCCCCAATTAAGGGAGAAAGCATACTGCTTTCTTTTCTGTCTTTCGGCTCATCACCAGAGACCATACCGACAGAAAGCTATTTGTTTTGTTGTCTTTTGTTTACATGTGTGTAAGGTTTTTAAGCTGATAATTTAAATAATAAATAAGGGAGACTAGGATAGATCTATTTCGAGCTAGTTAGCTCTCTTCAGCTAGCCATACCCTTACTGGGATTCGAACCAGGGAAGTATTACATGTGAGGCAGTTGTAATTGCCACTATTATATATATATGATATATATATATATCATATATATATAATATATATATTATAATAAGGAGAGAGCCAGTGGTGTAGAGGCAATTACAACTGCCTCACATGTAATACTTCCCTGGTTCGAATCCCAGTAAGGGTATGGCTAGCTGAAGAGAGCTAACTAGCTCGAAATAGATCTATACTAATCTCCCTTATTTATTATTTAAAATTATCAGCTTAAAAACCTTACACACATATATATATATATATATATATATATATATATAATTTGGGTTTTCACAAAAACATAATACAAATAAAACATCTTTTTTTGAAAATAGCATGATCCTGGGTTATCACTTCTTCATACAGACACAAACTTAATTTCATATTCATCTTTATGTTCTATTCCATATCTCATAATTATTTCAATATTTTCTCAATAAATTTTCCCCTCCCATAGTTTTCTCAACTTTATTTTTAATTATCTCATATCTAAATTCAATTATATATCTTTTTCTAAGTTTCAATGTCTTTCTAATCATTATATTTATATTTTTGCCTGTCCTGTTTCAATTTCATATTATCTTTTCTCATTAAACAAATTCTCCCCTGTAGTTACTAACTGGAGTGTAACACCTTTATATCTTGTAATTTTATCCATTCAACTCTTATTTAAGCTTCAATTTATGGCTTTAGAATTATAACATTCAATATAGTACATAACTTCCAATGGAATTCTGCTTGGTACATTCTTAAAATACACACTATGTTCTTTAGAATATATATATATTCTAAAGGTAAGGGGATCGCGCTCCCGATGTTTGCAAGCGGTAGCGCGCTCCGACCCTCCATACCCATCCTGCAGCCCTGGTTGTCTGGATTCTCAGGCCCTGAATACCCGGCTGCTGTTGTGCAATGCCAGGTCCGTGGTTAACAAGGCTCCCCTGATCCATGATTTGGCTCAGGAGGAGGCCGCGGACCTGGTAGGTGTTACCGAAACCTGGTTGGGCCCAGAGGGCGGTGTTCCTCTGGTTGAGATGTGCCCACCAGGTTTCCTTGCATTTCACCAGCCTAGGGCTCAGGGAAGGGGTGGAGGGGTGGCGGTGCTTATAAAGGAGGCCCTTTATCCTAGGGAGGCCACTGTCCCTCAGACGGCTGGCTGTGAATCTCTATTTGTGAAGTGGGGGCAAGGGGTTCAGATGGGTCTTTTGATGGCGTACCTGGCTCCCTGCCACGTCTCATCGGCCCTGCCCGGACTCCTCGAGGTGATAGCCGGGCTGGCGGTTGAGACCCCTAGGCTTTTGGTCATGGGGGATTTCAACCTGCCATCATCCGGTGAAACCTCGGGGTTGGTTCGGGAGTTCTTGGCTTCCATGACGGCCATGGACCTGACCCAGTTAGTTTCTGCCCCCACTCACATTGGAGGACACATGCTGGACCTGATTTTTGTCTCTGGGCAGTGGTTGAATGACTGTATTTTTGGGGATTTAGTCATCACACCCCTGTCATGGACAGATCATTCCCTCCTCAGGTTGGACTTCCGTTCCGCCACCCCCCACCGCAGGGAGGCGGAGCCACTTAGATTGTTCCGCCCCAGGCGCCTGATGGACCCGGAACGGTTCCAGAGGGAGCTTGGGCCATTTCCTGAGTCTCTGGCTCACAGCTCGCCTGGTGACCTGGTGGCCACCTGGGATGGGTTGGCCGCCGGGGCTCTAGATCGAGTTGTGCCCCTGCGACCTCTGACCCGGCACAGATCCCGCTTGGCTCCGTG
This sequence comes from Bungarus multicinctus, assembly GCA_023653725.1. Taxonomy (NCBI): domain Eukaryota; kingdom Metazoa; phylum Chordata; class Lepidosauria; order Squamata; family Elapidae; genus Bungarus; species Bungarus multicinctus. Next base: position 114,246,171 of record CM042838.1, read on the forward strand.
GTATACGGAGGAGCTGCGGGAGATGAAGTGCCGGAAAAGACGTCTAGAGGGCATTTGGAGGGCGAGTCATTCTGAGTCTGACCGAACACAGGTGAGATCTCATATTAAGACTTACCTTGTGGCGATAGGGGCGGCGAAATCTTCGTATTTCTCCGCCCTTATTGCATCAGCAGAAAATCGGCCTGCCGCCCTGTTTAGAGTGACCCGCTCTCTACTTGAACCGAGAGCGCGGGATGACCTCTTGCAGGGTAGGGCAGAGGAGTTTTCCCGATTTCTGCATGATAAAATCGCTCAGATTCGGGAGGGGCTCGACTCCAATTGGGTAGTCCCGGGGGAGGTGTCCGGGGCAGGTCTTGAGAATGTTATCTGGGGGGAGTTCGATCCTGTGACCGCTGAGGGTGTGGACAGGTTGCTGGGGGGTCTGAATGCCACCACCTGTTTATTGGACCCGTGTCCTTCCTGGTTGGTTTCGGCCGCCAGGGAGACGACACGAGGCTGGCTCCAGGGGATTGTCAACGCTTCCTTGAGAGAGGGGGTGCTCCCTACCGCCCTGAAGGCGGCGGTGGTGCGCCCCCTCCTCAAGAAGCCTTCCCTGGACCCAGCTATTTTAAACAACTATCGTCCAGTCTCCAACCTTCCCTTCGTGGCGAAGGTTGTTGAGAGTGTGGTGGCACGTCAGCTCCCCCGGTACCTGGAGGAAGCAACTTACCTCGATCCGTTCCAATCGGGCTTCAGGCCTGGACATAGCACTGAGACGGCATTGGTCGCGTTGGTTGATGATCTCTGGAGGGCTCGTGACAGAGGGTTCTCCTCTGTCCTGGTCCTATTAGATCTCTCGGCGGCTTTTGATACTATCGACCATAGTATCTTATTGCGACGGTTGGAGGGGTTGGGGATTGGTGGAACCGTCCTTCGATGGTTCTCCTCCTTCCTCTCTGACCGTTCGCAATTCGTGTTGGCGGGGGGGGAGAGGTCCACCTCTAGGCCCCTGGTTTGTGGGGTGCCTCAGGGGTCGGTCCTTTCTCCCCTCCTGTTCAACATTTACATGAAGCCGCTGGGCGAGATCATCCGTGGTCTTGGAGTGAGGTGTCATCTGTATGCAGATGACACCCAGCTGTACATCTCCACTCCGGACCACCCCAACGATGCTGTGGGGGCTATGTCTAGGTGCCTGGAGGCCGTGCGGGACTGGATGGGCGGGAACAGGCTTCGGCTCAACCCATCCAAGACCGAGTGGCTGTGGTTTCCGGCGCCCCGATATAGCCAGCTGATACCTTCGCTGGCTATTGGGGGGGAAGTTCTGCCCCCCACAGAGAGGGCTCGCAACCTGGGAGTCCTCCTGGATGTACGGCTGTCGCTTGAACATCACATCGCGGCCGTCTCCAGGGGGGCATTTCATCAGATCCGTCGGATCTACCGGTTGCGGCCCTTCCTGGATCGGGACGCCTTGCGCACGGTCACTCAGGCCCTTGTCACCTCTCGCCTGGACTATTGTAACGCCCTCTACATGGGGCTCCCTGCGGGGAGCATCCGGAGACTCCAGTTGGTGCAAAATGCAG